>OZ010593.1:52120264-52127764 GCA_963932145.1 Acanthosepion lycidas
TGTACGAATACTTTTTCACCCATTAAAACGAATAAATTGGATTTATTTCTATTAGATCAATTTTTTTTCTGTTTTCTATACATATTTAGTTATTATGCATCTGTGTACAGGTAATTATATGAAAATTATATTTATTCATTAGTTGAAAATACAATAAATTAAAAAAAAATTGTATGTGTACGAATATTAGTTTCCGTCCACTATATATATATATATATATATATATATATATATATATATATATATATATATATATATAGATAGATAGATACACCTAGTGAGCCAGACAAACCTACCTAGGTTTCACCTAAACGGATCGTCAGTGAAAGTATGGCCATACTTTCCCTGACGATCCGTTTAGGTGAAACCTAGGTAGGTTTATCTGGCTCACTAGGTGTATCTAGGTCTGCTCTACGATTGTATTGAGCTCTTTTGTTAGTTAGTTGTCTACTCGTATCGGGTTTTTTTCTTTGGGCTTCAGACCTGCATCTGTGCGATTTGTTCGACAGTAGTTCATGTTTGTAGCTCTTTCTTTTTTTAAAACTTTTTTTTCCCTCGAGATTGATTTGATTATTTGCAAATCAAAAATTCGAGGGTTTTTCGAAACGACTCTAGTTATCTATCTATCTATCTATCTATCTATCTATCTATATATATATATATTTATATATATATATATATATATATATATATATATATATATATATATATATATATATATATATGGGTAAATTGTCGCCATATTATATTTTTAAATTCGCGCATGCGCGTTGTTTATTTGTTTTTGTTTTTTTTTTCTATTTTGTCCATGGAGCGGTATAGTAGTGTCAGCTGGGAACCGTCTGTGGGAAGATGAGCATAATGATGCAATTCATTCCGCCATAAATTTGGAAACGGCATACTGTACAACTAGTTATTCGCGCCATAATCTCCAGTACGTACATTTCAGAGTCTTTGGATGTCAATTAGAGAGGAATCGGAAAGAGTTGGACGAGTCTAATGGTGATTATGAAGTTGTTTCGAGTGATCAGTAATGATGGAGACGTTATGCCGCCATTCACCTTCGGACAGGGCCTCAGACTCAGTATGTGACTTGTGGAGGTAGCACTGCTCTGGTTAAAGAGGGTGGCTACTGGAAGACCCATTGTCTGGAAACGACACACTTCACTATGCCAAACAAGCAAGAGAACCCAATCATTGTTGTCAGACATTTTCTACAACCACATAACCACTTACATATTGAGATTTAACTCCTCAGACTGCAAGCCTCTCGCTTATACTTTTTGGGGCGCAGTTGAGTGACAAGCCAACAAGATTCCTTGTAACACCGAAGATAAACTAAAGGCAAGGATTATGACAGCATTCGCCAACTTAAGAAATGAGACCCCCCCACCCCCAGAAGAGATGCAGGAGATTCAAAATAAGTCTGGAGTACATGGTTAAAGCCAATAGCGAATTTACTGATGGAATTTACTTTCGTATTTCAAGATATTTTTGTGTAATTTTGGTATCCGTTAGTTGAAACTTAGGTAGGTTCTGACTCTGTAGGTTATATATATATATATATATATATATATATATATATATTGTGTATTTACGAAGCAATCATCCGTTTATATATGTTTCATTAAATACAACAGACAAGGTACTGTGATTAAGCTTTTCTTTTAATTTTTCTTGTGTTCGAACAAGTGTTTTCTTTTCTGGGTACAGAGTGTGTAGAAACTGTCTACATGTTCTGTAATTCTGAGCTTCTTTCGACTATACTTTTAACCATTATCAAGGATAATTTTATTTTTGCTTTTTCATTGGGTGCTTGGTTTGTGGGTATGAATTATAGGGATGTTGTTTTTTTCAAACACAGCTCATTGTGGTTATGTTTGTAGTTAATATTATTAAGTTTTGGCCTTTTCTTTTTTATTAATAAGACTTCCATTATTTTTAATCTTTTTACATAAGGATGATTTTATTTTGTTTGTATTTTCTATTTGTATGTTTCTAAGTATGTTTCTGATAAGTTCGTGCGTACGTGTGTTTAAATTGATTCTAATGGCACCTGTGGTCCGAGAAGTGTAACGTAAGGCATCTGGATAGACCTGTATTAGTGTGACCGATGTAATTATTCCTGAATTCGGTAATTCAGGAACATAGTTCCTTAAGGGAATTAAGGGGAATAAATAATAATGTTCATTCGTTGCAATTTTGATATTGTTGGCGTGTTGTTATTATTGAGAATAAGGGTAGATGTTTTAAATTTTTTGTAGTAGATAATTAATTTGATTTTTTGTTCAGGTCAATTGTGATAATGTATTTCTTTATGGTATTTCTATGTGAAGATTCATCTTGTTTGTAATTCCTGTGCATTTGATTTTGGTAGAAAATATTTGTGTTATTTTTTACAATGTGTTGTTTACTTTGAAAAGAAATAGTCTAATTTGGTGGTCTATATGGTGGTTAAGGAAGCCATTGTTAACTAGTGTCTATTTTGCATTATTGAGTTCTTTAAGGACGAATTATGGTTGGCTCTTTTTAGGAATTTTTTATCACTGCTATTTTTTTATCTGAGTGGGAATTCGCCCTTAAAGTTAAGGTGGCAAGAGTTTCTACTAGGTTTTTTTTTATACAATGAATTGTTAAAAGTATTGTTACTATATTCTACGAGAACTTCTAAGAATATGAGCATATATTTGTGACTAATTCATAGGTAAAGTTAAGGACAGAGTTTTTTTTTTCAAATTCGTCTTGAGAGTATTTCTATGTTTTCATGTATAGTATAAATTTATATATATATATATATATATATATATATATATATATATATATATATATATATATATATATATATATGTGTGTGTGTGTGTGTGTGTGTGTGTGAAAATATATATAAAATAGGAAAGAACTGGTTAGGTAAATAATACAAAGTTCTTTAGTATTTTTGTTATTATTTTTAAAAAATAGTGCTCGATACAAAAGTAGAGCATAAATATAATTATTTATTTAAAAATATGATTTCAACATGCGTGTTGGAATCGTATTTTTAAATAAATAATTATATATATATATATATATATATATATATATATATATATATATATATATATATATATATATATATATATATATATAACCCATAAAATGTTAATGGTCAAAGTTGAATCAGACCAAGAAACAGTAGTATTAAAAAGTTCTCCATACACGTGTAAAAAATAAAAAAAATAAAAATAACATAGACCTTTTAATGTAAAAAGTCCCTACGTTGGTTTCAACTTTACGGTATCTGCAGGCGATTTTTAGCAATTGACCTCTCAACGCTTTATTTAAAAAAAAAAACAAAAAAAAACTAATAAACGCTATATTGCCTTTAAAAATAAACAAACAAACGCACGACGTTGGGTGTGATAGAAAGGGAGGAGAAATTAAAGCAGGGGGAGAGAAAAAGCAAGGGTATTATATATATATATATATATATATATATATATATATATATATATATCGATGTAATTTTTTAAAGGCTAAGCCTTATAACAACCACAATAATATGTGCAACCTCAGCTAATATGGAATTTATCAATAATGACATTTTTGGACACAAAGAAACTTTTGATCTGCGGTAGAAATGTTGTTTCTTGTGCAAAATAGCCTGACGAAGCCTAGGTCAGTTTTCTCCTAGACCGGTTGCCACCCAAGGCTATATAACCCAGGCTATCCTGCAATTTAGCCATAGTTGGGGTGTGGGACAAGAAGAGGAGGATTCATAATACATGCTAATACACTTTTCCAAGGATATTAACAAGTAAGTGAATGCAATGGATCCGACTGGAATTCGAACTCGGCTCTCCGATTCGTAAATCTGAACCTCTTAAATTCAAGGTAACATCGCAGAAAGACCACCAGAACAAACACCATGAAACTATTTATTGAAAAGTCACAGAGAAGCTACGTTACGGCGGTGGCAAATGGGATGACGCCGAGATACCAGGTCAGAGCCAGTAACTCACTATATATTTTTCCATTTGGATTTTTATCAAGGTCAGATATGGCAGCGATATTCAAGGCAAAGACGAATGAATGTCTTGCTAATTTACATATATTATCATATCTGTATTTGCTAATTTACATATTCGCACCAGAAGCATAAACAAAGTAATTAAAATCAATTATTTATGACATTCGATCTTAATTTGACTCTAGAATAAACCCCTGGATAGCTACTCGAAAAAGATGTAAACTCCAAAAAGCAACCTTTAAGTAATAGATTTTATCAGATTAAAAATGAGCCATTAACTGCAGAAATTAATTTGTTTACGTTCAGGGTTATTAAAATATAAGCTTGTCCTAAAAAGTGAAAAGCACCCACACATACACTCTACCTGGGAAACTGCCTTTTAGACTGTCATGCCTTTAACATATCGGTGACAGAGGCAAGTTAGAGCAAGTGAATGTTCAGTTATCTGTTTAAGAATTGTAAACTTTAAGAAATGTATATTTGGGCGAAAATTTAGCTATTTTACAAAAGAATCCTGCTCTACAAAACAAATTCTCCCTCTAAAAGTTTTTCAAGTTTTTTTTAAAGTTTTTTTTTATTTCACGAGCTACCCAGACAATTTAATAGATTTTTTTCTCACTGGTTGTCTATAAGAAGAAAATCGGGAGATCGACCGCTCATACTTATTTGATTTCATACTCGATTTATTATTCTTTCAGAGGTCTTTCTCGCTGCTAAAAGTTTAATTACAAAGAATTTTTTTAACTTTCTCTTGTATCGTCAAGGTGAATGATACACGGAGAAGTATGAGTGCTTAATATATTTATTCAGTGCCAGTATCCGGTGCTAACGGATACATACAAAAACACAGAACAATAAGTTACAAAACAATTAACAAGACAACTTACAAGGAATAGAGGAGGTTCAAATACTGCATAGCCAAATGAAGATCAGACCGAATACTAATCAGCTAAGTATCAACTTATTAATCAACTGCTGAAGTTCTTAGTCGTAGTCTATTTAATGTTATGAGCCAATCTATTTGGTAGAGTGGTGAACGGGTGCTAGACTTTCCCTCTTGTTCAGTGCATAGATCGGCGATATAAATTCCTAAATTTAGGCTTGTGGCCTCCATCGAAATCGATCGTGACTTTTGGCCTCAATTTAAGATAGACCATCTATTGGGACTTAATATCAACTCAGACATCAAACAGAACTCCTATAAACAATCCCTTCCAAAAGAGGCTCAGAAAATGATCGGTTTCTTGCACCGCACCAGAAAGAACCTGACTCCTTCTCCTATGTTTTATCTTTACAAGGGAAATCAAACTAAAAACTGAATATTACTGCCTTATTTGGGTCCAGTCCTCACTTATAAGTATTGACAGATGTCCATAATGTTTACTCGACTTTGTGTGGAATGACTTATTTTCCACCCTACACCCTCTTTCCCACAGACCAAAAGTCGCAAATCTCTGGTTATATTTTCCGACGGGCGCAACCAAGCCATAACTTTAAACCTGCTTAGTTAATGCCACAGTGCTGAATCACGGCCATTCCCTACGTATTCCTTTTCCAAGAAGGGCTTTCTATTAGGTTGGTGCAAAAATAATGACGTAATAATGTCGTTTATTGACGTTAAAAAATACGTCAAAAAACGACATTATTACGTCATTATTTTTGCAACAACCTAATACCTGAAAGGTTATTTCCAAGAAGTGCTATGTTATGGCCCATACACCCGGGTGGATTCTTTCCTGATCACGACAATCTTAACATCTAGAATTCAAGAGTCATTTGTTATCTATACACCGTATCCTCACAAGCATCACCTCTATATATCTATTGTAAAGTTCAATATTAGACACCTCATTCATTAACACTTTGGAACTTTGAAACTGGGTAAAAAACAAAGACTGACAAAGACTGTTTCTGAGTTGACTTGAGATGATCCCAGCCGAGAGAGGAGATCCACAATTCACCCGATGTCAATCGTAAGGAAAGTCGTTGGGCTGGTGGATATATATATATATATATATATATATATATATATATATATATATATATATATATATATATATATATATATAATTAAGTTATAAGGAACTTGGTAAACCGAATTGGTAAATCCAAAGAGGATGAAATCCTGAGAGCTTAATGTGAGGACAGAGCTAATTCGTTGTTGGAAATTTTGCCTGATGATCCTGAATCCTTAAAAAAGGATTTAGGTGAAATAAATTATCGTAATGGTACCTTAAAGTGGTTTGTTTTTCATTACATTATATATATATATATATATATATATATATATATATATATATATATAACCGCCCTAGAAGAGCAGTTTTGTCAGTCTACATTGCACACGAAAATGTGAGGAGAATGTATGGGGCTTGGGCGACGGTTTTTTCGCGCCAAACACTAAGAATAACTGGCAAAATATTGTTGGTCACAAAGTGTAAGGTTAAACATGAAATGTTCACGTCTTGCCTTCTTATCTAGTCAAGGAAAGGGATATATTTGATGGAAGTAATTAAGTCGGTTTGGCTACTGTCACCAAGTAGTACACGATAGCAGTAATCGACTGGTACTCGTCGTAGTCTCAGGTAATAGATGTAGACCAATAAGATAGCCAATTGAGTAGTCCAATGGGCGTGGTCATAGACTTGAAACTCTGTCGTACCTCCACGTCCGTCTGTATTTATGACGGATTCCAGTGAGGGGGAACATGGGTGTATGCATATTCCATTATATCATATCATTTTGCCGGCACACTCACCTCATTAAGAGTTCGTTGATATCTGTGTGCCCCACTTTCCTCCGCCATACGTAGCTATTTAAGTCTTTGAAAAAGCAAACATATTCAATCTCATTCTATTTTACGTAATTGTTCCAGATATCGTCGAACGAAGATAAATAACGCTCGAATCCTTGGCCCTCTCATGACTTAACTCGCACACACATGTACACATTAACAAGCGTAGCTTAGATGTGGCACAAGGTCGAAAGTATGGGGCATCCAGTGAGGATCGAACTCACTTTTCAGTAGTAACTGATCTAGCAAGACAAGCTTGCTAACCATTACACCACGCCGAGGTACCCAATAAACACGCGTTCGTTTTCTCCGACTACAAACAAATAGCTAGCTTTAACGTTTTTTGTGTTTTTTTTTCATTATCATTTTGTTAATCAGTCCGTTGTGCCATCCGCGACACACGCTTAGGTGATCATGTATCTTTGGTTACATGACTGTTGAAGCAGATTTTTTTTTTCTAGGTTGCCATTTCTTTCTGCCGTAGACCAGTTGCCATCCAAGGCTACAGAACCCGATCTGCCCTGCTGTTTACCCATAAGTTGGGGAGAAGAAGAGGATTCTTAACTTTCCCTAGTATAATAGTACGTAAATGAATGTAATGGATTCGATAGGAATTCGAACTCGGCTCTCCGATTCTTCAATCCGAGCCGCTATCCATTACTCCGCCTAATCTTTTTTTCTTTTTTTTTTTTAATTCCAT
>OZ010593.1:52137764-52140264 GCA_963932145.1 Acanthosepion lycidas
TACACAGGAGAAACTTCAAGAAATTTAAATAACATAATTTTTGTGACATCCCCCCGGTGTCGCTACGTCAAATGGGATGTCTGCCTAGCCGCTTCCGTCGTGCTATCCTGTCCTGTGACGACCAACTGGCTTGGTATTGGTCGCGGCACCAAACGTGACGTTCTAACCTTTTGGTGATTCGGATGGTAATCTGGTTAGATTCGGTATCAGCCTTGTCGTTCCCAGCTCGCCTCCAACGTCTGGTTACCGAAGTAACTGTTTTGATTTCCAGTCTAACCTACCCACGTTGTGAATTGATCTTAGGCAGACGAAATCAATCAGTCGCCGGGCCGTAATGCAAGCTGAGTCCGGACAAAGGCAACACCTCACAAGTATATGTAAAAGAAAAGAAAATAATAACTCGAAAAGTTTAAATGTGTTAAAAAAAAGGATAACAATATTTTATATATGGTTGCTGAATACAGGACTGCATCTTCTTTCCAACCCGCTATATGGAATTGTGACACTTTGTGTTTGTTAGGCGAGTCTTAACATCTTAAGTTGTTTGTTCTTTAAGAAACTGGTTCTTGGTGTATCTTCAGGTGATATTCGTAAAACTTGTTTTGGTGGTGTGAGTCTAAGTCGTTCTTCAAAAATAAATTGTTCTTGGTTAGAAATTGAGTCGTGATTTGCGTGGAATCTTTCATGTCAGCTATCTGCGAGGCGGGTGCAACTCCAACTGCGAACTTCACTTGAACTCGAACTGAACTGGTTTTCACTCGTTGCGACTCTGCTTATTTGGACGCCGATCAAAACTTGGTGAGCTTGTCGGGGTTTGAGGTTCCTTGATAATTCTAAACCTACAATCCACTTCTTCAACATCTCACTATTAATGGAAGATTATCACATTGAGGAATTAAAACGCGGATTTGAGATTACTCAGAGAGTAGACTGTCCACAGGGAGAACTGTAACCAACAACATTCCGCGGAAGTGTATGTCTGACTTTTTTTTTGTTTATTCCTGTTATCGTTGAAAAAGAACACAGGCGTGTTCGAAAATTCCGACATTAAAATCCATGTTTTCGTGCTTCAGTCAGTATCAATTTTATAACCAATATTGTTATCATTTTGGTCTCTTTGTATTCTTCAAATTTTATTAACTAGCCCATTATATATATATATATATATATATTATAAAAATAGAAACATTATGAAGATGACGTAAGCAATAATCAGATAATTTCTTCAACGTACACTTTACCATGAATATGGAATATCTCATTAATAAGTGGTGAACTCCCAACTATGATTATTTGTTTTATATCTTTTGTTTTGTCTTAGCGTATTAGTTTTTCGAATTACAGTTTATTATATCTGTTTTTATTCGTTATAATTACAATAAATTAGATGTTGTGATTTGTTCAACATATTGTAAAAAAAATAATATATTTACTGATATTCATTTTTACGCATATAAAATATTCCCGCTGGCCACAAGAAAAGCGTAACTAGAAAAGAAATGGCAAAAAAGCGTTGAACAAAGATTACAGAACACGGAAAACCGAAAATAAAAACATTGGCAGGAATTAAGAAAAATAAACTACCGCTCAAATCCCTGTTGTAGCGCTTAAGATCTTTCGTACCAAAGATGTTTAATCGCTGTATGAAAGAGAAATATTTTCTAAATCTGTGGAATTTGTCAGCTGTTTGCCCTCTTTTCAAGAATATTGGTAAGCGTTCATTTCTGTCGTAGTATCTGCTCATGAACCTCTTCATTCTCATCAGCCAATCTGTTTTTGTATATTACAAGGAGAGTGTTGCTCACTTCTCCAATGACAACCAGATGAGCGATAAATAGTATAGGTTTTGCTTCCATATGTCCACTGCTGATATTTTTTACAAATTCCGTAAAACGCACGCTGGTAATTTCGCGATCAGAGATAATTGCTTTAGTTAACTTTTTAATAAGTTATGGAGAGATGAGTTACGCAGTATCACCATCTGTGGCATCTCTGGGAGAATTTATACAGTGATTAAGTTCTTTCTCTTGTATAAGTCAAAGAAGGTTGTTTGGAATGGCCAGTCTTCTGAATCTCATGAAATCAATTCAGGCTTCCCCAACTATTTTCTCCTAATTCCTAACATTCTTTTTGTTTTTTCTTAACTTCCAAAATCAAGATGATCAGAAGCCAACAGTTGATCTCTACTATGACCTGGCTCTAAGAACTCATTTTTTTTAAACTTTCAGTACTTCAAATAGCTAATTCCGTATCGGTGTTCATAACTGTTGTGGATTCCGGGATGAAATCCGGTCTCAAAATGAATGACAAACGCAGGAATGAAATATAGCAAATAAATGTATTGACGTAATAATACAATTGGTAATACGGTTAGTAGATCCAGGAAGGCGGTTAGTAGCAATAATAATATATATATATAGTCTGGGAAATTCAGTATCGAAGTAGGACTTTCTTCTCAGTCTACGTGCTCGCAACTGTGACTCCTACAAAGCGGTTACCT
>OZ010593.1:52142764-52147764 GCA_963932145.1 Acanthosepion lycidas
AACAAGCCATTCAATCGCCATATGAATTCTAATCATCGCTGAAGCAACAGACAGAAATTATTACACTTATGATTCGTTGTAGGAAGCTAAATAGAGAATTTAAACGGAGAAAAAAATGAGACAAAAAGACTGATTCAAATTTTTAACATAACATGCGTAAATTTTATTTTATTTTTATTTTAACTTTCTTTAAAATTTATAATTAGTAATTATACTTTAAACGATTTGTAATTATACGCTTAACAATACCAAAAGTCAAAAGTTTCGAAATATATAATTACTTTTGTATTTACAAAAATGTTATATTTGATGTGGTTTCACATTATTTTATACTCTTCTTCCCACAATACAAAGCCTTATAGCCACTCTAGGTGGACGTTGATTAAATGAGGATTTTGTAAGAGGGGAGTAAGTAGATCATAACTTGATGATATGTAGAATATTTAACGGTTGAACGGCTAATTTGCCCGGTAAAGGAGCCCGTACTTCAATCCCTCAGTTCTGGGGAATTGGAAGTCTGGGTGGAACTTCCTCCTTACTAATGGAATACGAAGAGAAGGAGAATAAGTCGACGCCGTGTACGTGTCATGGCGTTGCTGTAAGAACGCTGATAGCTGATGAGGTTAATATAAGAGATCCGCTACCACAACAGCTGCAAGGAATTAAATTAATTTTTAGTGAAAATCCAATTTTATGTTTCTGTTTTTGTTCATTGCAACATCGTCTATCGATATGTTTTTGTCAGAAGCATGTGTTTTCCACCGGCCGTCTGCTCTCCATGCTGCAACTTTCCTAGGTATGAAGATAAGCTACTCATAACAAAGCGTATTCTGTTTTCATTTCCTTTATATTAAATTTATTACAAGTACGCAATACACGGAGATAGTTGAAGTATTTAGGATCTATTAATTCCACATCCTGAATTTTTATGGTGGTAATGGTTTCATTTGGATTTCACCCATTATTATATCCTTGATATGGTACAATCAATATTATAGATATTATTATGATACAACATTAATACACGGATGGATCAGAATAGCTGAAAGAAAAGGATTCACAAACGTACTTTGTTCTGAAACAGATTTTTATATGTCAGCATATTCAAATATTTACACTTATCCCACGCAGAGAAACTATAACAAATGTATATAGCCACAAGTAGTGCAAAAATGAGGAGGCATAACGTTTTACTAGTAATAATTCCCAACGATTGTTCTAGATGATGGAGGGGAATTTAATTTTTCTGGGGAACCATATTTATATTCTCCAACATACATTTGAGGAAGCTGGATTTATCTATATCTCACGGGGAAATCGCGAGTTATGTGTATTTCCCAACCAAAAATCTGCGAACCGGTGTTTCTATAATTTGTGCCGACCGAGTTTATCTTCTATGCCTCTGGCGAGGAAATATTTCCCAACGGAAAAACGGGACTATAGGCTTGTATGCTGGCCAGGGCAAAGGCCTTGCCTCAACCGTGCTAAAGAAAAAAAGCAATTGCTCGTCTTAGCACCAGACGGCTAAGTAAACAACTGACCGCTTTCGTCTCTCTACGAACTGACGATACTAAACGGCTGTCATGTAATCCATGTGACTTTATTTCAACCAAGGGGAGATAATCCACTTCTGAATCCCTACAATGAAGTCAGGATATGTGTAATCGCACACACGCGCTTACTCAAAATCTGAACAGAGAAAAGGTTACACTGGGACCTGGCGATCCTGGTTCTTTCATTTATTATTTAGGAATTTTATTTTTCCTGATTAATTTTTAATAGGATGAGTTATAATTAAATTACGTTTTGGGAACTAGTTGTAATTATGAATATATCGTTAATATCACTACAATGGATTCAGGATATGTGATAAATAGATATCATTTAGGATAAGAATTATATTGAAAAAATCAACATTATTTACCAAGAGTTTTATAACAGAAGAGAGCTATGGAAAAAAAGGTTTATTTTCCTTTGTATATTTTCCCCATTATGGGCATTATTGCATCAGTGATATAGCAACATTGACAGAACAGAATGGCTGAAAGGAAAAAAGAAAGACAAACATGCTTCATTTTCAGGGAGTCTTTAATACCTCTAAGACATACACAAAACTAGATATACATATGTCCCACGCATAAAACAATGTATTATATATCTACACAGCAAAGAAGAGTGTAAGGAGAGACAAAAAAGAAATTCCTTAAATAGTGAAATTCTTCTGGAGAAGCCATGTTTAGGACTCCAGATTCAAACGGGCGGGATTCATCTATGTCCCAGTCGAGGACATATTCCACGAAGAAGTAACGATGAGTCCTGGAAGACTGCGAACTGGATATATTCCAAAAAATGAAACGGCACCATGGACTTGTAAACAGTAGCATTTGCTGGTGGAGGCGGATTTAGCTTCAGCCTAGGCCCCTTCGCCCTGGTTAAAAAAAAGATACCGCTCGGTTCAGCTGCTGTAAACAAACTGGATGACTGTCCTCTCTCGTCACTGCATGAAGTAACGTCACTAAGTGGCCGTCACCTGACCCATGAGACTTATCCACTGAAGGTGAACAGAACTTGGAAAGTTGAGTTAAATGTAGATAACAGATACTGCGACACCAGGAAGAGGTTTGTCTCGTGGAACTAGAACAGTCTAGCCCAGTGGACGAAATAAAGGGTTCGTCGAAATTCCAATCACCTGCAGAAGGTAGGAATTCGGTGAATATGGCAACGAAGATGAAGACAAGTCCGAACAATGTAAATAGTATAAATAATTATATTACCTCATCTAAGAAATTTAGATATTAGAGTCTGTTCCATAAATGTCCCGGGGGAAAAGGCCATCTGAGTTTAACTTCCGCTTTGCCCCTAGAATATGAAGGGTATTAGGATTGAGTAGCCTTGTGTACGCGGCATCGTAGGTCCCAGCATTGAAGGACTGGATTGGTGGAACTAATGAATGAAGCTCATCTGAATATTTACTATGAGTCCATGTGTCTTATAGCCCAAAGGGAGATAATCGCCTTAAGTAAAACGATAAATCTTAAAAAAAAGTTATGATCTAGAATTTAAATCACAGTTTCTTTTTTTAAGTTTTATTGTAACTTTCATATCTCGGAAATCTTAGTAAAGAATGTTGATTTATTTTCTTCAATATCATTCCAGTCCCAACAATAAATATGTATTTCATCAGTACGGCTATCTCATCAGCACCTGACTAGCCTCTGGACGGAAAAAACATAAACACTGTCTTCTTCTCTCAGACTACTCGTTTCGGAGGTGGGATGAAATACTTAAATGATAAGATTGTTTCAATTTATTATTTCAGTGATCATGCTAGTATGTTTTCTAATCTATATATTAAAAAAGAGCTGATTTTCTGTACGTCATACATTGTCTCCGTATGTATTGCTAGATTGATTCGTTTTCTACGGCTTATCTACCCTTTGCAGGTTATTTAAAGCCAGAAAATAGTTTTAGATTGTAAGAATACATATTGCCAATAATAATGGTTTACAAGTCTTATTTCTTCTTTTAATTTATTCTGCTCAATCTGTAGATTGATTAATTCGTTTTCTAGGGCTTATCAACTCTTTGCTAGTTATTTAAAGCCAGAAAATAGTTTTAGATTGTGGGAATTTTTTTTTTTTTGATATAATTATTATTTAGTGATTCAAGGTCTACTAATTACCACATAGTTGGAAGAAAAGAGTTGGATTCATGCCTTTCCCAAAGCTATTTCCGCGTAAATGAATATAACGAAGGGGATATCGAAATCGGATCTACGATTAAATTTCCCGAACAATTTCCCATTACACCACCTGCACATCCAAACGGTTACCCATCTAGGTATTGACCAGGCTTAACTTCAGTGATTTTAAGGGAACCGGTGTTTCAACGTGATGCAGCCGTAAGTCTTCCTGCGTGTGACTTTGTATGCTCGTATCTAACGATATAATGTATATGCGTATGTTATGTGTTTGTGTCATTTAATGCACACACTAGCTATCGCACGCGCACACACACAAAATCTGACCACATAAAAATGATCTATATTCTTCTTTTTTTATGCAGCATATCCTTTGGGAATTTGGTGATCGCGGCTCTCCCCAACGTCATCTCTTTTATTGTTCTATGTAACGTTTACGCACTGAGCAATTGCTGTTTTATTTATTTATTCTCTAGCCGTTGTATTTTCTAAATTAAATTTTTATTAGGTTGGACCATGAGTAAATTCAGTTTTTGAGGAACCATTTGCAATGACGAGGGTTGGGTATCATCCTAACTAAGCGTTCTTTAAATATATCATAACAAGTGATGAAAAGTAGGTTGCATACAACAATGTTAAACACAAAACATAGTGGAATGTCAGGGATAAATTTCGGCTACGAATTCCTAATTCTGACCAGCAAGAAAGAAAATTAATATTGCACGCGATGAAACAGTAAATGCATATTTATATGTCCATCAGCTGCAATGTGTCCATAAAAGTTTGCTCGAAAATTACCCTGACTTCTTTTTCGTGACAACGCACGATCATGCGCAGCAAGAAAAATATTTTAATCGATTATGAACCTCGGGTGATCTGTTCTGCCTCACACACCATATTCCCCTGACCTTCCGCCTATCGATTGATATTCGACTGCTGCGAAACGATTGGCTGGAGAAAACAATATCTTATAGAAACCAGACCCAAGATTTCGCCGAAAATGCTTCCCATCACAACCTGAATTTTACTCAAAAGGCATTGAATTGGTAAGTGGTATTTACTTGACTCCCACAGGGTCAAGATGTGACACAAGGTCGGTTTAACGTGGGATACCCGACTGTTTCCACTCATGGGCCACTGGTCCAAAACTGGTCATAGCATGTCCAAGCTGGTCAGAGCTTAGTCAACGCTGGTCATGGCTTGTCTTAGCTAGTCCAGGCCGAAGCCGGTCATGACTAGTCGTTGCCGTGATCGAATCTCAGCCAAAGGCCGAGAAACGATCCTTATTTGTCAAAACAAG
>OZ010593.1:52152764-52167764 GCA_963932145.1 Acanthosepion lycidas
TATCAGCTTATATCAACTTAATAGTAACCCTCAGAAATGTAAAAAAAAACATATGTAAATTTAAATTCATTTTTTCCTCTTTGGAAGTGAGGTCTGATGAGCCAGGGTAAAAGAAATTCCCTGGGATAATAAATTATTACCATGGACCCTTAAAGTTTTCTGTTTACTTTACATTAAATGACATATATATATATATATATATATATATATATATATATATATATGTGTGTGTGTGTGTGTGTGTGTGTGTGTGTGTGTGTGTGTGTGTGTGAAAAGTGTGTGTATATAAATATAAATAAATATATATATATAATTATTTATATATTATATGCGCGTAACTTATTAGAAAACGCTCAATATCAGAGATAGAGCTTACATATTTGGTTGGATAGATGTGAGTTTGTGACCCTGGGTTTCAAGCTGACGATCACTAAAGCGTGAAACCCAGGGTCACAAACTCACATCTATCCAACTATATATATATGCACAGATCCGCATGCATATACACTTATAAGTAAATGTAATGGATCAATAACCAAAGACGTCGGTTTTCATTTAATTTTCAAAACTCCTGGTAGGGACACGGTCGAAGCCTAAGCGTGCCCAGCCCCAAAGACCCCAACGGTTAAACAAACGGTTGACGATTACATAAGATACCGACGGTTCAACCAGCAGATGAAGAGAGCTACGCATGACAGACATGTTACAGAAGGTAGCGCTTGAAATTTTAATCATGATCAACCCTTTGCAGTTTCATAATTGAATCCTGCATGTTTCATTCCATATGTGCCGCAGATGTAGGTCATGAAATTAAGTGTGTGGGTCATATCTAAGCAAGTTGAGGTCCACCTTAAACAAATTTACGCCATCGGCATTTTCTTTCATTCTGATTTTCTGTAACCTCCAACTAACGCTTGCAATCCCAAACGGCGATAAGGAATTTAGTAATCAAAGCCATTATCATAAAGGAAACTATCAGCCAAGAACAAATGAAATATTTGGGTAGGAGATAAAGTTGACTATCTATCTCTGCCTTTGTCTCTCTCTCTCTCTCTCTCTCTCTCTCTCTATATATATATATATATATATATATATATACATATGTAAACATAAAACATTAGGCAGCATATAATTAACATACAAAGAAATAATCACACATAGAATCAATATGCATTAAAATATTGTTAATCCATAGAGTGAAATGATCCTCATCGAAACCATAGATGTCTGTAGTTTTCAGTTTATTTGATGTTAAAATGCTAGTACTTACGAATAGTCCTCTATTCATCATCAGGCATGTGTTTTTTTTTTCCTTATAAAATCAAAAACTTGAAGACGAAATACTTGTTTGTCGACCGAAAGATGTTTTTTGAATATCTGCTATTAATGACGGTTAGGAACAATTTTCGGAACGTGCAAAAACGCAACGCCAATTTTTTCAAAATTTTAAGAAATATTTAAATAAAATTCTCACTTAAAATATATATGTATGTATAAATAAAAAGAAAGAACAGTAAGATATATAATCCGGTGTTTTTATAGATGTTTTTATTTCTACAAAATAGTGCTCAATGTAAATTTACAGAGCATTATAAATTAATTGATTTAAAATATGTTTTTTTCGCTTCCATTTTTGAAACATCGTTAATACTGTGTAGCGAAAAAAATCATATTTTAAATCAATTAATTATATATATCAATTAATTGATTTAAAATATGTTTTATATATATATATATATATATATATATATATATATATATATATATATATATATATATATATATATATATATATGTGTGTGTATTTTTATTTATAATCCGACGTCGTTATATGGCACTACTCAACGTTACTTGAAAAATTTGCTGAATGGTCTAGAGCAGGGGTTGTCAAACTGGGATCGCTAACTGCAAGATAGGGGCCCGTGGACAGCAAACACTTTTTTATAGGTGACGTGCAACTTATAAGCGCTTATAAGTAACTTATAGGCCGATCATGAAATAAATTGGTTTAATAAACTATTTCTTAGATTTGATATACTAATATAATTTGTATCTTAAATTGATGAAGATAATGGATTTTATTCATGCAGAGAAGGAACCAAAGGATTTGAATTTTGGATCTATTTTGCGATTTCCGGCTTTCTCGTTGGCTGTTAGGCGTTTGCATTAATGCAAAATTTTATGTTATATTCAGCAAATATTTATGTATAAATTTCATAAGCGTTTATAAGGGGGTCCCTAAGGTAAAGCCTGAAATATAAAGGGGTCCGCAAGTCAAAAAGTTTGAAACCCACTGGTCTAGAGCACGTCGGATATAACGACAGTTTCTTCTGAAAAGGAGGACGCAGGTTCGAACCCTGCCAGATAGTATATATATATATATATATATATATATATATATATATATATATATATTTAAGTAACGAAAATCTTGGTAATCTCTATGGATAATTTCATGAAGGATAAAATCATGAGAGCTCATTGTTAATTCAGAGCGAGTAATTTAATTTAAAGAAAAACAGACCACTTTAAGGCTCCATTTGTAATAATTTATTTCACTTGAGAATCTTATTTTTTCCTGCATCTTCAGACTTCACTTTCAAAAGGTGTAACGAAAAATGAATTCAAAATTTGTACTTTTCACGGGCAGTATTAAGCTTATATCAGTTGACATAGAGGGTAGTGTGGAATGCTATGAGACACATGGTCGAGTTTAGAGAGGGTAGGGAGAGTTTTAAAATTTATTTTTATATTTCTTTTTATTATAATGCTTAATATTTTGGAAGGAGGGGGTAAGGATCAGACATTGACCTATTTAATCGGACAACTCAACGGAAATGATATAGGAAAAGGAGAAAAAAGGAGAAAAGAAAGGGGGAAGTAAAGAGATAAGAAATGTACGTAGGGTTTTTGGAGGAAGTAGAGGGGTGGTATAGCTTTAACAATTTAGATAAAAACAGATTTTAACGTTTGATAGTAATTTAAATGTTTAAACACTCCAAAAGAAAAGAAAATTAATGCTTGTTAATTTAAATATTCAACTTCTCCACAAACAAATTAGGGATTTAATATAAGTCGAATACTATATTAATAAACAACAACAATTTAAAAAAAAATGCAAATTTACTAATAGTATTAGGTTGGTGCAAAAATAATGACGTAATAATGTCGTTTTTTGACGTAACGTCAAAAAACGACATTATTACGTCATTATTTTTGCACCAACCTAATAATATTTTAATATGGTGAATGACTGTTAAGTTAAAATCTTTATCGTTTATTCATGAATTTAATTTGTAACTATTTTTAGATGGGTAATATTTATAATTAAAGTTTAGGTTTCAAATCAAGATAGAGTAAGATTTCAGGGTAATAGTTAAAAAATTACTATTTTTCTTACATACACCACATACATATTTACGTAAAAAATACATACACATACATTAATGTACATGTGCAATTACACACATAATCACATAAACATATATCGATATACATCGGTATATATGCATAAACATATACAAATACTTACATATACATTTACATATCTCCACATGCATCCATATTTATACATATTTAAATTTTTAATTAAATTTTTACAGTTAACGTTAGGTGGTGAATTAAGTGTTTCAATTTCAAAAAATATTTTTAATTTTAATATTTTTAACATCATGAATAATGGTTTAAGAGTAACATATTTTAATATAAATCTAAGTGATCAATTTAAATTGAGATTATCTCCAGATGAGTAAAATTTCCACTCTTTCAAGAAATTATTTAAAGAGAAAGTAAGATTAAAAGGTAATAAAAAAATTTCTGTCCTGCCATTAGAACTCTCTCTGTATATGAACATACACACATATACATATATATGCATATATATGCATACAACTATATCCTACACATATATTCTCACATATCACATATATAAAATCGTAAATATATATATATATATATATATATATATATATATATATATATATATATATATATATATATATATACAAATATATATATGCAACTCCATATACATGAATCGATACATATACACATACACGTATCTAAATTTACTGATACACATATACATATACATATTTACACACGCGCCCACATATATATACTTGTACATATATACTTATACACATGTATATACATATACACTTAAACCCACATATCCATATTTAAGTTCACATACACATTTATATACATACAATTATGTACCCGCACACATGTGTGCATACAATCATCCTCATATCTAAAACTAAGCCAATATTTACCATCGTATATAGTATTTTTATGTAGTGAGTTAAATTGAGATGATTTCTATGTCTGCATTTAAGTATCATCTATTTATGTTGGTTTAGTAATTTATCAGGATCATCATGCTTTATCATTTGGATCTTCTCTTTAATACACGGCTCACATCATCTTTATTGGAGTTCGAGCCCTAGAGATGTTTCTCCATTTCACTTGTGGGGGGAAGGCGTTTTCCAATAAATCCCAATAGTGTTTTGATAGTGATGTTTGGTGTATTTTGGATTCATTTGTGAAGGACTACCGATGGTTGTAAAAACGCTGTTTCCAATTTTCCGCAGATATTCCTATATATATATATATATATATATATATATATATATATATATATTGGGAAAATTGTAGGTTCGTATATCACGTTTTCTGCAATGCATATTCCTCCTACTGGACAATCAGATCCTGATTATATATATATATATATATTCGATGCATATATATATATATATATATATATATATATATATATATATATATATATATATATATATATATATATTGTATATGTTAATAAGCACAAAAAGGAATATAAGACTCAATTTTCTGAACAAAAGGTTAAGTACAACAAATTTGACCATCGATTTATGGAAAATAGAAAAAGACAAAATTATTCGTACAGTATGAAAAATAGAACAAAAATTGACCAATTTTCCCAATAGCATGGCCTGTCATATTTATAACTTGCTGTAATCGTTTTCTAAAAATTTTCGATTATATTTGAACAAGTCTTTTCTGGGATTCTCTTCCATACTTCAACAGTTACAGGTTTCCTGAAGGTTTTTTGGTGCCTGCCGATTCATTGAACTTTAAATTCTTGCCATAGATTTTCAATAGGATTCAAGTCAGAACTCATTGAAAGCCATGGCAGAACTGTAATCCTCTTTTTCTACGCAGTCACTGATTTTGACATGTTTGAGATCATTATCTTGTGCGATGGCAAATCGCCGAACTAGATGAAGATTTTGCGCTGATTAAGAGGAATAAAAAAATCTGCAAACTATATCAAAATTCTGGCTGAAAATCTACAAAAAAAATCTGCATCTAGATGTTTTGTAGATTTTCATATAGAATTTTCATATCGTCTGCAGATTTCATTATTCCGCTTCTTTCAATTAATTGTTCAGTCGCCGTTGAGATAAAACAACCCCAAAACATCATCAAGTCACCTCCATGTTTTAATGTTGCCACTGTGTTCTTTGGGAGGAGAGACTCACTTTTCTTGCGCCAAATCTTCTTTACATCATTATGTCCAAACAGTTCAAATTTTGTCCATCACTCCATAGTACTTGCATCCAAAAGCAATTTTCTTTCTCCAATAACGTTTTGGCAAAATTAAACCGTGCAACAATGTGACATGGTTTGTGAAGAGGGGTTCGTCGTGGTCAGTTTGCATACAACCCATTTCTATTTAAATAACGTTGTATTGTGCGAGTACTTACGCATGATACTCATCGTCTCCAAATATTTGGCTATGTCTTTCAAAACAACACTTGGGTTTATATCAACCTGGCGACACAGTTTTCGCGCAGATTTTGGTGACAATTTGGGTTTTCTTCCAGGCCCAAACAAATGCTCTGTCGTTCCGAACTATTTACACTTCATGTCTTTATAACGAACCGTACTGTAGAACTAGGGATAGGTAACCTGTTTGAAATAGTTTTGAAACTATTTCCCGACTGGTGTGAAGTTAATAATTCTCTGTCTCATGTCAACGCTAAGCTCGTTTGTCTTCCCCATCCTGTAGTTAACGTAAGAATAAAAATGGTGACGCTCTATGCACCACGTGATATACTTTACTGGAATTATGACAAATATTCGACTGGATATAATGTAGAAGTCTTCACCGATATAATAATTATAATCAATTTAAAATTATATTTTTTTTACTATATCAATAATTTCGTATTTTTCTTATTTTGTATAATTCGCCCGTCAAATTTGTTGCATTTAACCTAATGTTCTGAAAATTGAGTTTTATATACCTTTTGTGTGCTTATTTACATCTAAAATCCTCATACATATATATATATATATATATATTTCGTCATCATCATCTCCTTGACTTGTGCAATATATATATATATATATATATATATATATATATATATATATATATATATATATATATATAGAGAGAGAGAGAGAGAGAGAGAAATAGATAGATAGATGTATCAAACTTTACTCCACTTTTGATGCTAATACAGCAAAAACAGATATGTGAGAATTGCAAAACAACAAACTCATTACAACTCAGCCTGGATTAAAAATATTGCTCAAAGCAGAAAGCATAAAAACTAGGAATAACCATATAAGTGACAGCCAACTTTTAAACAAAGAATTAAAAAAAAAAAAAAAACATATAAAGAACTTAAAGGAAGTAAAAATATTATAATTAGGAAGAGTAATAATTTTAATATTTTTGGCATTTTAAATAAGACCAACTATAACAAAAAAAAAACTTGATTCCATCCTGAATAATACAGACAAATTTAATAAAGTAAAGAAAAATAACATTAATCTTCTTAAGCCACAAATAAACAGATTAATTACAATTAATAATGCAGAAATAGGATCAATGAAACTGAACAAAACTGTGAGTGAGTATCATCTGGGCTATTTAGATGGAAATGTTCAAATCCATAAACCAAACTCGACACTATGTCTCATAATCTCTCAAATACCTACTCCTGTATATAACTTATCTAAAACTCTATAATAATCCAACAATAACTTATCTAATAAATATAGTGTTAGTTTAACCAATAATTTTGTTCTAATAAACCTAACAATGGTGTCCTAACCTTGTTAGATGTTAAGTCTGTTTACTAAGATTCCTGTTAAAGAAACCACAGAAATAGTCATAAAAACCCACACCTCCTTATATTGGCAAATATTTTACTTATTGCATTCCACCACACAATTACCATTTTGCGATCAGTATGGTAACATTTACACACAGAGTGACAGCGTAGCGATGGGTTTATGTCTGGGTTTTACAATATTCAATTTCTGCATAAATATTTTAAAAAACAAGGTCTTTAATAATTTCATCAATCCCTCAGTATGTGACAGATATATTGACGACAATTTTATATTAACGAAAAACAAAGATAAATTAAAAACCCTTAAAGAAATATTAGAAAATAACTAAGGTACGCAAATCATTTATGAACTCAACATTAAACATAGAATCCCATTCCGAGATATTCTAGTAGTTGGTAATAATGATGATTTTATCATTTCAATAAAAAAAAAAAACACTAGTAAAAATTCATGTCTACTTAATTACAAAAACGACTGTTCGGATATATAAAATAGGTGTGATAAGTAAAATAACTTTCTTTTCGGACGCATTGTTTTACAGAGTATTAAGCAACATAAAACAAAAACTTATCAACAATAATTTCCCAAACTCTGTTGTTGATGAAGAAATAATATTAAATTAAAAATAATCTAGAAAAATATAAGCAACCAACTTTATATAAACAAAAATAAAGACTCCATTACATAGTTTAACTGTAACCAAATGCATTATTATTATAACCAATATGAAAAGGCTATTAAAACTATAATCTGCTGATATATAAATGTTATAGATCCTAATAATTCATCGTCTATTATAAAAAATATTCAAAACTTCCAATTTAATTTTTTAGAAATTATTCATCACCACAAAAATCTAACCTATGTAAAAATAGTGCTACTTACGAATTCGTATATCCTTTGGGAGATTGTATCTCCAATAAAAGGGAACCACGGTTAACGAATTTAATTCGTTCCTGAAGGCCGTTCATAACCCGAAATGTTCGTAAACCGAAACTACTTTTCCAACAGGAATCAATGTGGCTAAGAAAAAAAAGTCGCAGTACAATGAACTTGGAAAAGAAAAGCAGAGCACAGCACACGAATGTATACAACATGGCGGTCGATTCAGAAATGATTCCATTCGACAATGTTGTTCGAGAACCGAACATTTTCACTAACCGAGACATTTTCATCTCGAATTTTCTGTTCGAAAACCGATTTAATCGGCATGTGAGACGTTCGAGAATCGAGTTTACTGTGTACTAACAATCAACAAACATTAAATTCTTACATTGGCCCCACGTGCAGCACACTATCGCGTAGGTTAACTTGTCAAATCTTAGTGCAATTCGGGGTCATATAGAAGAACATATGATAAACAGACAATAACATTAACATTAGACAAATTTTCGCTGACAACACAAAGATTGTCTACGAGGACATAGTGCGAAAAAAGACTTGAATAATGTCTCTTTCTATATTGAAGCATGTTCAAAAACAAACAAAAATAACACACAAAAAAGTTTCAGTTTCACTGTTTATAAGATATCACATTGTGTGTATAGAAATGGACTCCATTAAATGTTTGAAACTGATTCTGTCAAACGTGATAACGCCTGAATTAAAAACCAGTTGCGTAACTGCACACAGAACAATCTTCGAAAACGTACGAAGAATCAGTCGAAAATACTTGGGAAATGAAATAACATAAAGCAAAAATTAATATGAAATTTGTCAAATTTACCAAGAAAACAAAACAAAATTTCGTAAATTTTAAATTTCGTAAACAAAACTGATAGAGAGGTTTTTGGGAGAATACTTGCTGCTTGAATACACACTTATATATATATATATATATATATATATATATATATATGTATATATATATATATATATATATATATATATATATATATATATATAGTCTTAAGGAGTGCTATATTTATGGAATAAAGTGCTCAATATCAGAGATAGAGCGTGTGTAAATATAAAAGTGAACATAGAAGTCAACAATTAGAGGCGACAGTCTGTTTCATGCTATATGCAATCGTCAGGCCACGTGTGCTGTTATTTTTCTCGGCTATTTATATATATACGGGTTAGTGGTACATTGTGGGTATTCTGTTATGGCGGTTATTTCACCGGAAGTCGTTTGTTTATCTATTTGGGTCAAATTATATTGCTTGTTTTTATTTTTTTGTTTCTTATTTTATTTATTTATTTATTTATTAACGTAGTAAAAATTTGTTTATATCACTTATTTAACAGTTTTGGTTTGGGAATTTAATTAAAGCTATTTGTTCAGTTTTGTGAAAGATGTTTTGTGTGTATAATTTCTTTGTTTCCAGGGTCCTTCAGTTACTCCTATGTATACTTTTTCTTCATTATCTGGTGATTTTATAGTGGCTTGGTATATTACGTTGTTTTGTAAACAATTTCCGTTTAAGGGACATTCGTTCTTTATTCTGCAGTTACACGTGGGTTTGATTTGTTCGTGTGGTTTGTTGATAATTTTCCTATTGTGCTTTTTTATTATTTGTGCCATGCTCTCGGTGCAGCTGTAGCTGATTTTTACAGCAAAAATATCTTGGAAGATAAGAAAAAAATCATCAGCCTACAATAACCAATCAAAAATTTGCAAACTTTGCTTGGAGGAAAAAATAGCTATCATTACTTTCCCCGACCAAAATAAATTATTAAACAAAAGATCCGAGCTCATCTCAAAATGCAGACATGAAAATAAATTTTTACTACGTAACCTAAAAAATTTAAAACGGAAAAAATAAAATAAAAACAAATAAATATACTAATAAACAAAATAACAATAAAAAAAATAGAAATAAAACATAAATAAATACTATGTTACTTAAAAATCGAAAACCGAAAAGAGAAAATATACAAGTAAAATAAATTAACCTAAATTCATGTAAGTAAATAAATAAACAAGCCAATCACAAATAAAGATAATCAATTGAAAAACTGTTCCCGCCAAAATAATACTTAGAATGAACTACAACAATCAACCACAAAACTGAACAAATAGCTTTAATTAAATTCCCAAACTAAAACAAAACTGTTAAATAAGTGTTGACTTCTATGTTCACTTTTATATTTATATATATATATATATATATTATGTGTGTGTGTGTGTGTGTGTGTGTGTGTGTGTGTGCACATTTCATTGAATACGACAGACAAGGTGCTTTTATTTAGTTTTTTATACAATTTCTCATGCGATCTAATAATTTCTTTTTCTTTTCGGATGACAAATTATATTATGATTATATTTTGGTAGCAAGTCTACAATAAGCAAGTATACAGTAATACAGACAGACAGACACACACACACACACACACACATATATATATATATATATATATATATATATATATTTAAAAATATTTTTTGTGGTACAAAACTTTATTACAGCGTTAAAAACAAGAATATTTTTACATTGGACCATGATGTTATTAAAATAAAATACCAGCCGACCGGTTTCGCCCCCTCTCTTCAGAGCTGTAAACGGGGGAAAAATTATGAACAAGGAGAAAAAAAAATATGGGTGACGTGAATGAACGGAAGGGACAGTTGTAACACCTAAAGATGCTAGAGACCCAGAAGAGCAAGCCCAAGCAAACAATCTCTCTGTTTACAAAGAGAAGCTCGCCCAGACTTGATAAACAGCGTCTCCAACACCTTCAGATGAAACAACGAGTGTGAAGTGGACAACACAGAAAACCAATTCACACTGAAGTCCACCGCACAACCAGGACTATTTATGAAATGATCCGCTATAGATGACCCGTATGTATTTCGAACGGTATCACCAATCGAAAAATTTTTATTATAAATTTTAGCAGGCACGTGTTGCTTGATTCTAACATCCAAGCGTTGTGTAGTTCTACCTATGTAGTCGGCACCGCAACTACATTTAAATTGATAAATTACAGAATTAATATGATGAGGAGGTAGAACATCCTTACTCATGGATGGAAGAACAGATCTTGTTTTAAACACAACACGTACATTCGCTGCAAAATAGCATTGATTAGAACTCGATGAAATTTGCTTAGCCAACATTTCACTATCCCTACCAAAATATGGTACTAGTAAATAAACGGGACATTTTTTTAACAAGCACAGGTTTTACTTTATTAAAGTCCGCCAACATTTGACGAATAACCATTTGAACGATATCATAAGGATAACCGTTACTAGTAAAGATGTTAGTTAAAAACTTAATCTCATCTTTCAAAGTGTCATCTGAGCAAATCCTCAATGCCCTATGGGTCAAAGACTTAATTAAATTAATCTTTTGCTGTTTGGGACAAAAGGAATCCCAACGAGTGTAAAGACCCGTGAAAGTAGACTTCCTATAAACTGTAGTAGTATATAAGGAAGGTGTTCTACGAACTAGAACATCAAGGAAGGGTAAAGTGTTATCCATTTCCTTCTCTACTGTATATTTAAGGGCAGGATGAACACTATTTAGTAGGGAGAAAAATTTGTCTACCTCGAATTCATTACGAAACACACTGAAAGTGTCATCAACGTACCGGAAGTAAACAGTGGGCTTAGAGGAATCTGTAAACAAACTCTGTTCATAGAAACCCACAAAAATGTTAGCTAACACAGGACCCAAAGGGGAACCCATAGCAACACCATCAATCTGTCGATACATAATATTATCGAAACTAAAATCGACAGACATGGTAGCAAATTTTATGAGTTCAATAAAAACATCTTCAGGTATTGTCGGAGGTGTCAAATGACTACGATATAGCAAATCACTGAAAATATCTATAGTCTCCGACAATGGAACGCAAGTGAAGAGGCTACAGATATCAAAGGAACACATAAATCCATCAGTGGCCTCAAGATTCCTAATAAATTCAGAGAACGAGAAGGAATCTTTAATACAAAAGGAGCTATAATGCTGCAACAATGGTTCCAGCATTATAGCTAGCCACTTAGCGACTTTATGTTGAGAGGACCCAATCATAGATAATATGGGTCTCAACGGAACACACTCCTTATGAATTTTAGGTAATCCATAAAGACGGGGTCGAATCGAGCCAGACGGTCTCAATTCCTCAGATATTTCAGAAGAGAGAACACCACTTTTTACCCATTTAAGGAGACGCTTCTGAAAACGAATTTCAGAAGTTAACGTGCTATAATGGGTATCAACGTGACCAAGACGCTGAAACTTAGAAGGATCATTAAGTATATGTAACATTTTAGTCACATAATCCTGGCGGTCCATAAGCACAACACCAGAACCCTTATCTGGTCTGGTAATGACCAGAGAGTGATTATTCTTTAGGGACTTAATGATCCTGTGATGCACCCATATACTTTTTTTTGGGGGTTTTTTTTTTGGTTTTTTTCTCCTTGTTCATAATTTTTCCCCCGTTTACAGCTCTGAAGAGAGGGGCCGAAACTGGTCGGCTGGTATTTTATTTTAATAACATCATGGTCCAGTGTAAAAATATTCTTGTTTTTAACGCCGTAATATATATATATATATATATATATATATATATATATATATATATATATATATATATATATATATATATATTTATATGAAGAAATATATTTGGTTGGATTGATGTGAATTTGTTCTATCTCTGATATTGAGCCCTTTCTAATATGTGCCGCGCATATAATATATGAATAATAATATATATATAATATATTACATACACACACACACACATATATATATATATATATATATATATATATATATATATATATATATATATATACACACACACACACACATATATATATATATATATATATATATATATATATATATATTTATATACACACACCTTTCTCATATATTAAAGTGTATTATATGATGGGATAAAGTGTTCAATATCATAGATAGAGCATATGTAAATATAAAAGTGACCAATGAAGTCAACACCTAGAGGCGACAGTCTGTTTCATGCTAGACGCAATCGTCAGCATGAAACAACCTGTTGCATCTGAGTGTTGACTTCAATGTTCACTGATAATGATTTCCCCCCCAAGCAAAACGGAAATGCCACTAGTATTTAAGAGGTTACAGCGAGTGTAAGTGAAAGGTAAGACTGAATGTAGGGTGGAGAAGGAGAACAGATGAACGGTATTCATGAAATTAGAAGATGGCGACTGATGTTGGATTAAAATTTTTGAACATTGTAGTTGTCCGTGAATCAAGTAAACGAAAAGGAGTTCCACAGTCAAGTGCGAGAAAAGAAACTGTTGTAGTAGAAGTGGCGCTTGCATTTTTGCTATTTCATTAGTAAAAGCGAGGGACCTAGATGTCAATCAAGAGGCACGTTTGAATTCATGTAATCAGGGCATCAGTAATAGGAAGGGATTGTTCATTTATTAATCCGAAATATTTTGATTTATTGCCTAAACGTTATTTTTTGATGGACACCCATATTTGAGCAGATAATCAGCTTTAATTTATTTATTAAATAGTATATATATATATATATATATATATATATATATATATATATATATATATATATATATATATATATTTCCATCTCGAATATTCAGGCCGATAGATGAAAATAAATAAATATGTTGTTTAATGAATAAATAAAAAAGTGCATCTACTCAATTAAAAAAAACGTTTAAGCGATAAATTCTATAATTTTTGGCATCGAACAAAGTAGTGTTTTTGCACAATTATCTATCTATCCATTTATCAATCAATCTATCCATATATATATATATATATATCACCATGGTATCTATCTATCTATCTATCTTACTGTTTGCATCAATCTACTACTGTTCATATCTCTCTCTGTGTATCTCTTTTACACACTTTATCTATCTATCTATCTATCTATCTATCTATCTATCTATCTATCTATCTATCTATCTTACACTTTGCATCTACTACTCCCGTTCATCTATCTATCTATCTATCTATCTATCTATCTATCTATCTATCTATCTATCTATCTTACACTTTGCATCTACTACTTCCGTTCATCTATCTATCTATCTATCTATCTATCTATCTATCTATCTATCTATCTATTACCATGGTTCATCTATCTATCTATCTATCTATCTATCTATCTACCTATCTATCTATCTATCTATCTATCTATCTATCTATCTATGTATCTTACTCTTTGCATTTACTACTCCCGTTCATATATCTATCTATCTATCTATCTATCTATCTATCTATCTATCTATCTACTAACGATCATATATCTCTCTCTATCTGTCTCTTTTTATCTATCTATCTATCTTACTGTTTGCATCTATCTACTACCGTTTATATATATATATATCTGTCTATCTCTTTCTCTCTCTCTCTATCCATCACCATGGTTCATCTATCTATCTATCTATCTATCTAACTTACACTTTGCATCTACTACTCCCGTTCATATATCTATGTATCTATCTATCTATCTATCTATCTATCTATCTTACACTTTGCATCTACTACTTCCGTTCATCTATCTATCTATCTATCTATCTATCTATCTATCTATCTATCTATCTATCTATCTATCTATCTATTACCATGGTTCATCTATCTATCTATCTATCTATCTATCTATCTATCTATCTATCTAACACTTTGCATCTACTACTTCCGTTCATCTATCTATCTATCTATCTATTTATCTTTCTATCTATCTATCTTCCACTTTGCATCTACTACTCCCGTTCATCTATCTATCTATCTATCTATCTATCTATCTATCTATCTATCTATCTACGTTTATTTCTATTTCAGAATATTCCTATATCTGTACGCTAGTATTATGAGTGTGTGTTTCCCTACAATAGGATCATGGGTTCTTATCCTGTCAACCTACTCATTTTTAATGAAGATTCTT
>OZ010593.1:52172764-52182764 GCA_963932145.1 Acanthosepion lycidas
CCTAATCTGGAATATATCCCTAAATTCTAAATTTAAGACAAATTCGAATAGATGAATAGATGCATTTATAAGAACATAGATAGATAGATAGATAGATAGATAGATAGATAGATAGATAAACAAACCATCTGGTATAGATGGATATAAAAAGACATCGATAGATAGATAGATAGATAGATAGATAGATAGATAGATCAAATGGTATAGATAGATATAAACATACTGGGATAAATATATATATATATATATATATATATATATATATAGAGAGAGAGAGAGAGAGAGAGAGATGAAGAGACATTTTGCAATTGATTTGTTTCCCTTTTAGAGAGTAGCTGTTTTCATAGTTGTGTTACTTTCTCTTTCTTTCCTTTTTCTCTCTCCCCCCCTCTCTCTCTCTCTCTCTCTCTCTCTCATTCCCTCATATATTTACGTGTACTTTGTTTTGCATAGTGCAATACAGGGTCGGGTGGGAAAAATATTTTGCGCTGCTATTCCAAATTCGGCCGCCTTACTTCGAGAATCTCTTTACCAATTTCTCACATTCACACGCGCGCGAACACGGATATCTCGCACCGGCTGTTTACACGCAGCTATCTTAGCAACGAGGTAGGCCCTTTCAAGTGACATTAATATTTATTAGGCTTAATAAACCCCTGGAACCAATTAATGAAGAAAGTGAGTTATAGCGCCTATTTTCTTCGTGATTTAGTTCTGATCGCCTAGAAAATCAGCATTGAAAAATCATCTATATTTCCTGGGATCGAACACGGAACTTTTTTTAAATCTTTTTCCTTTCTCTTACTCACTGTTATTCTCTCTAATTATTTTTTTTCTTTCTTTCATGCTAATTGTTCCTCTCTTTCCCGCTTATGCTTCGTCGCGTTTTAGAAAAAGTTAACTTTTCTCTCTTCCTCTTCCTCTGTTCGTATTTCTTCTTTTTTTTTCTTTTTCCTTTTAGCCTTTAATCTCTCTTTTTCTCTCTTTCCATAAACAACGATTTCATTCTTCTCCTTTTCATTCGTATCACTTTACTTTTGTTTTTGTTTTTTAATCTTCCCCCACTGAAAATTAAAATTCCGATTTGAAAGAAAAAATAAAAATCGTAAACTCCCTATTACGTAGCGGTCAGTCTGATTCAGCGTAAAAATCCACATAACTATTTTTTTCTCTCCTAGCCTCAATTTACTATTTCCTTCTCTCGTCTCTCTCTCTCTTTCTCTCTCTCTCTCTTTCTCTTTCTTTCTTTCTTTCTTTCTTTCACATTCTCTCCTGTTCATTTTTCTATTTCATTTTAATTTCTTCTTTTTTTGCTGCTTTCTCTTTTCTACTCTTCGATATCACCTGTTCTTCCTTCCTTTCTTTCTTTCTTTCTTTCTTTCTTTCTTTCTTTCTTTCTTTCTTTCTTTCTTTCTTCCTTTCTTTCATACGCTCTCTCTCCCCTCTTCCTCTCAAGCTTTCTTTATTTCGCTCTCTCTCTCTCCCTTTCTTTCACGAAAATAAACTTTTTGTATTAGGAAGTTCGCTCCTCCCTTTTTCTCTGTACGCCTGTGTCATTTCCTCTCACTTTCTATATCTATCTATCTATCTATCTATCTATCTATCTATCTATCTATCTATCTATCTCTGATTTTAATTTACTTTTCAGATAGGTTCGGTTTCATTTTTTTATATGCATTAAGCACATTTCTCACCTTATCACGCTTTCGGAATAGCTTTTGCCCACTTGAACTTTGTGCAAGCGCCCTCAGTTAACCAGCGAACCCGCCAGACAGACAGACATATCGAAAATACGGGCAGACAAATGGACCGACATAGCTATCACTAACAAATTTATTGTCACTATTTGAGTTCTATTTCTCTCTGTCTCTCGCCTCTCCTCGCCACTCCCCCTTTATTGTTTATCATCACTTCCTCCTTCTCCCTAAGTTGCCAGCTCCTCTACCCCTCATCCTTTCACCCCCAAACATTTTAACCACGTCTCCTCCGCCTCCTTTTAAAATCCATGTCTGCTTGCCTCATTCTACTCCTCTCGTTATCTACCAAATGATCAGTCTGTTTGTCCCCTCCCCTCTCTCTCTCTCTCTCTGCCTGTTTCTATTTCTCTCTCTCTTTCGCTTTCTCTCTTTTTCTCTCTCTGTGTATCAAATACTCTCTGTCCCTCTGCTGTCCAACTACCTCGTCACCTCCCGCCTATTGTTCTTACTCCCTCCAAACTTGTTCTGAAGTTCCCCCCGCCTGACACTTACGACTACTTCGACCATTCTCTCTGGATCACCAGCCAGCCAAGCAGCAAGTCTGTCTGTCTGTCGGTAAACAATCCATTCGTCCAGTTCTGAAGCGCCTTAGTTGAGTCCTGTCACGGTTTTTAAACAACCACTTGCGTAAGAACTTTCTCCTTGTTGTCCCTGTGTTCGTGTGTATGTCGAAGCGGATTGAGCCGTCACTAACACAAACCCCCTTCGTTGCAAGCAAAATTTGAATCACCATCCGCTCTCCGCTCTCCGCTTCAGCTTAGGCCTCGGCCCTTCCTATCGTTTAGCCTTTCCTTGCATTCCTTTAAAAAAAAAAAAAAAAAGGACAAAAAAGTAACCACAATACATAATCTAACTGCAATAACATTTATTTAGACAGACAGAGATATAAATAGAAAGATATAGCGATACAAATATATATATACGCACATACTTCAAACGGTTTATCACACAGCAATACATTCCATACATTAATTCCTAATTCTCCACTTTAGCGAATCAAGATTTTTAAACAATCTATCTATCTATCTATCTATCTATCTATCTATCTATCTATCTATCTATCTATCTAATTTCATATATATTTCTCGATAAGACGCTATCTCTCAACTCTTTTCAACTTTCACTTTCACTTTCAGATTTACTTTCACTTTCGCTTTTACTTCCACTAACTTTCCAGGGCTGTTTTGCCCTCATTCAGCCAAGCTTCTCCATTCTAGTATGTGTTCTTATCTAATTAGTGCGAACACCAAATACCACGAAGAGAGGACGTCGGCAGTGAGATCTCTGAAATGGTATGGGGGAAAAAACGGCTGTAGTTTATGAAACAAAAGGAGAAAGGGAAAAAGAAGAAAAAGATAAAGGTCAAGTAGCTATTAATTATTACCACTTTCTTTACATCACGTATAACTTTTTACTTCGACGCGATCTTTACTTAAAGGACTGACAGACGCATTACATATCAGTACCTCTATCTCTATCAATCTATCTCTTTTTCTCTCTCTCTCGTTCTCTCTCTCTTTCTCTCTCTCTCTCTCTCTATATATATATATATATATATATATATATATATATATATACACAAACACACACACACACACACACATATATATACATATATATATATATATATGCACGCTTGTCGGAAATATTCATTTACTTCGCTTCTTTTGTGAAAAATCCGGCCAATTATATGTTTTTATCTAGTATATACATATATAAGTTTTAAACGATTTTATTGCAAGCTTATTTATTTTTAAAATAGAAAATAACGCTTTTTTTTAATATCCTTTATATCATTTTTATACCATTCAGTCTGTAATTTTTCCCATAACAATTATAGGAATATATATGATTTTGTATAAGAAAGTCGTGTTTATATACACTAATAGCTTTTGTATATCACATATTCAAATATTCAGCTCTGAAAAACTCGCAAGAATAACGCAACATAACACTTATAACAAACACCAAAACATGCATATACATATATAAAACTTAATTTTATTTCTGAGCCTTTCAAATATGGGACATCGGATTCCTATCAGCGTTATCTCCCTTGCAAGGGAACTTTTAAGATAACTTCCACTGAAAAACTTAGAAGTGGATCCTATTATATGTGTGTCTGAATTTCAGATACAGTTTTTTAAACACTTTTCCCAAAGAGAATTTTGAGGGAGAAAACAATTCAATCGGAATTAGTTTGCGAGACTTTCATAATCACATCTGACAAAGAAAAGTTGTCGTTGGATTTCTTAAAGTAAAAATTCGGGAAAGGAAAGTGGGGACTAGCTATTTCAAATAAAGGGACCAAGACTCAGAAGGGACACACTTTTTCGATTTATAAATCCGGAATTAATTTTCAGAGATGGTCATTATCTCCAAGAGAAAGTTTTAAGAAATAAAACTGAAAAAAAAAAAAAAAAACTATTAAAAACAACAACGAAAACTGAGAACGATGAGAAAAGATTTTTTTTTTTACAGGAATATTGGATGCCTATTATGTCCATGGAGCTGAATTACTTGCACCGAGACAGACTTGGGAATAAAGTCTGGAAGAGGAAAGATAAAGAGACACAATATTATAAAAGGGACGAAAAGGAATATTTGCCTCATCAATAAGTTACTGATACTGCATCGGCCATAGCCTAAGAAGGAGATTTTAAAAACAGAACAAGAAAGGTAAGACGGAGATTGCAAAAGGAAAATAAAAACAAAAGAAAAAAAAGAAAGAAAAAAAAAGAAAGAAAAAAAAAGAAAGAAAAAAAAGAAAAAACGAAGAGAAAAGAAAAATCAGAAAAACGGTGGTTTTATTGTGAGGTGAAAGAAAATAAACTATTTCCGCCAACAAAAGACGTAAGAATTTTATCTTTATTTCAAGCAAAAACTGGATTTTATATTTGAAACGATATACACGTTTGTCTATTTCAACTTCACCTGTTGAAAATAAAATATACGAAAATCTATAGTATATGACAGAACATACACTGTTTTATATCTGTTTCTGTATATATATATAAATATATATATATATATATATATGTAAATTTATATATATATATATATATATATATATATGTATATAATATATAATTTATCAAAAAGAAAATAACACCATTCTTTTAAGTCAAAAGAACTTGTAATATTCTTCATTTACTTCAACGAAGTCAACATTAAAGAAAATAGCAATAATAATACAAATAGAAATTGGTGCAAAAAACTACGCAAAATCATTTGCTTCTTTCAAAAACTAATTTTAATTTCTGATTTTTCTTGTTCAGAAAATTCATATTATAAAAAAAAACAGTAAAAAACAAAAACAAAAAAAAACACAGAAATTCTTAAGCTTTATTAAAATTATTAAATCTTATTTAGTAAAATTTTAGGAGAATTTAAAAGCATTTCTATATTACAGAAAGACATTTCGATAAATGATCGGGTGCCAGACATAATTCTGCATGGATCATACAGCTATCCGAGAGGTACGACCCCTTTAAGCAACAACAACGGATTTATATACACATGTATATACATATATATAAAGGTATAAATAAAAAGCAAACAGACCCTATCAAATAACACTGTTTATACTTTGATATATGATGCACTCCAGCATGTACACACTATTATCACAAACCACGCATGTGTTTTAAGCACATGGCAAGAAATATTTGGATCTTACGGTGCATATAAAGGGGAAAAAAAATCTGGAATTAATCCTGTAACAAATGAAAACACAGAGAATTCTAAAAGTTAGAGGTGTATTTCTAAATTTGAAGTTTGTTTTTTGTTTTTTTAATTTATAAGTAAAGACGTGATCTTGTAAAAACAATTTCCAATAATGTCGTTTTTAAGCTTAGGATGAAACCAAAACCAAAAACAAATTAAAAACAGGAAAAATAGCTCTGATTATAATAAAACGATCAAGGAGATACAAATATATATTTTTTTAAATTATAAAATTTAATTTAAAAACAAAACAATCAAACAAAGAATATATTACAGAAACCAAATGAAAATATGCGATAACACATTTTAACTGTGTGAACGCTTTTGTTAAAAGAATAGATAGACATGCTTATACTGAAATTAAAATTTGAGTCAAAATAAAAAAAAGAGAGAGAAAATGTAAATCTAACAAAGAAAGATAAAAGTTATTAATTTCATAATAATAATAATAATAATAATAATAATAATAATAATAGATTTGTTTATTTTCTGATATTTGCTCCAGAAAAAAAAAGAAGAAAAAATTATTCTTGATTTTATTAAAAAAAATACAATATAGTACCCCACCTCCCATCACACATATTTGAAGTTTTTTTTTTCAAAATTGGAACTGCTAGATTCGATATTGTAAACGTCATACCGTATACGACATAAGTAAACATACTCATTAAAATATAAAATAATAGCCATACATATATTTATATATGTGTACCAATATATGTTTGGTAGTGTTGCAAACAAAAAAAAAAAAGGAAGAAATTTTTTAAAATTTTTTTTGAGTAAAAAAAAAAAAGGTGAAAAAAAAGACGTTTTCTTTTTTTTTTCTCTCTTTTTCATTTTATCATTCGAAAAAAATCACATGACATCGAAATAATGATAACGTAAATTAAGAAAACTACAAAAAAAAGTACACGAATAACACCGAATAAGTGTGACGTTAAAACGAAAGAGAAAAAAAAACAGCAATGAAAGAATATTTTATGAAAAAGAACGAGCGAACGAACGAATAAAGGAAAACAAAAATTTCAATCGCCATCCACTCTCACACAAAACAACACCGACTTCTTCCTCACACACGTATGTGTGCGTGTGTGTGCGTGTGTGTGTATGAATATATCTCTCTGTGCTCACTATCTGTCTCTCTCTACCTCTATCTCTCGTTCTCTCTCGCGTGCTCGCTTTCTTTATCCCTCTGCGCGAGAGCGTGGTCATGTCAACATCTTCTCTTTGCGTCATGTTTACACGGGAAGAGACGAACTGAGTCTGTCAGTTAGAGAAAATAATACACACAATCTTTCTTTATCTTTTCTCTCTCTTTCTCTCTCTTTCTTTCTTTCTCTCTTCGTCTCCCTTTCTCGATTTACCTGTCTCTTCCTCACCCCTCTCTCTCTCTCTCACACACACACTTCCGCCTTCTCTTTCTGTCTTTATATATAAATATATACACACACACACATATATATATATATATATGTATCTATCTTCATTTATTTATATATATGTATATATATATATATATATATACGCTGACTGATTGATTGATAGATAGATTGATAAAAAATATATAGATATATCAAACGCACATATATTCATTGATAAGCGCACACAGAACCATACATACACACACGCAACCACAAACACACATTCCCCTCTTTCTTTCTCTTTCTCTCTCTCTTTCTCTCTCTCTCTGAATTGTACTCGAGTGAGAATTGTTTCTCTTATAAGCGTTGTGCAGCATACAGGAAACCTTTTGACGAAGCATTTTAACCCGCTGTTTTCGCTTTAACTGAGACCAGAAGAGACGCGCTATGCCTAGCACTATATGTATTTTGGATTCTTCATATTTCCATCAGTACCACAATAAACGGAAGGATTATTTCAAGAACGATCTCTCGTCGATATCCTACTAAAAAGGTAAGTTGCCCGTCCATCTTTTCCATTAACGATACAGTATACAGACTTTTTTTCTATGTTCAGCTTAGCTAACTACTGCCTTGTCGATCGGAGTCGCGTATGCATTGTTAGTTAGAGGCTGAGGGTTCGTTTTTCAGCTGGATCCCCTACACACGACATCACACGTTTATTGTTTCTTTAGGGTAGAGAGAATTATGATTATTGCTTTTAATTGTTATTTTTGTTTTCAGCAACCCTCCCCTCAATTCTCACGTTTTCCCGACGCAATGAGCTTGTGTTTAAGTAAAAAAAAAAATGGATATGTAACGGTTTTATGGAAAAAAAAAGAAATAAAAACAAAAAAAAATGGATACCTGTAAACAACATATGTGTAAGTATAAATAAATCAACCACCCACCCACCCATACATACATGCATACATGCATACATATATGTACATATATGCATGCATGCATACATACATAAATATATATATATATATATATATATATATATATGCACACGGATGCATGCAAACATAGTGGTATATATTAATACATATTCTATGGTATGACTTTTTCTAATTACCTGTGCAAAACTTTAATTTATGTGTGTATAGGTGCAACAGTTCGATATGAAGAAAGACAAGAACGCTAGATCGTTAGATAGATAGATAGATAGATAGATAGATAGATAGATAGATAGATAGATAGATAGATAGATAATGAAAAGAATGACATGGAGAGAGAGAAAGAGAGAGTCAATAAGCAGAAGTACATAGATAGATAGATAGATAGATAGATAGATAGATAGATAGATAGATAGATAGATAGATAATCAAGAGATTGAGATATGAATAAAATTAGATACATACATACATATATAGATACATAGATATGAATAGGTTGAAATAGATAGATAGATAGATAGATAGATAGATAGATAGATAGATAGATAGATAGTGCACATGTTGTATTCAAATGTTTATAATCAATGTATATTGCAAGAACGCTTAAATATCAAAACAGTTATTGTTGCCAGTATTATTCTTATCATTATTATTAGTATTAATATTGGTAGCAGTATCCACGCATTAGCATATCCGCACCAGGTGGCTGTCACTGGTTATTGCGTGACAACAAGTATCCTTGAAATTTCCAGTACCTTCTTCAGTAATCATGCCTACGCAAAAACAAAAAAAAAAAAAGAAAAAACTGCAGTTGTCTAAATTATTTCACCCCTTAAATGGAATTTCCAGCTGTTCCATGCTCAACACAAGGGTTCCATGTGAGATATTTATTACAAGCACATCACAAAATTTCCATGTTCACAATCTCTTTTAATGTTCGGGCGAGGTCCTGGTAATATTCTTTGTTCATGTCGATTTACGCTATGAGTACAGATGGATGAGATAATCCTGCGATTCATCAGGAGACCTTTTCTTAGATTATCCTTAATAAAAATAATTATAAATATGTTTTTCCTATGTTGGACTTTTATGACTGTGGTTATCATATTATAGTCCCTCTTTAAAAATGTTAGTGGTTAAGCACTTTGATACAATTATATATGCAATAAACATTACCAATCATATGTATATAAACCGCTTCATATATGCGTGTATGTGTATGTGATATATGTATACATGAGTGAAACTAACATATATACATACATACACACACACATATATATATATATATATACATATATATATATAAGTTCTGTCATTTGGACAATTTCTAACGTCTTTTTCATATACAAGAAAAATATAATAGAATCATCTAAAATAAATAATTTTAATTATTTTATTAAACATGCATAATAAAGCGATTGCTGCCCAAATTATATATATATATATATATATATATATATATATATATATATATATATATATATATATATATATATATAACGGGGTATATATGTATATGAATATGTTACACTATATATACAGACAGTAGATATGCAAGAAGATAAACACACACACATATACATTTATGCATATAAGTGTGTGTGTGTGTGTGTGTGTGTGTGTGTGTGTGTTAATTTATGCATGAAGGTGTAAATTTACCTTACATTTCATATCATATGAGTAAATATGTAGGTACGATTTGAAGATAAAAGTGTATATACAAAAAAGAAAGGAGTTAGATCGAATGTTCTCAAATGTGCTGTGTCCCTTCAGAGCATAAGCGATCATGGCCCTCCCAAACTTCCTATTTCTTGTGTACCTGAGCAGTTTTTTCTACTTTCTACTGCTAACGATTCCTCACCCTTCTTCCGTCTTCCATTCAAACAATCTTATCAGGTCGATGTTTTGCCGTCTTCTACTATATCTCTAGACTTCAATATATCCTGTGAGGATTATGGTTTCCAAGCCGTCCTTCCTCATTGTGTGTCCAAGGAATTTCAGCTGTCTCTTTATGATTCTGGGTAGAAGAGTTGTTTTTGTGGCCATTTCTCAAGAATTGCTCGTTGCTTACTCGGCTCCAAAGACCAGGAGAAAAAATACCACAATATAATTTTTATTAATAAAATTCATATTATTACTAAATAAATTCATCGGTCTCCTTTTGCATTTGGCGTAGGAGGTCGGGGAAGCAAGAAGAATAGTAAGAAGAAAA
>OZ010593.1:52192764-52200264 GCA_963932145.1 Acanthosepion lycidas
GTGGGGGGGGTTGTGTCTGTGTGTATGTATGCATGCATGTATGTATGTATAGAAAGAGAAAAGAGAAAGAAAGAGATAAAGATAGAAAGAGATAGATATGAAAAAATTGTGATTAATATATATGAAAATAATAAATAAAAATAGTTATTATAGGTATGAACATAGATAATAAATGATTTATATACCATGTGTGTGTGAGTGTATATGTACGTATGTGTATATATATATATATATATATATATATATATATATATATATATATAGATAGATAGATAGATAGATAGATAGATAGATAGATATTCCTGCATTCGCAATAGACTGACCTGGCTGGCTATTTGAATTTGGATATTTTTTTTTACAAATACGCAGTTTTTCTTGACCCCCATTTACTTTTTATCCCAACCTGTTTTTTTAAGGTGACGTAATAATGTTTACTGTTACAATTTTACTAATTAACCCATAGCTGAAGGAGACGGGGGTAGATTAATCCCTTTCGCAAGTGTATATGCACATAAATGAATATAACGAATTAACAATTCCCATTATCCACCACCTGCACATCGTAGCTTACAGCACCTGGTGTTACTATGTGGTTACCTATCTAGGTACTGACTAAGGTCTACGTTGCTTAACTTCGGTGATCGTTATTTCAACGTATTATGGCCGTAAGCATTTCAATAAATACATTTGAGAAAGTTAACACCAAACAGCGAATGTGATTCTGAAATGGGCTTTTTTTTTTTATTTAAAGATAATGATATATAAATTTGTGATTTTTTTAACCTTTTCTTAAACAATCTTTTCATTTTATTCCGAATTTTCTTTTATTAATATCCGACGCGATTTCTCCCTTTGAATAAAAAATAATCGTACTTCAGAGCCCAGGTCCGCAAACTCTTTGAGGCCCCAGTCTTCACAGCCCGCCTCTTTTTCCAGGTGCTAATGTTACCAGTTCACCGAACGCCCATTTCGGCTTTTCCCGGCAAAACGCGGAAGATTGTTGGAAACATCAAAAGTAAGATGTCGTGTTAACTTGGATTCTTCTCATGGAGAAGCTGTTACCAGAGAACATTTTTTTTTAACACTGCAGACTAGATTTCGTAGGTAGATTAATCGTTATGCAAATTGTCCCATTGTGTCTTTGCACAGGTGTGTCACGAATTTGACTTTCTTTTTAATTACATCTGCTTAAAGAGACTAAAGTAGACTGATCGTTTATAGATTTACGGTAGAGAAAAACTCAATAAACAAATAATTCAGATTGTAAACTATGGATTCGAATCTTTCTTTTTAAAAAATTAAGGAAAAATAATAAAAAAAAAACGTTTTATCTGTTTAAACAGAAATAGACTATACTTTGGTAGATTTAAGGTATCAAAAGTTCCTTTTTTTTTCATAAAGAAAAAAAAATCCCTTCTTTTTTAAGGCCCCTGATTTATCTTTACCTAAACAAATAGACTGACAGTAGGGAAGATTGGGTATAATATGCTCGAGAGCAATATTAAAAAAATCAGTCTCAGTCTGATTGATATCTGCATTGATTCGCAGTTCAAATATCTAACTGTATTCTTTCGTTTTCGTTTGAATTTATCAACTAATTTTGGCATTTAAGTCACAAGAGAAATTTAAGAGAAATTGATACAAGAACACTTTTGCCGTTTGCTTAGAATCGAGCTCATTTCCAGCAGTTAGTGAAACAAACACACGAACCACTGCACAATCATTTTTCCCCACCATATTAAAAAGAAAAAAAGAAAAGCAAAAGACAGCTTTGAACGCGTTCTGTTAGTAGGGCAAGGATCGTGCCTCATCCCGAAACAACGTCTGCATCTTGACAGTGGGATCTATCACATTGAATACCTGTTTCCATGCGATCACGAAGCTTAAGCAACGTCGATTCTGGTCAGTACCTAGATGGGTGACCATTTGGTAATACGAAATGATGTAAAGTTGGATATGCAGGTGATGTAACTGATAGAGAGCCGAGTTTCATATTCCAGTCGGGGTTTTTTATATTCATTTACTTGCAAAAACCCTTGACAAAGGCATGAATCCACCTTTTTCTTTTCTCCAGATATGGGTTAATTAGTTGTATCAATAAGTCCTTATTATCACCAAAAAAAAACAAAAAAAATTCTTACAATCTAAAAAATATTTTCTGGCTTTAGATAACCTGCAAAAGTGTTGATAACCCGTAAAAACTAAATCAATATATCTTGCGTCGCTTTTTCGATGCATAACTCATATTATTGCGACACGAGGATAGAGATGCGTTGATTAAAGATTATCTTGCTCCCCGTTGTTTTTTTAATGTTTCTCTGATACAAGGCTTGAGAGCCACTACAGGCAAAGGGTTACAAGTCCCAATATACAGCACCTGTCTGCTTGAGCTGAAAAATCAGAATCGAAATGAATTTTATCTTTTAAAACCGACCGTTGCTGACAAAAAACAGCAAATTCACAACTATTTCTGCCACTATTATACCTCAGCTTTTTAGCTATGGAATGAACATGAAATACGCTATCGCAAATGCACCATTTAATCATTGACTGGTCTCAAAACGCTGAAACGACATTCGAATTCCCTATCGACACCAATTACATCTATATTAGTGCATTTGTAAAATCTACGATTTTCCACTGTGAAATGATCCTAGAGATTTACCATAGAAGGCTACGAATTCATTTTACACTGAATTCGTTTAAGTTTTGATTAATATCTAAAAACTCTAGAGCAATTTTTAAGTAATCTCAGAAATTTATTCACGCAGTCAATTTGATTTTCTTTAACTCTCATATTTTTTAGCCTTGTGCCAGACGATTCTAAGTATCGCAAATACGTAGCCAGGACTATAGTTTGCAAGTTGATTTCAACGTGTGTGTGATGTTAGTAAAAATATAGATTTACCGTTAATGCTTTATTATTATTATTATTATTATTATTCAAAATAACTTTCGAGCACTTTCTTTTTTTCTCTGTGCTGGGTTCAAATACTTGTAAAATCAGTATTGTCATTTCAATTCAAGCTATACTTGCACAACAAATGAACTTTTGTTTTTATAAAAAAAATGTGGGTAGACTGAAAAAAAAAAAGAAGAAAAATGTCAGAATGTTGTAAACCGGTCAGTGATAGTGCCTACTTTGTAAAGAAGGCAGCTTTAATTATGAATTTTAGTTTTTTTTTTTTTTAATATCGATGCATGAAGCTTTGGAGATTGAATTTAAAAAATTGATACAATTTTGACACTATTATTGAATCTTAATTACTGAATGTTAAGTTACCCATCCCCCAACCACTTTCCTCGATTCCTTTTTTTTTTCTTCTTTTTCTTTTTTTAGCAATCTGGTCTTTTTTATATTTGCTGGTGCGAGCGAATATTTTCTTGTTGATGTGGTACAGGTTCAATTTACAGCCAGCGACCGTTTCTAATTAAAACAAATCATGTGTTCTCTAATTCTTTAAGAACTAAATTTCACGTATTCAGAATTTGTATATAATTAAGAATACTCCAAGGATAGAGATTGAACATTGAATTTTAATTTAAATCATTAATAATCATGGTACCCATGAACGAGTACGCTTGAAAAAGAAGCATTTTTTTTTTTTTTTACTTTGAATTCAACCTATTCTTCAATGTACTCATTGATTCAATTCCACCTTTTCTTCTTCAATGGTTTATTTTTTTATTTTTTATTCGTCTTCATTTCATTTTTCATTCCTCCTCTTGCTTGTTTCACTTTTGTTTTATTTTTCCTTTTCTTTATTTTCTTTTTCTTCCTTTGTCTTTTTGTACCTTCCTTCCTTCCCTATTTTGATTATAATTCTTGGCATTTCCCTCCTCCTCCTCCTCCTTCTTCTTCTTCTTCTTCTTCTTCTTCTTCTTCTCTCTCTCTTTCTTTCTTTCTTTCTTTCTTTCTTTCTTGCCCTACCGTTTCTTCTTCGGCTACATCTTTTAAATTTCTTCATTCTCTTTCACTTCTTTGCGTTTCTTACATTTATCATTTTTTTTTCTTTCACTTTTTCCATTCTTTTCTCCCTCTCTATTTCATTTCTCTGACTCTTTCTTTTTTATGTCTTCTTCCTTCAGCATTTCTTTCTCTTCCTCTACTCTCTCTTTTTTGTTTATCTGTTTGTTTCTTTTCTTTTCAGTGCCTCTCTCCTGTTTCTTCTTCTCTTGTCCCTCTTTTTCTTCCGCTTTCTTTGTCTCCTGTTTACCTCCATTTCTTTGGTCTTTCTGTTTTCTACACTTTCGTCTACTGCTCTATCTCTCTTCCTCCTCAATCTTCATCTTCTCCCTTAATCAATGACGGATCTGCGAAAACCTCACAGACGCGAAGAGGCAGAATTCTTACAAGAAATCTCTTCGCTATTTCTCGTCTTCCTCTTCTTCCACTTTTTTAAAACAATACTCTTATTCGCTCTCTTTTTGTCTCCTTACTTCCATCTTTTTCTTCTTTTTTCTTCTGCCTCTTTATTGTTATTGTTATTATTATTGGACTCGCTTACAAAGCCCATCAGGTGCTAAATGCTGTTATCGTGAAAATTAGCGACTTACCCAAGGAACACAGTAGGTCGAAATTTAATCAGAGGGAGAAGAATAACCAGGCCAAAATCAACTTTTCTCTACCGAACTCACGTGAAAGCCTGTCGCCATCTCTCTTGTTCTACCTACCTACCCACCTACCCACCTACCCACCTACCTACCTACCTACCTACCCACCTACCTACCTAGCTCGCGTACTAAAGCACCACCACAACGCTCTTTCAATTTTTCGCTTAAAAATCTATTCGTACACTTCTTTCCCTTCTAGCCTCACGCTTTCTTTTTCTTTCTTTCTTTCTTTCTATCTTTCTTTCTTTCTTTCTTTCTTTCTTTCTTTCTTCCTTCCTACCTTCTTTTGTTTCTTTCTCCCTTTCTTTATTCCTTTCTTCCTATCTTCCATCCTTCCAGTCTTTCTTTCTCCCTTCCACCCTTTCCTTCCACCCCTTCTTTCTTTCTTTCTTTCTTTCTTTCTTTCTTTCTTTCTTTCTTTCTTTCATTTCCTTCTTTCCTTTATTTCTTTCTTCCTTCCTTCATTCCTTTCTTTATTTCTCTCTTTCTTTATTCCTTCCTTACATCCTTTCTTTCTTTCTTTCTTTCTTTTAGCCTTTCTTGCTTTCTTTCTTTCTTTCTTCATTTCTTTCTTTCGTCTTTTCTTCCTTCTTTCTTTCTTTCTTTCTTTCTTTCTTTCTTTCATTTCATTCTTTCTTTCTTTCTTTCTTTCTTTTCATATCTTGTTTTAGTAATGAGCCTCGCCGGCGTCGTTTTCTCCTTAGAGCATTTCTGACTTATTAACAGTTTTACGCGATAAATTTGGACATGGTTGCACCTGTCCTCACAGGTAGCTACTTTTTTTTTATCACCGGCTTCTACACAGCTACAAATCTTGATGGAGCTCTATCTATCTATCTATCTATCTATCTATCTATCTATCTATCTATCTATCTATCTATCTATCTATCTATCTATCTATCTCAGTCTCTTCGTCATCTATCTATCTATCTATCTATCTATCTATCTATCTATCTATTCTCATTTTTTCACATCTATCTATCGAGCAAGCTATCTAGCTATCTATGTCGGTTTGTTCATATCTATCTATCTATCTATCTATCTATCTATTTTATTCTGTTAATGCTTGTCTCTGTGTTTGTTAGTCTGTTCTTTATCTATCTATCTATCTATCTATCTATATATCTATCTATCTATCTACCTACCTACCTATCTATCTATCTATCTATCTATCTATCTATCTATCTATTCTCATTTTTTTCACATCTATCTATCGAGCAAGCTATCTAGCTATCTATGTCGGTTTGTTCATATCTATCTATCTATCTATCTATTTTATTCTGTTAATGCTTGTCTCTGTGTTTGTTAGTCTGTTCTTTATCTATCTATCTATCTATCTATCTATCTACCTATCTATCTATCTATCTATCTATCTATCTATGGAAATATTGGGATAAATAGATAGATTTTTGCATCATACAAAATAAAGAATAGCCAAAAAACTCCGTAGTTTCAGTTTAACCCGCCTACTGCTAATACGGCTGCTAATGCAGAACTGACGATAACAAACGTTAAGAATGCATCAACAACATTAAAACGCTATTTGTTGTGCGTCACTATTGTAGCTACATTTACTCCTAATAATGATTATAAATTCTTCAATTTTGGTACACTATTTTCTCATACTTCATTTATCATGACGACTTCTCTTGGCGCTTCTAATTGCAAGACTGCTACACCGAAGAGTTCACGATGAAAAATGACCACCGCGATTGCTATAGCAACTAATAATGTTGCTGTTCATAGTTAAAATCAATCCCCCCCCCCTCGCTGCTTTGATGGCGAAACAAAACGATTCTATCGATGATTACAGCGATTTCTCAAAGGCAGTTGCATTAATGATGTACATATTGGTTTTCACTATTCATCTACGGGGAAAAAAGAAATACGAGAACATATAGATATATCCGTACGCAGATAGATATTGACTGCAACTATAGCTAGATCATCTTAGGAAACAGTTCATAGCTGTTGTTAATTCGATTTTACTGAGGGATCCATTCTTGTCGCCTTGTGCCACACCGTAAAATATCAGAATCTGCATCTTATACATAGAAGCGCCTACCGTAGTGTGATGTTTAGCAAACACATTTCGTTGATCAATTCGCTTGTGTAGCCAGTGGGATGCACCTGAGAACTCCACAAATGAGTTCTTATGCCAGACACATCCGTACTTTAAAAAAACCCATTAAATCTACATTTTCTGACAGGCATAGGAGCGCCTGCCGTAGTGCGTTGTTTAATAAACACCTCTCGTTGACCAATTCGCTTGTGTAGCCAGTGTGATTCCCTGCTTCAAATGCCATCAAATCTACATATACCCACATTCATAGAAACGCCTACCATAGTACATTCGTTAAGAAGCACGTCCCGTTGACCAATTCGCTTGTGTAGCCAGTGTGATTCTCCCGAGAGCTCCATAAATGAAACCTTATACCAGACAAATCCCAGCTTCAAATGTCATCAAATCTACATATACCCACATACATAAAAGCGCCTACCACAGTACATTCGTTAAGAAGCACGTCTCGTTGACCAATTCGCATGTGTAGCCAGTGTGATTCTCCCGAGAGCTCCATAAATGAAACCTTATACCAGACAAATCCCAGCTTCAAATGTCATCAAATCTACATATACCCACATACATAAAAGCGCCTACCATAGTACATTCGTTAAGAAGCACGTCTCGTTGACCAATTCGCATGTGTAGTCATTTAGATATGCAGATGATACAGGGTTGATAGAAGCTACAAGAACTGCTACAAAAATCCAATATGTACAACAATTTAAATATCTAGGAAGGTTTTTTTTAAAAAGTGCGGCACTGAAATTCGAAGGCCCATTGGCAAGGAGAATGTCTTTTAAAAGCTAAGCAAGGTATGAACA
>OZ010593.1:52207764-52215264 GCA_963932145.1 Acanthosepion lycidas
GTCGGAGGTAATTATTTTCTTCTTTGATCAGAGTAGCAATTTTATGTCAAAATCCTGGCCAGTCTCGTTACGGTGGGCAACCACCGCATTTGATGTATTATTTTGTAAAATGTCCCTTTTGTATTCATATTATCTTTTATTTAGATTTATTGAGGTTTCTCCTATGTCCTTTATGACAATTATTACAGGCGATATCGTAAATTCATATATATATATATATATATATATATATATATATATATATATATATATATATATATAGTAAAGGTAGTGAAGGAAAACGAGAAGAAAGGACTAATCATCAATTACAGGAAGAGAAAATGCAAGATTGTCTGCAAAAGGAACAGCCCAACATTACGAATTGGTGAAATCAAATATGTACAACTATTTAAATATCTGAGGGCGCATCCGGGTAGGAAAAGATGTCTTCCAAAAAAACTAGGCAAAATATTATGAAACAGAAACATTTCCTTAGAAACAAAGGAAAAGTTATTGAAATCCTATGTAATATCAGTTCTCCTATATGACAGTGAATGCTGGACAATCCCATCACAGATGAAAGAGAGAGATGAAGCAACAGAAATGTGGTTCTACAGAAGGATGTTGCGAATACCATGGACTGAACATCAAAGTTCTAGAGACAATGGGATGAAAAGGGACGCTTATACTTATCATCAGAAAGAGACAGTTAAAATTTCTAGGATGAGGAAATAGAGCTTGGAAATTTTGGTACTCACAGAGCGAAGGCAAGAGGGACAGAGGAAACAGTGTATTACCTATTTAGCGGTCTGGAGCGAGTGAATAGAGGAACAGGGTTTAGGACGGATAGCCAAAAAAAAACGAAAATTATAAGAGCAAAAATTTCTGAAGGAATAAGTCACACACAGAAAGAAAGTATTTCGACAAACCAACGTGATTTGAGACAATTAATCCATCTAAAACAACCACACTTGTGAAAGGGCTTATAGACATGTGAAAAATAATATATATATCTACTCTTTGTGACAATTTTTCTTCTTCTTATGTAGGCCATGTCCCTTCAGGATGTGGACGATTATGTTTCTCCACAATTTCCTATCCTTTGTATCTCTTATTAAGCCTTGTCTTTTCACTATCTCTCCCAGTTCCCTCTCTGCATTTCACAGTCCCTCGTGTCCTTGATATGCGCTTTGCGTGACTAAGTCTCCAATCCCACTTTCCTCGTAATATGCCCTTTCTGATTCTATGTATAAGCCTCCGTTTTGCTTTAGTTTTCCTTAAAACTTTTTCGTTACACACGTTCATACATTGGTGTTCTCAGCATCCGTTTCTAGAAACATGTCACCCTTCCTCCAAGTCTCCTCTTCTTCTATTAAAAAACTGCCCAGCATTCACAGCTATGTGGTAGAACAGATATTCTTAGACGGGACAGAAAACAAGTCAGGGACTCTCTTAGGAAAGTGGAAAGAAAACAGCAGAATTTTATGGAGCCACACCAACATTTATTCTCCAAAATAAAATCCATCATTCGAGACAATCTTCTGCGAGCGATCAGGCAGCGTCCGAATCTGTCCCAGATAAGAGTCCTCTGGCTTTGAATCAAATAACTGTAAACAAGCTACTTTCACTTCATCAAAAGTGTTGAATCGCTGGTTGTGGAGGAAGTGTGCTATTGAGCGGAATAGGCCATAGTCACTGGGAGCAGCATCCAGACTGAATGGTGGATGTGGAAGAGTCTTAACACATCTGTTTGAACTTCTCCTCAGTCAACCTGTCTGGGTGTGGCCTCGCATTGTCTTGCTGAAACAAAAACCGATTTCGATTTACAGATTACTCCTTCTTTAGTTTGTCGTACACGCGGTTTAGCAGTTGGCAATACCGTTTAGCGTTGATGGCGCGACTCTGTGGAACAAACGCGAAATGAAGTATTTCTTGGAAAAGCCACCAGAAAAAATATCAAGAACTGTTGTTTTCTTTCCCTTTCTTAAGGGATTCAGAACTTTCTGGCGAACCTAGCATATAACTACCCAGCACTCTTTTGTTAGTTTTCAATAAAGTTTTCTTGTTTCTTAATACATTACTTAGCTTTTATAAGGCAGTTTTGCAATATTTTCCATCCTCTGATAAAACATTTTCCGATATTCAAATTTTCGTACGTACTGCCCAAATATACTGAATTTATATATTTTATAGGATTTTGCTGAAATTATATGACATGCTCCGAGTAATTTCGACCATCGTTAATGATTTTTAATAAAAGGCGGAAACTCGTGACATAGCTTTGTCAGCTTTTTACCAGTGTAACGTTTTAAATTATTTCTCAGTTCAAACTTATATACTGGATGTAACAGCAAAATTGTCCAATTGTTAGATTAAGCTCTGAATCGTTGTATCTTAGAAACGATTACAGATATCTTACTGGAATTCTCCGAAATTTTTATAAAACTATTGGACTTTGAACAATAAGAATGTATTTAACTCTAAGTTGAAATGATGATCCCTCTTCCTGTTGTGACCTCCTGATCCAGTTTTCCTGTCTACTGTTCCCTCTTTTTTAACTTATTCACCTTTCTCTTGGTGTTTCTTGTATGGACTTTGAAGATAGTAGCCACGGTATGAATGTTTGCACCATTATTGACGGCCTGAATGATCTTTTTCCTCTAACCATTGCTCATTTGGGAAGATATTGTGTGGGTGACGCAAAACGATTTTAACGTGTTCTCTTTCTAGCTGAATAACTCAAAGGGTTTTTCAATGATTCTTGCAACAAATTGTGTCAAGATGGCTAAACAGAAAAAGAAATCCAATTAGTTTAGTGGTTCTTTAGATATTAAATATTTTGTGGGATGGACAATTATCGCAATCTGTTACACGATTTGGACAATTTTGCCATTAGGTCCAGTGTAAGTATACACTTTAGCCGTCAAAGTATTGAAAGGGTAATAAAAGAAGTACATGAAGGTGGGGGTCATTGGATGGACCTTGATTTCAGATTTGTTCCAGACTAAAAGAATCTTAGCATGTACATAAATCAATTTTCATGTTCTCCTATAGGGTCTTAACGACCTTAGTTTGGACCCAGCTCTATAGGGCACAAAGCAGGAAATATAACATACATAAATAATAATAATAATAATAATAATAATAATAATAATAATAATAATAATAATAATATTTAAAAGACAAGGACTATTACAAAAATTACGCAGCAAGAAAATATTTGTGTTACGAGCTCGATCCTCACTGGGTACGATATCTATCCGTACGTGTATTCGTACAGGAAGTGGCACAAGATCAAAGATTAAAGTGAGATTTTGGTGATCCATCGAAAAATTGCTGAAGCCTGCTTGACACTTCCACTTTTGGAAAACCCTCAGGAGCTGGTTAATGACTCCAGCCATCCGCAGAAAGAGAGGTAATGCCTGGTAAGCTGCCTTGATATCCGTCCACTGTCTGGCACGTCCCGCCTCAGCTCAGTTCAGCATCTGGGAAATTATTATCCACGCTTGGTAAACCATATGTGGGCCTTACGCTAAAATTATAATATCATTAATTAATCTAAACTCAAGATAAGAATTTGTCAAATATAAATTTGTCTTAAAATAATCTACGCTGGTTGAATCATTTTTTTTTTGGAGGGGGGCAGGGGTCGCTCAAGATCAAAGTAAGACAAAGTCAAATAAGACAAGATAGCCGAAGACGGAATATCATGTCTTCTAATAAGCGATCGAGGCGTTTATCTGTTAGGTTGGTGCAAAAAATGACGTTATAATGTCGTTTTTTGACGTCTTTTTAACGTCAAAAAACGACATTATTACGTCATTATTTTTGCACCACCCGAATATTTATATTTTTTTAAAGTGGATAGTTAGGAGAGACGTTTATCTGATGGAAGCTCTTATTCGACGTAAATGCGGACTATTATCGAAAAATTATTCGCACGTGAAGGAAGTGAATCCCTTGCCGTTTATAATTGCGATGATTCTTCATGTTCTTTACAAATTATAAAATCAAGACATTACATTTTCAAACAAGAGTGTCTAATCATTTTTCACCGAAACCTAAAAGCCGTTCAAAATATATTATTATTCCTAAAACCCTGCGACAAATGCTCGCGGCGGACAGACGCACTGACAAACGGGACAATAGAACAATAGACTGTCGGCCAAAACCGATGACAGAAACATTTCCTGAAATTAAGATAAAGCCTTCAATTATCCTTTGAAAAGATATTAGACCATATAAACTGATGTTGGGAATATCATCCATTGAAGACTATAGCAGTATATATTATAGCCATTATTGTATTTTGATACTTAACCCGCCATACCGAATTGAAACCGTTTATTGCGATTTGCAAGGCGTAGCTTAGATTTGAATTATCCTCAGTGCGGATGTATATTATGTTTCCTGCTTTGTATCCTGTAGAGCTGGGTTCAATCTATGGTCCTTAGATCATATTTTCATTTAATTGATAGCACTTTTCTTAATATATGGGAGGTTCCAAGTAGGGCGATTTTCTGGGAAACCTCTATGTTGATGTTACCTGGGACGGGGTTAGTAAAATTGTCCATTGCTTTTCTCACGAGGCCCAGTGCTCCGATTACTATTGGTATAGTCTCAGTCTTCATTTCTCACATCCTGTTAATCTCGATTTCTGTGCCCTCGATAATTTTCGATTTCTTGAAAATTTTTATGGAGGTGTTTCTTCTTATTCTTTTTCTTCTTCTTCTTCTTCTTCTTCTTCTTCTTCTTCTTCTTCTTCTTCTTCTTCTTATTATTATTATTATTATTATTATTATTATTTCCTTTGATTTCTCGTTTGTACACATTTCTTACCGGGTCTCGCCCAGAGACATAAGGTTAGAAATGGCATCATGACATTTTCCACTCCACACACACACACACACACACACACACACACACACACAGATATACATATATATATATATATATATATATATATATATATATATATATATATATGTGTGTGTGTGTGTGTGTGTGTGTGTGTGTGTGTGTATAATTTACATTGATAAAGCCCTTCGTAAAGTGTGGTCTGAGCTCTGAGAACAAATTTTGTATTTCTTTAAGACATGGGTTCCAGGTATCCCTTTAATTAGTCTGCTGGAATCTTTTCCAACCAATCAGGGATTGTTAATGTCCCCATTTACAACTGTTTTTAGATTTCGATTTCAAGGTCCTTTATTATTATTATTATTATTATTATTATTATTATTATTATTAAGTAATATTTGGTTTATTAATTTGCCAGTAATTTTCTCCGAGGGAGAAATACTTTTTCGTGGAATTATCTCGCATTGGAAAACATGCATTCACACATGGCCCAACTTATTTTAGTGTTGCAAAATTGTCACAGGCATGACTGTTCCAGGCACCTTTTGTCTTATATAGTAAAGAGGTAAGCGTATAATGTTGCCTATACAAATACCGCTAAATACTACATTTACTCCATTGATAACATATATAGTGACATTGCTAATAATCCTGATCTACACTGATATATATATATATATATATATATATATATATATATATATATATATATATATATATATATATATATAATGCAATTTCGTGTGGGTTTAACACCCACAGAATCTCCCCTTCTTTGATTTATGCTACAATTCTGCTGAGCAAACCTTAATTACTTTATGGGGGAGAACGCTTTATCTAGCGTGATCAATAATCTGAGCCAGTACGCTCAAACTCTCGGTGACAATGATTTGTGACTTCGTAGTAGCACAACATCGACGGATCCCAAAGAGTCCCGTCTACCCAATTTCAATCACAAAACTTGGTCAACGCGTGGTATGGTTTTTAAGCACTTTCCAAAGGTTCCAAGGTGGGTTAGACGATTGGTTACAGGTTCCCATATCAGTGACAAACCATTGACGGTCGCATGAAGACTACACGCAATAGCGCACATGAAACAGGCAGACATGGCCGGACATATATAGGTAATACCAGACATTATATATATATATATATATATATATATATATATATATATATATATAAACCTATAGAGCCAGACTAAACCTTGGTAGGTTTGTCTGACTCTCTAGGTTTAACTAGGTCTGCTCTACTTACCGTACTGAGCACTTTATTTAGTTATTTTGCTTACTCGTATCGGGGTTTTTTTCTTTGGGCTTTGGACTTGCATGCTAGACGATTATTTTCGGCTAACTTACATGTTACTGGTGCTTTCTTTTTTTTATACCTTTTTTTCATTTCGTATTGGTTTGATTATTCGCTAATCAAGACACCGAAGGTTTTCCGGACGAGTATAGTTTCTTATACTTATAAGATTACTACTACTACTACTACTACTACTACTACTAATAATAATAATAATAATAATAATAATATATATATATATATATATATTATAAATTAATTGATTTAATATGTTTTTTCGCTACACAATTCTAACCCTGTTTCAAAAATGGGAGCTGAAAGCTTTATATATATATATATATATATATATATATATATATATATATATATATATAGTTAACTAGGTCTGCAATGCTTATTGTATTGAGCACTTTATTTTGTTATTTTGCTTACTCGTATCGGTTTTTTTTTCTTTGGGCTTTGGACTTGCATGCTGGACGATTATTTTCGGCTAACGTACATGTTCTTGGTTCTTTCTTTTTTATATACCTTTTTTCCCTTTGGTATTGGTTTGATTATTTGCATATCAAAACACTGAAGGTTTTCCGAACGAGTATAATTTCTTATACTTATAAAATTATTATTACTAACACACACACACAAACACACACACACACATATATATATAGATTGATTGATTGATGCATGTTTCATTGAATAATATAGACAAGTTTTGTTTATTTATTTTAAGTAAATACCTTTCACATTGTCTGATAAGCTTAATATCATTATCATTGAAAGATGAAAGGAAATCATCATATTGTAATGTTTAACACCTAGCTAAGCTTATCTAAGCCATTATCATACATGCATCAATGAAAAATTGCTGCCTAAATATATATTGATATTGATATTCTAACTGTAGCGTAGATTTGGCACATGGCCGAAAGTATGGGGCACACAGTGAGCATCGAGCTCACTATTCATCGTAACTGTTTTAGCGAGACGAGCTTGCTAAACATAACACCACGCCAAGGTGCCCTATATATATATCTGTGTGTGTGTGTGTGTGTGTGTGTAAAAGAAAAAGCGTCTATATTGGTCTGATCAACAGGGAACTTGCCAAGAAGACCTAACAACTTAGATAAGAAAATATTCCGATCAAGGCAAGAAAAGCGAAAAAAACAAAGAAAGGGCTCAACGCAGAAATTATCTAGACAGACTAAAAAACGCTTCACAACGTCAACACTGAACAATGGATTGTCCGATTCATTATTCGAGTTTCACTCTCTTGCGATCTTCAAACAAATAAAATGTGCATGTAACGAGCTTTTACTTTATATATATACATATATATATATAATTAATTCATCGAGTCTG
>OZ010593.1:52220264-52225264 GCA_963932145.1 Acanthosepion lycidas
TCTGCATATCCGAGCGCTTCTTTTAACCATTATCAAAGACAATTTTTATTTATTTTTTATTTTAACTGAATGTGTGTTTTTATGTATGTGTTTGAAGTTACAGGAATGTTTTATTTTCCAAACACGGTTTGTATATTGTGGTCGTGTTTGTAGTTAATATTATTAAGTGTTGTCTTTTCTTTTTTTTATATCGATATATGATAGGATTATATTTTTAAGGCATGCTATATTTGAAGGTTAAAAGTGCTTAATGTAAGTCACAAAGTTTAAATGTAAATATAAAGATAGACACTGGGATCAACACAATGAGATTTGGTTTTGACCTATATCGGACATATTACCACCTCATTGAGTAGACGCCTCACATGTCTCTTATCAAGCCAAAACGCCATAAAAAAACAACTAGTCACCCATGATTTAGAATACCCCTTAACATCCCCGGTGGATAAAACAATGATTCTACATCAAATTACCGGGGACATCTCGCTATGAGAGAGGCCCTGTAAATAAAACATCTTGATCCCACTATCAAACTCACCCTATTCAACAGCGGTAATAGGATTTTGAAAGTTAAAAAATAAACAAATTGAAAGACGCTCACTTGAATTCCAACGGCGCTCAAGATAAAAAAATAAATGAAATAAACGCTCCTACTAGTCGTCAAAACAACACAAAAACGCAAAATATAAAATACAGTCAAACACAAAGAGAAAGTAACAGCACAAAAAAAAACAAAGACCCTTGAAAATAACTGAAGAATTGACCGAAAGTGCTTCTCCTTGTCTATTTTATGAAACGAAACATATGTGTGTGTGTGTGTGTGTGTGTGCGTGCATTTAGGCAGCAAATTTTCTTTTAGTCTGACTGAATAAATTACAGACATTACGTCTGCGAATTTTTAATAGTATACTGATACAAATTATTAACACCCCCTCCCCTGCCGATTCTAAACAATCCGCCCTTGATGTTACCATGGAAATTTTTGATTTCAATTCTGACCATACTATTAAAACTCGTAAATTTCAGAAATGAGTTATTCCAAAAAAAATTTCGCTTGAAGTTGGAACTCAAGTTAATTCAAATATTATTTTGAAGTTTTCGGCTCTTGTTTTGAAACATAAGACCTCTTATGTAGCGAGTTGGAATCATATTTTTAAATAAATAATTATATTTATGCTCTACTTTCGTATGGAGCACTATTTTTTTAAAAATAATAACAAAAATACTAAGGAACTTTGGATTATTTACCAAACCAGTTTCTTATATATATATGGAGGAGAAAAATTGCAAAGTTATCGTGACTTTTGAATATGACTTTCATTATTTTCGATTACAGTCTCAATACGACTTCGAGGAACTGCATTTCTCTTTAAACTCATTAAACATCTTATCCCTTTCTACAACTAAATGACGTTGCTGTAGCGTTTCTGTGACGTTATATATTAAGGTGAGCTGAAAAGTTCTTAACCTGACCAGGACCAACCAGCTGAATCTGCCTCAAATAATATCATATCTTCCAGTTATGTGATCAGCTTTGTGCGATCAGGTGTCAGAAGACGTTGAACCTATCGAGCAGAAACCTTTGCCATGCCATGTTCCTTGGACAGACTATTCTCAACTATCTCACAGGACATTGGTTATTTCATTTTTAGTCAATTGCCTGTCACCCCTGTGATGAACACGATCAATGTTTTCCTCGCTGCTGGCAGTTCCAGCACGCTTAGATCTTGGATCATCTTCAAAACTCTCTTTTTCTCCTCCAATTTTGTACTGTTGATAACATTCTGAACAGCCATCCCCAAATGTAGCAATCATGTCAGAATAAATGTCCTTGGGGGCTAAACTTTTTTTTACATTATTCGGACGATTGTCATCATCTTTGTTGCCATATTCACCACAACATTTCAGCTGTTGTACACTCCGACTTTCTTCAGGTAGTTGGAATGTCGAACTGAACCCTTTAAGAATTCCGGAGCGTACAACAGCCGAAACGTTCTGATAAATATGGCAACAAAGATGAGGTCAATAGTCCGAATAATGTAAACAGTGTACATAATACTGTTAACCATGTTTGCCATAGTCTCTGAATATAGAATCCAGTGAAGTCCGTATTGTGTTCAATATCAGAGGTTGGCAGTGAAGATTCGGAGAAAGTAGCAGCTGTTAAGTAATTCTTTATGTCTTCGATGTCAGAGGTTGGCAGTGAAGATATTTTGGGAGAAAAAAACAAAATGGCTACCTTTATACACGTCGGATTGAATATTTTGAGCTTTCTGATTGGTTAACCCTTCTCTTGGTGGACTATAAAATGAGTCAGCTCATTTTGGTTGGCTCACTAGTACACACATATATCCAAAAAAACTATAACAAATACATTATCTCAGAAATATATAAAAACGTTTTAAATAAATATACTAAACACTTTTTCTGCAGGTACTTCGTTACATCACGATGCCAATTTTTTACCTGGAAAGAAACAATGTAGTTATTAATAAGAAGTGTTGTAATTAATACATGCAAGATTTCACATCTGTATAATCACTCCTTCATCGTCAGCCTATGAACGTTTCCGTCCGCCCTCGTATACGTATATGTTCGGAATTGTACAGTATCTTATCAGAGCAATAAAAGAAAACATATTAAAAATAGTTTTTGAATTCTTCTTGAGACAGTCAGATGTTAGTTTACCTGGAAAGAAACATCGCAGTTATTAATAAGAAGACATGAAATTAATGCATGCAAGATTTCACAGCTCTAATCAGCCTAGAGTTTGTCATCTCACTCTCACAGAGGTTTTCAAAAACGTTATTTCCATCAACGTACCTACGGACGATAATTGGTATGACCCTATTCCCATAAACACAGTAGTAAATACTGTATGTTGGTCTGCAGTTGGAGATTCGAAGAGAGGATCACCAGAGGAGGCTATGTCGAAGGGCGGAGTCTTGTCTCGGGAAACAGCTATCCGACCTCGTTTTGTACGGTGTCTACGGAGAATTTTTGGCCGAGCCCGCGGATACCCCACATTAAATTCAGTCTTGTGCCACATCTGACTGCGTAGGGCGTTTGGTAGATATCTTGCAGTTGGAGATTCATTGTGGAATTCACTTGACTCATTTCTAGCAGTTCACTACTTCTACGCGCCGCTGGCGAACCTTTTATGTGTTATATGTGTTGTTCTTGTCCTAAGTATTATCGTTCATTACCAACCTTCGCTTGATTGTACTATTCAGTAACCTGCCTTAGGTTACAACAATTTCGTTACAAACAAAGAAAAGACTACTGAAGTATCCGTGCTTTCCGTCCTCCTATATGGCAGCGAATGCTGGACAATCTCATCAAAGATGAAGAAGGGGCTTGAAACAACAGAATTGTGGTTCTACAGAAATATCCCGAGGATGCCATGAACCCTAACATGTGAGCAACAACGATGTTTTGAAGACAATGGAAACGAAAAGGATGCTTATATTCAACATCAGGAAGATGCAGTTGAAATTTCTGGGGCACGTAATGAGGGAGTTGGGCGTGGCAAACCTGGTACTGACGGGACAGATTGAGTGAAAGAGGGGAAGCAGCACGAAATATCCTTGAGGAACTTGAGTAAATGGGTTATAGAACAGGGTCTGGAAGTAATAACAAAACGAGAGTAACCTCACCAGAACATCACATATATCCCAACCAAAATACACTTTGTTTCCAACGTTGCAAAAAAAAAAAAAAACGCTCCGTGTTAGCGGAGATACACTTGGCAACCTTGATGACAATGTCGTTGATGACATCTAAAACGCAACACACGATATAGTCTCTCTGTTTAAGTTCAATAATAGAGAAAACCTCAAAATCTGGCGGGGTTAAATTAGTAATGTCAACCGTGTAGAACTTCTGAGCTGCGTGCCTGGTGGCCGCATACTAGGCTCAGTTTTGGGGTTAATTGTCGTGATAAGCATAATATCACTTCTAGAAACAGAAACAACCGCTTTTTCTCCATGATTATTCAGGGTGACCATGAAGTCTGGATACATGAACACGACCACTGTTTTACTTGATTGGTAAAGTTAAGCAATAGAATGTTCGTGTTTTTTGTTCGCAAAACAATTGGATGTATCCTTTCCAAACAGCAAAGAACTCAACGGATTATGGGTATTTTCTAAGGGTTGCTTAGATGCGGAACAAGGCCAGAAATTTTGGGCACCAAGTGAGGATCGAACTAACTACTCAGTCGTAACTGATCTACCGGTAGAAGCTTGGTAACCATTACACCTAGTTGAAGTGTCCTTAATTATTTTCCAAGCGTAGTTTAGATGGGGTAGAAAACCGAAACGGTAGGGTACCTAGTGAGAAACGAACTCACTACCTAGTCGTAATTGATCTAGGGAGAGTAGCTTGCAGTCCTTTACATCACGTCGATGTGCCCATTGATTAGGGAGTGGCATGGATTATGGAAAGCTCATCTGTTTGAACCATTTTTATTGGATGGTAACGTAACTGCTGAAACATATCTATGTTGTGTAAAATTTATTTTTCTGATACGGTTTATCAATCATTGGCAGGATATTTAAAGGAAAAATAGTTTTATACGGGAAGATATTTGTTTTTTAATTTTTGGATACTAATGGTTTAGGGATACAAAACTTACTAATTAACCCATAGCTGGGGGAGGGAGAAGAGGTGGATTCATACCATTCCCAAGGGAGTTTGCGCGTAAGTGATAATAACGAACCGAACGGGAATGGAACTCGACTCTCCAGTTTCAAATTTCGCGCCATTATACATTACACCACCAACACATCCAAGCTAACAGTACAGGTATTCCCAAACGGTCACCTATTTAGTTATTGAAATCGAGAAAATTTGATATATACATGAAGCTAAGAGATATTGCACCGATTAGGAAAATAAATCATATTTATTTTTTTATTAATATATATATATATATATATATATATATATATATATATATATATATATATATATATATATATATATATATATATATATAT
>OZ010593.1:52230264-52257764 GCA_963932145.1 Acanthosepion lycidas
GAAAGAAAAAATGTCGGAGAAAAAAAGGAAGAAAAAGACTTAAAAAGAAAGATAGAAACAAGGTTTCTAAGAACGAAAGAAAAAAGGAACAAAGGAAGAGTGATAGAAAAAGTGAAAGAAAGAAAGAAAGAAAGAAGGAAAGAAAGGAAGAAAATATGCAAACAAAGAAAAATCTTATAAGAAAGAAAGAAAAAGAATGATAGAAACAAAGAAACGGTGATAGAGAGGAAGAAAGACAGGCAGAAAGAAAAAATATGCAAAGAAAGAAAAAAAGTATCTAAGAAAGAAGAAACGAAAATACTTCAAAAGAAAGAAAGAAAGAAAGTGTTTAAGATAGAAAGGAAGATAGATAGATAGATAGATAGATAGATAGATAGATAGATAGATAGATAGACATGCATGCAAAGAAAGAAAGAAAAAATGTCGGAGAAAAAAGGAAGAAAAAGACTTAAAAAGAAAGATAGAAACAAGGTTTCTAAGAACGAAAGAAAAAAGGAACAAAGGAAGAGTGATAGAAAAAGTGAAAGAAAGAAAGAAAGAAGGAAAGAAAGAAAGAAGAGTGATAGAAAGAGTGATAGATAAAAAGAAAGATTCATACATATATATAATAGATAGATAGATAGATAGATAGATAGATAGATAGATAGATAGAATGAAATAAACTTTTGAAAGAAAGAAAGAATGATAAATAGAAAGAAAGTTTGAAAGAAAGATTGATAGAAAGAAAGAAAAAAAGAAGGTGTTTAAGAATTTCTTTCTTAAACATTTTTTTTTTTAGAAAATCGTCACGATAGAATGAAACAAGATAGTAACGAAGATTAGATTTTATATTTCAATAGGAAGTAAATGACAACCTCGCAGGAAAGACAATGAGTTTATCCCATCAGATTCGTCTGCCGTCTTATCTCTTCTCTTCTGTCGCTTTTTCTCCCTGCCCCACCCCGTTCTGCATCCCACCGGTGCTGCATCTCTCCACGGACTACTGCCACACGGACGACTACTGCGCCACCTGCCAATGAGACTGTTAGTACGCATGCGCGTGTTCGCGTGTGTATCTGTGTATCTCGGATACAGGTAAAACCTGAATCAATTAACATATATGAACAGGTACTGGTGGCAACTCCCAATACATTTCAGTTGAAAATACCTGTAATTCATCACTCCCTCATCATCTGTTTCGATCTGACTGTCTTCCTCGGCTTGTTAGCTGTATTTTCTATTATTCCATTATAATGAAATGCGCTATAACTTTTTGGCGGTAAGGGTTATCGTCAGGGTTGGAAGAGGTAGCACATAAGTCTTGATATATATATATATATATATATATATATATATATATATATATATATATATATATATATATATAACGTCATCCACAGACAGACTGTTTCGCTGTTTCACAGCTCATCAGTGTGGCTAGACATCCGGTTGCCTCTAGCTCGGATCGATATATATATATATATATATATATATATATATATATATATATATATATATATATATATATATATATATATAATCCATTACTTTCATATATATATATATATGTATATAAAAGAAAGTAATGCATTTTTTAAAAAATTTTATTGAATTATATTTTTATTTTTTATTTTATTTTTTTTATTTAATTAATAATTTTAGCCGTTATTTTTAGTGGATAGTCATATTTAAATAGACGCTTCCTTTATGGATTTTTGTCTGCCGGCCTGAATATTAGAAAATTCTGAGATCATATATCGTTTGAAGATTGTGTTGAATCATAAAACAGATTGTGGTCGATTGGTATTGGCCTTAGTGTCCACTTCTATGTTTACATATTGTTCTATTCACTGATATTGAGTAGTTTTACCCATAAAGTGTATTGTTTTTATATAGATTTCTATACACACATTTGATTTTTTTTCTGAAAAAAGAGTCAACGATTTAAGTCTTGTTGCATTTTGCAAACAGAAAATAAAATAACTACATTTTATCAAGTAAAGGCGAGGTCTATTTTATCATAATTTACTGTATTTTCATTGCGTTTCTTTATTGGTTTTCAAGCGATAGTTCTAACGAATATCCTTAGAAATGCAATTAGATAGACAGACAGACAGACAGACAGATAGATAGATAGATTGATAGATAGAGAGATAGATAGAGAGAGAGAGAGAGATAGATAGATAGATAGAGAGATAGATAGATAGATAGATAGATAGATAGATAGATAGAGTCAGAGAGACTGAACGATAGAAAGAACTAACAAAATAGATAGATGTGAACAGACTGACATAGATAGATAGATAGATAGATAGATAGATAGATAGATATGAACAGACTGAGATAGATAGATAGATAGATAGATAGATAGATAGATATGAACAGACTGAGATAGATAGATAGATAGATAGATAGATAGATAGATAGATAGATAGATAGATAGATAGATAGATATGGACAGACTGACATAGGTAGATAGATAGATAGGAAAGAGAATCAATATATCTGTAGCCTGACACGAAAGTGGCACTGTATTTTGCTCGATCTATGTTATTATTACTCAGTCGGAAATTAAGTGCATTAACACGTATGTAAATTATTTATAAAAAGTAAATATTCGCGATGTAAAACCAATACTTTTTGCGTCATTAGGTTGCAGATGTAATCCTGTCCATATATAGATATGGACACGTCGCCCTAGTTTTTGTGGGGAGGGAGGGAGGGGAGGCATTTCACTCGGAGGTGGGGGGGACGAAGAATATACTCACCAAAATGTGTTCATATAATATTCACAATGGTGGGCCCAGATGATTTTCTGTAATTGAGAACAACCAGCGGCACCTCTGTTCTATCTATCTATCTATCTATCTATCTATCTATCTATCTATCTATCTATCTATCTATTTGTTTCATTCTGTTCGATCTATCTATCTATCTATCTATCTGTTTTATTCTGTTCTATCTATCTATCTATCTATCTATCTATCTATTTGTTTCATTCTGTTCGATCTATCTATCTATCTATCTATCTATCTATCTGTTTCATTCTGTTCTATCTATCTATCTATCTATCTATCTATATATATATATATATCTGTGTCATTCTGTTCTATCTATCTATCTATCTATCTGTTTCATTCTGTTCTATCTATCTATCTATCTATATATATATATATATATATATATATATGTGTGTGTGTGTGTGTGTGTGTCATTCTGTTCTCTCTATCTATCTATCTATATATATATATATATATATATATATATATATATGTGTCATTGTGTTCTATCTATCTATCTATCTATCTATCTATCTGTTTGTCTATCTATCTATCTATCTATCTATCGAAAGATAGACACACAGACAGACCTGAACAGACTGTGATACAGTGAGATATGAAGAAATTGTATAAGAGATAAAACTGGATAAAGAGTTTGGGAGAGATAAATGAAGTAAATGAACATAGATAGATAGATAGATAGATAGATAGATAGATAGATAGATAGATAGATAGATAGAACAGAATGACACACACACATATATATATATATATATATATATATATATATAGATAGATAGATAGATAGATAGATAGATAGATAGATATCTTGAGAGACAGATCTCACATAAGGAATCTTCTATAGACGCGGAGAAAGAGATCTAGGGTACTTAGACGTGGTGCTATGGTTAACACGTTAGATAAATCTCGACGAAGTTCGATCCTCACTGGATGATCCATACTTCTGGCCTTGTCCCAAATCTAAGTTATGCTTAATAAATTGCCATAAAATATGGAACGACATTAATTGTAGACAGAAAGTCTGGTTACATCGTCGTAAAATATTAACTTGTAAAGCAGTCTCAGAGAGCCTTACCATTGTAGTGAATTCGATCCCACCTACCCGTGTTTAGATCTTCGATTTTACGTGACCCGGAAAGTAGGAACGCTTATTTATTTCATTTCACCCCAAGCAAGGCAATAATGCTACTAAGACGCAAGTGAGGTACATGGAGTGTAAGAGAATGAGAAGACTTTAGGAGATGGAAACAGGAACCCATTTCTAAACATCAAACGAGGGATAAACCTCTACTCCTATTCGAAAAACCCGAGATAAGTGAACCTATCTACTCTTATTACTTGTGGTCAGTATTTTCAGAGATAAAGAAAAATATCATAACATTTTCGATGGCACAATGAAATAATGAAATATGCCTTCAAAAACCTAAGCAAAGAAACAAGAAAATTTCGTAAAATAAAAAGAAATGAGAGCCGAACTGTTATAAAATAACAAAAAGGTCCGTCTATATTTTTGAGATGAGGTATCATGTACACTATTTACATTGCTCGGACTATCGTCCTCATCTTTGCCGCCATCTTTTATCACAACGTTTCAGCCGTTGTACGCTCCGGCCTTCTTCGGCTGGTTGGAATGGCGAACTGAACTCTTTATTTCGTTCGCTGGGGTAGACTGTTCTAGTTCCACGTGCCATGCCTAATGGATGTCAGTTATCAGTTAGGACACATGTCACATTGGATAGGTCCGGTGACAGGACCCAAAGAGTTGTGAGTTCAATACCTGATTAAGGCGTTGGAGAACTTGAAGAGGAGAATTAACAGAAGATAACGGATAACTGACATCCATTAGACATGGCACGTGGAACTAGAACAGTCTACCCCAGCGAGCGAAATAAAGGGTTAAGTTCGACATTCCAACCACCTGAAGAAGGCCGCAGCATACAACGGCTGAAAGCTTGTGATAAATATGGCAACAAAGATGAAGATGATAGTCCGAGCAATGTAAATCGTAACAGGATGGCTATCCTATATGGCAGTGAATGCTGGACAATCTCTTTACAAATGAGGAAGAGCAGATTTTTTTTTTTTGTTTTTTAAGCTTTTCATCCCAAGCAAGACGGGAGAGTCACTAACACGTGGGAGGTGGTTACAGTGAGTGAAAGTGAGGGAAAAGACTATATAGAGGGGATTGAGGAAAGGATAGAAGATAACGAGGATTAAATCAACAGAAGATGACGATTGACGTTGCATTTAAATTTTTGAAGATTATAGTTATCAAAGAAGCAAGTAAGAGGAAGGGATTTCCACTGTAGGGAAGTGCGAGTAAACAAAATGCTGGAGTAGAAGTGACGGTTACATTTAACTATTTCAACAGTAAAAGGGTGGGACCTAGACTTAATGCAAAAATATCACAGTGATAAGATCGGTCAATAATTATTTATAATTATTTATACTGGGACTCGTGTATGCAGTTATAAATATTCCAAATAATATTTTAAAGTTTTGAAATCGTATTTATTTTTGGCATATGAATTTCTTTGAAAATTTTTCTAAATCTTTGATTGTCTTTCAATGATTCCACGTCACGTGCTATCCCCTTCCGCTGCACCTATGAGGCTCTGCATTGTATGGTAAACACTATACTAAGTGAACAGTAGCATGAAATATACCGAAAACAACCTTTTTAAAACCCTTGCGGGGTTTATGGTCAGTGTCTGTCCACTCTAAGTGCTAGTGTTGAGGTTTTTGTAACAAGTAAGTTTTTACGGGGTGAAGTCGCTAGCCCAAAGCGCAACAAGTTTTTAAAGGCAGTTTTTCTCATTGACTGTTTGCCAACCAAAGCCTGCTATTGACCCCTTTTTGTTCGGGGAATGAGAGAGATTTATACTTTTACAAAAGTATTTCTATGAAAGCGAACGTACTGACAACGGCTGGAGGTTGAACTCGACAAGCTTATCAACACTTAAACTGCTACGACACACGAATGTCTACGTATGCGTATAGCGTCTTTTTATTGTATTTTATTTTTTTAAAATAAATAATTATTTATTTTAGTATGCTAATTTTATATTATTAAAGCTTTCTTTTTCATAGGAAACTAGAACGACTCCCAAAACTGATAATGACGTTAATATAGCTCTTTCCGACTGAAAAGATTACAACTTCACACCTGAATAGAAAGAGTGCACTGACGGGAAGGGCATTTTCTCAAATGTGGACCAAAAGTCTCTTCCTTACCTTCAGATGATGGACATCCACAATTTCTTATCCTTTGTAAGATTTGTCTTTTCTCTCCAAATCCTTGTTCTATCATCCAATTACATAAGTTCGTTCGGTACGTAAGCCTAAGCATTCATCTGTCTCTTTGATATGTCATGTAAATGTCTTCCAAGCCTTCTTTCTTCATTATATATCCTACAAATTGTAACTGTTTGCTTCTGAATCTGTCTATATTTCTGAGATGAGTTATTGTGTACAACGGCCGAAAATGTTGTGATAAATATGGCAAAAAAAGATGAGGGCCATAGTCCGAATAGTATAAATAGTGATTTTAAATATAATCGTCCTTTCTGCTTGTATTTTTCTTAAAACCTCAACGTTGTTCATATTTTCAGTCCGTGGTATTCTTAATATCCTTCTGGACTCGGGTTGTCCAATGACTTGAGGTGGAACAACTATATTGAATCAATAGCTGCATCTACTAAATCACTAAATCATTATTATTTCCAAAATCTTACAATCTAAAAATAGTTCCTTGCTTTGAATAATCTGCAAAAGGTTGATAAGCCTTAAATAAATCAATGACATTTAGGCGATGTTTAGAGCACTACACACGAAAGCCGTTCTTATAAAAGGAGTCTTTCATAAGATTTAGTTGTTATATCTTATTCTAAACACATAGACACAGATATAAAACGTCTCTCGCGCTAAATCAAATCTTGACATCTCGATTTCAGCCACTTTCTAACCGACATGATGTGGTTTCCTTTTGTCTTTTCTGCAAATATTTTCATGGTAACTGCTATGACGAGCTTTTTTTCCATGGTGTCCTGAATATATGAATTTAAGCGTGCTACTAGATTGGCATTTAGGCCCCACCCTTTTACTGTTGAATAAAGTAAATGCAAGCGCCACTTCTACTCCAACAGTTTCTGCTCTTGCACTTCCCACCTGCGGAACTCCCTTCCGTTTAATTGCTTCCCTGGTAGATACAATCTTCAAAAGTTTAAATGCAACGTCAGTCGCCATCTTCTCTTGTCTTGAACTCCGTTCATCTTTTGCCCTTTCCTCAATTCTCGCATTCCCAGTCTTCTCTTTCACTTGCAATCCCTGTATTAGTGGCATTCCCACCTTGCTTAGGGTGGAATTATTAAGAAGAACAGACAATCAATCAAAAAGCGAATGCTAGCTGATATTCCTCATATGAATCTTCTCGAGCAATGAGGTTATCTTTTATCGTGACCCTAAGCTGATCTTAGCGTCTGCAACACTAAAATCAGCTTCATCAGTCTCTATACATACCTTTATATAATTGGCGGCTACCAGAGAAAAATAACACTCTGAAAACTGACTCGTTAAGTGATTTCAACTAAGGGGGGGGGGGTAATTGGTTAATATTCTTCAACGAATTAAGTGCATTAACAATGAAGATTACCTTGTCAAAATTGACAAAAATTGAAACAACGTTCTATTGAAATTACTGACTGTACGGTAAGCCAAGTAAGGGAGAACTAGTTTCGCGCCTTTCCCTAAATTCATAATCGGTTTGTTTGTTCTGATTTCTGAATGAGTTCGTTTACGGCCGCATCACGTTGAAATATCGGTTCCCGTACGATCAAGGAAGTTAACATCGAATCTGGTCAGTAACTGGATGGGTGGCTGCTTGAGAATAGCAGGTACTGTAACCTTAAATCTTCGTTCTATTATCCATTACATAATAGATAAAAATCAGGATTGATTTTCGGTGACCCGAGTTCTAATCTTGTTGGTTTCGTTATATTTACTTACGCGCAGATATCATTGGGAAAGGTAATAATCCACCTCTTCTGCCCTCCCCAGGTATGGGTTAATTAGTAGGATTTGTATCAGTAAATCATTATTATACCCCTTTATTTTTTTACAATCGAAAATATTATAAATACTTTCATGATAATTCTTTTGGTGAACTCTCTTCTATGACACAGACTTTAAGAATTTAAACGCAGTAACAGATTAACGACAATGTCTCATCATTTTACAGTTAAATGGCTGGATGTAACCGTAAGTTCTCATGCAGCAGTTTCTTCCCGCTTGTGGAATTCTCTTTCGGCATTTTTCATTCTGCTCGACTTTGAACTTCAAAAATTTAAATTCAATGTCAATCGTTATCTTCGGCTCTTTTCAAATGTTTTTCTTTTATTCTTTCACACTTTTTCTTATATTCTTTCTGTTATGGTCCGGTTCCTTGTACCACGGTGATAGTCCAAGGTAGAACCAATAAAGAAGAACTCGAACACGGATATGGAATAACACAGATATATTACAAACAGAAATATATACAGAGAAGTAGAAAGTGTTAGTACGAACAATCAGTTTTAGTAGTACTTGTCTGTTTCGGTCTGCCTCTGACTCGACTGAATCACTCGTTCGCTCTGACTGACTGACAGACTCCTGACGGACTTCTGACGGACCTCACTCCAGACTTCAGACTGAACGGTTTACCTCCCCGAAAGAGACTCCGCCCTTCGGCGTAGCCTCGTTCGGGTCCCTCCCCGCCGGAAGGCAGAGAGTTCAACCGATCAGCCGGTCGCCCGACTTCGGGCTGAACGGTATTTAGTCACCCCCCCCCCACACACACGAGGGCATCATGTGGCACAAGGCCGGTTTATCGTGGGATCTCCAAGCCCGTGGGCTCGGCCAAAAATATGCTCTTTAAACCCGTATAAACGGGTGCAGGGTCGGTTTACCTCCCTGAAAGAGACTCCGCCCTTTGGCGTAGCCTCGTTCGGGTTCCTCCCCGCTCGTAGGCAGAGAGTTCAACCGATCAGCCAGTCAGCCGGTCGCCCGACTTCGGACTGAACTCCCTGCTTCCTCTTGAGGCGCAGTATTTATTACGTATGCAATAGTCCATTATGTTATTATGGGTAAGGTCCCATAACTTTCACAGTAATTCTTTACTACTTAGTGGCTTTATTTTCTTGATTGAGGTGAAATGATTTAAAAAAAGAAAAAGAGGTACTTTTCTTTTTTTCATTTTTGCTATCTCCTTCTACCATGATCACTCTCAAAGAGATCTTGATATTGGTATCCAACGTTGGGGTTGTAGTTCGAGGTCACCCTAGATGGAATCGTGCGAGAAGAGGTGACATAATGCGGAGAAATATCTGACCAGCATCTCTTTAGTAATAGGTGCCAACCCGGAGGGCACAGTGTGCGACTAATATACGAAAGGAAATCCCCTCAGTCCAGGGCTTAGTCGTTGTGCCCAGTAGTTTAATGTCGTCGATTGTACTGATCTTGGCGATTGTGTTGCATGGAGAAAGGAGTGGAATTGCCTTCATTGCTCACACCGCTTAGAACCCTCATAGACGATGTCAACTGGGTGCACCTCACCGTGAGTACCTCTGCGAGAATAGCGCAGAGGAACATACATTTTCCTCCTGTCTCTCTGGCTACATTCAACAAGCTGTGGTTGACGAGTACATTTTGACTTTTCAACTCCTTGTATCAAGTTGGAAGAATCGATGTTAATTATCTCGATACGCCTGAAATGAGAATGCTAAAATTTGGTGCATGCCGCGAAAAATGACGTTAGGTCGTCTTACATTTCTAGTTCTTTAAATATATGTTTTCATGTACGCAGACTCTAGCATTTATATCAGTAAATAATTATATATTTTCTATAAATAATTTGATGGTAATTGTTCTGGTGAACTCTAATCTATGCTCTCTCTCTCTCTCTTCACACACACACACACACATATATATTTGATGTCCTCATCTTCATTGCTGTATTCACGACGTTTCGGCCGTTATATGCACCAGCCAGGTAATTAGAATTTCGAACTGAACCCTTTATTTCGTCCGCCGGTGTAAATTTTTCTAGTTCCACGCGTCATGCCTCTTCCAGATGTCACAGTTATCTCCCTTTAATTCAATTCGCCAGGTTTCTGTTCATCAAAGCCGTAGCCAGGTATTGAATTCACAACACTTTGTGGCAAATTAGTGGATCCAGCAAACGCTTTTAGCCATGAGGACATCAGTATATGTTTTTGTTTTTGTTTTTGTTTTTTGGCAGGAAGGAGGAGAAACTTAATATCTCAATTATCATTTTTTTTTTATTTTTACCAGAGATCATACTGAAAATATATTGTTGTTTTTTGCTTTTCTCTAGTATCCTGTATTTCTAGTTCTCATATTGTATTCATTTCTATGCTTGCTCGGCTTAGGAGATCTTTGTGGCCTACCATATGTGCTGGTTCTTTAAGTTTTCGTATTTTCCAGTGATGTTCTCTGTCTATTATTTCAATCTCATCCCACATGGGGCGGTGATATATATATATATATATATATATATATATATATATATATATATATATATATATATATATATATATTAGGAGATTTCAGCCATTTTAATCAATATGTGGTTTTATGTACCTTAGTAGGTATATATATATATATATATATATATATATATATATATGTGTGTGTGTGTGTGTGTGTGTGTGTGTGTGTGTGTGTGTGTGTGCAGATATGTAGAAAAATAGGAAAGAACACGTTAGGTAAATAATCCAGGGTTCTTTAGTATTTTTGCTTTTATTTTTAAAAAACAGTGCTCCATACAGAAGTAGAGCTTAGATTATAACCAATTTTGAAATTTACGTATCGTTATAAACGTGTTCATTCGTTTCTATGGAAACGAATAACGAATGAACACGCTTATAACGTTACGTAAATTTCAAAATTGGTTATTCCCAAATTTTCGCTTGAGTATGAAACAGGGCTTGTTACTTTAGTTCAATTTAATTTTAATAATTATATTGATGGTTTCGGCTCTCGTTTTTGAAACATGAGAACTCTTATGTAGCGGATGAATCATATTTTTAACAATATATATATATATATATATATATATATATATATGTAGAGAGAGAGAGAGAGAGAGAAGGAAAGAGAGAGAGAGTGTGTGTCTGGACATTGGAATCAACAATACATGACGTCTGCCAGATGCCACATGTGATCATAGAACCATAGTCACGAATCCTTTCGAAGACTCTCTCTCTCTCTATAGGCCAGTGGAAGATGAAAGGACGTCGAAGAAGGTGGAAACTAGCCTTCCCTCATTTATAGATATTTTTTTTTTCTTATTTATACTCATATATTTAATTTTCTTAATTTTTATTTTAAATTTATCCTTTTATATATTTATATATTTCACTTATTTGCTTCATATATTTTCTTAGTTAAATGTTGGCATTTGAATTCAAATTATCCAGATTTATTTTAATTTAGGAGATTTCAGCTATTTTAATCAGTATGTGGTTTTATGTACCGTAGTAGGTATTTGGTTTTGCACTCGGAAACGAACTGTGGTCGTTTACTAAGGAGTTTATTGCTATTTTCTCCTACAGATAAATATTATCTGGTTTTGAGCTGTTGTTGCAAATTGGAACTGTTTCTTATATTTTTCATGTTATATTTGTGTAAGTGTTTTTGAGTTTCCATATATGCTTCTAAAAGAATATAAAAGATACTGAGGGACAACTACAAAGGGAATATCGGCTGTAAAAATGGAAGAAAAAATGAGGGAAAATTAAAAGAGAAACAAAGAACGAATGATGTTTGAATAAATGAAATAAGGAACGCATAGGCGACAACGAAGAAAACTAGAAGAGAACGTTAAAAAAAAAGAAGAGGAACAACGGCAAGAATAAATGCAGATATTTTAAAGAGCGATGCCAAAAAAGACAGAAGAAAATATGGTTGAAAAATGAATTTTCATTGGAAGGAAGTGACGAATAAATAAACATCGTGGCAATAAGAAAAAAAAAAAAAGAAAAAAGAGAAAAAGGGGGAAAAGTAAAATTGCGAGAAGAAATAAATAAAATATAATTGCGTTAAAAAAAAAAAAAACTTCGAATTTATAAAATACAAACTGATTAATATGAAGAATTGATAAATAGTGAAACCAGGACATCAAAATAATTGCGCAAATAAATGAAATTAAAAACAAAATTAACAAATATTTTTTTAAGAATTCAAACTAATAAAGAAAACACAGGAAGAAATAAAACTTAAAAACAAATCTATTTTTTTTAATTTTAAAATTTAAATTTAATTTAAATTTAAATTCAAAAATGTTTAATTTCTTTTAATTTAATTTTTTTTTTTCTAATTTAAAAGGAAAAACATGAGTGAAAGAATGAATAATAAGAATAAAACTGTGAATGAAAAAAGAATGAGTGAATGAAAGAAAACGACTTAATGAAAAAAAATGAATGAAATATTTGCGTGAATGAAAGAAATGGGAACAAAGAAGTTGAAAATGAGGAAAGAAAAAAAAAAATTAACGACTAAAACAGCAAATTTGAAAGAATTTCTGTAAGAAAATCAGAGAAAATGAAAGAATGACTGAAAGAAAAAAAAAAAACCGGCTCGAAACAAAATTAACGAACAAATGAATGAATGTAGGGACGAAAAATATTTACAATAAATAATGAAAAAAATAACAAATGAAAAAACAAAAGCTAAAAGAGTAAGAAAATATGGCAAACTGAAGGGGGAAAAAAGGCAATGAAAGAACATACCAGAGAGAATGAATAAAAATTAACGAAAAAATGAAAAATGTTTCAATAGAATTTTTTTTCGTGGCGAGAAATAAACGATAGCAAGACACGTGATTTAAAAATGAATAGTCGTGAGAATTTTTTATTGAAGATTTAGCAAGCATATAAATGTATTGACAACAATGAAAGAAGTGAGTTTTTTTTCTAACATACCTACCTTGAGAATCGGCATTAAAAATCCTACTTTTGAACGAGTATTGGCAATTCAATACTATTCGTTATTTTTTGAGCGAGCAGGGCTCTTAGATAGATAGATAGATAGATAGATAGATAGATAGATAGATAGATAGATAGATAGATAGATAGATAGATAAAATGAACAGACTAAAATAGTGGACGTGTGTGTAAATGAGGCTTGTTAGTGAACTGTAATAATCAGATAAAGAAAATGACAGTTTAAGAAAATATGATAAATAAAAAAAAGCATGTGATCAGTAGATAGATAGATAGATAGATAAAAAGGAAGAAAGAGAGAATAAAGTGATCAATAAATAGAAAGAAAGAAAGAAAGAAAGAAAGAAAGAAAAAAGAAAGAAACAAAGAAACAAACAAACAAATAGACCGGCTAAAATTGATAGTTTGTGTCTCTATTACGAAGTCTAACAAACTAGCGATTGAGAAAATAACAGATGAAAATAAAAAGAAATATAGATATCAGCAGAATAAGATAGATAGATAGATAGATAGATAGATAGATAGATAGATATGAGCATAATGAAATATAGATACATAGAAAGATACATACATACATACATATATACAGACACACATCCCTCGAAAACACCCATGAATGAACGCACACAAATGAATGAAACAGCGATAATTTCTTCTTTTTTTTTTTTTCAAAATTTCAAATTAAAAAATGGAATAAATTCAAAACAATAGAGGAGTTAAAAGCTTGAATGAGAATAAAATATGTTGTCGGGATTTTTGCAATAGATTGGCGATTCTAGAAGAATTTTCAATTCCATCGGGAAAGAGAGCAGTAAGCGTTAATGGCTTAGTAGTGGCCCGGCCTTCGTCTACACTTTGCACGAACAAGGGCAATACACACGGCTGGTGTTTCCTCCTTACACACTTCAACGGCGACGACCACTACCACTGGCAGAGGGGAAGCGGGTGTGCATGCGTGCAGCGGACTGCATTGACCTCGATGGCGAAGTTTTGTGTTAAATTGAGTTACATGAAGAAAATTCGTAAGATAAATAAATAAGAAGAGATAAATAAGTAAGATAGATAGATAGATAGATAAATAGATAGATAGATAGATAGATAGATAGATAGATAGATAGAAAGAGAGAAAGAAAGAAAGAAAGAAAGAAAGAAAGAAACGTACTGGGATAAACAGGCGGATCGACAGCAGATAGTGAGAAAGAGACAGGCTGTTCTTGATAGATAGATATTAGCAGCGAGACTGATATGAATATATATATATATATATATATATATATATATATACATACATATATATAGTGTGTGTGTGTGTGTGTGTGTATGTTTGCGCGCATGCGCAAAGACCCGTGAGCGGGGGTGAATTTTGGTTAAAAGAACAATCAATTTCTTAGGGTAAACATGTTTCAACACGCACTGTAAATTTACGCACAAGAAATATATATATATATATATATATATATATATATATATATATATATATATATATATATATATATATATATACACACACACACATATCCATATACACTTCAAACGTCCTTTTTAGTGGATACCCAAGTTTGCATAGACGCCCCGGGGTTTTTTTTTAAATATTGTGTATTACGACTACCGGTCCGCTCGCTCGAGAAAACTTAATAAACAAAATAGCGCTCTCTCGTATAGTTTGAAACTGAGTCCCCTTTTCTAAGAAAATAACTGTCTGATCCTGTGTACTTTATACTGCTCTGCCATGAAGACCATCACAAACCAGCAAGTTTATATTTGCTCTTTTCATGAATCCACAGCCCTTTGGCCAGTTCTCGAAAGCACATATTCGTTAAAATAAATACAACCTAGTTTCTCTGTGACAGTCCGTGACCGAACAGGGTCTAGTGTCGATCCAGATAGTTTCTTTCTTTCTTTCTTTCGTTCTTTCTTTCTTTCTTTCTTTCTTTCTTTCTTTCGTTCTTTGCACATATCGACTGTTGCAAAACTTTTAAGACATTCTTTTTTTTCTCTTTCGCTCGAATTTTTTTACACACATTGTTTGTTTGTTTCTTTCTTTTGCTTTTTTTTGTTTGTTTTTTTTTTTTTATTATTCTTTCATTGCAACTCACCCGCTGTAAAGATTGTAATGCGCTTACTTCCCTCATAAAAAAAAAACAAAAAAAAACGTTGCTACTTTCTTTTTCTTTCTTTCTTTCTTTTTTCTCTTTTTTTTTACCTGTCTCTCATTCTCTTTGTTGCGCTCTCTATCTATTGCTCCTTCCCGTTCTTTTTCTTTCATCTTTCTTTTTCTCCCTATGATATCCATTTACTTATTTTCTCATTTACTTTACGTAATGATCATTCATCTGTTCATCTTTGTCTTGCTTTCCTTTCTCTCTCTCGACATTTTACGAAATTCACCTCTATCTCTGTCTGTCTGTCTGTCTCTCTCTCTCTCTCTCTCCCTCTGCTGGCTTCTGTTCTTTTTGTACTTTTCTTTAATTCACCTTTCCTCTCTCACTTGACAAATATTTATTTCCTTTTCTCTCTCTCACTCTCTCTCTCTCTTATTCTCTCTCACTCACATTATATATATATATATATATATATATATATATATATATATATATATATATATATATATATATATATATATATATGTGTGTAGGGCAAAATTTGATTCCATCTTCTGGATTAAATAATTAGCAATTTTCATAACTTCTTTGGTTTAATTAACTCCTATTATATTAGGATTTTGAAAGTATTTAACCCAGATTTTTAGGGTAGTGGTTGCCTAAATTTTTTAATCCATCAGCCCTAAGATTACTATCAAGCTATAATGTAAATTTGCCAAAAAGAGGTAAAATGTTATGGAAAATCTATGCAGTAATGTGTTAATCATATTATTATTATTATTATTATTATTATTATTATTATTATTATTGAATATAAATCCTGTAAGTCCCTGTGGCCTCAATAGAGGTAGTATATTAGTTTTGAATAAAACAGGCAATCATCAATTTTTAGACGATTCTTCGAAATACAGTAGGCATCTCTAAATTTTTGACGTGTATTGGGTGTGTGTGTGTTATATATATATATATATATATATATATATATATATATATATATGTATACATATATATATATATATATATATGTATGTATGTATGTATGTGTGCGTGTGTGTGTGTTTTTGTGTGTATGATGACTGTCGCATGTTCTTCGTCAAATCTATGTGTAAAGTATGGGTGTTCCCTGTTTTTAATTGAAGTTCAAATTTGCGAAAGTTTTTTTTTTTTTTTGATTGAGGGGAGTACAATTTTTCATATTGTAAAATAGTCTTTTCTTCCTCATTCCCCCCCTTTTCATTCTTTTTCTTCCCTCAGTTTATATTTTCTTTTTCTTTCTTACACAAGACTAATAATTTCTATATGACCGTGTACATTCTTTTTCTCCTTCTTTTTATTTCCTTCCTTATTTTACACAATATTTTCCTTCATTTTACTTCTCGTCCGAGTTGGGTCATTTTGTAGTTTTCTTTTCTTTTTTTTTCTTTTTTGTTGCCTATTCTTTTATGGTTCTCCTTTTTTTCGATTTCATTTCTTTTCTTACTCTCGTTCCCTTTATCTTTCTCAAACAAACATATCTTCTGCATACCGTTCGCCCTTAAGCCTACTTTCACTTTTGTTTTTAAAACTCTTTTCAGTCTCATTTCCAAATCTACTTTCACTTTCATTTTCCAACATACCCGTCGCCTGCTTCTTATCTTGCAAGAATTCATCAATAAATTCGCTCTTATTATTTGCTGTGTTTTACTGGGTTTTTTTTGCGTATGTGCACGCGTATGTGTATGTGTGTATGGGTGTTCGTATGTGTTTGCCATTATTTCAGTCAGTTATCACTCAATGCTTGCTTCTTCAGCGGTTTTAAATTGTCAGAGTAACACAGCCTAACGTTTATTTTCACATTTACAATTACAGCTTTCACAAACAATTTCACAAAGAACTGAAAACTACAAATCTCTACAACAACAATAATGATAACGAATGGATCCATGAAGCGTGAAATAACATTGTGAGTGCGTAAGAATGGCAAGATATGTATATGGGTGTAGAAAGCATTTCTCATAGCGTAAAATGTACACTAAAGTGTGAAAGCGTGTGCACGCTTGTGTGAAAAAAAAAAGGCTTCGACCTCCCTTTGCAAGGCAGGCGTTCTCCTAATAAAATGCCGTATAATGTGTGACGGGGTGAAGGGAGAAAAAAGATTTAAAATGCAGTTGTATATTACATGATCCCCTGTGCCATTATAGCCTTGAGATCTTTAGAAAAAAAATTCACGCAATGGTTATTACTGTTTTAAATATAGATACATTTGAAATTGAATTATGTCTTCCTATCTCTCTATCTGTCTATGTAAATAAATTATTCACGTTCCTGATGCTCGAAAAAAACATTTATTCGTAGATAGATATTTTAAAAAATACTATTATTTTTTGTCAATGTAGACAACGTTTCTCAAAGCTCGTGTAGATCATATTACAAGTAAGACTCAAATAAAAATATGACCAATAACTATATTACAGAACATGTGTATGTATATATATATATATATATATATATATATATATATATATATATATATATATGTGTGTGTGTGTGTGTGTGTGTGTGTGTGTGTGTGAAAATATTGTAGAAAATAGGAAGGAAAATCCAAAGTTCCTTAGTATTTTTGTAATTATTTTTAAAAAATAGTGCTCGATACGAAAGTAGAGCATAAATATAATTATTTATTTAAATCATATTTTTAAATAAATAATTATATATATATATATATATATATATATATATATATATATATATATATATATATATATATATATATATATATGTATGTATATATATATATATGTATGTATATATATATATATATATATATATATAAATATATATATATGTGTGTGTGTGTGTGTATTGGTTTGGTGCATAATTATCAGGGCTTTTTGTAGGCGAATTATTGCTGTTTACTTTATTTTAATAAAAATGTTATTTTATTTTCAAGTTATAAAAAATGCGTGTCGATAATCATACACGCCGGAATAACCATGTAAAATATCATTGTTGAATTGTTGTTTCTTTTTTCATATTAATTATTGTTTAAAAACCTCCTGATAATTATACCCCAATCCAAGTACTGGATATCACGAAAGATTTATGCGCGAAGACAAAGTAAATATTCTGTGTGACGCGTTCCGTTCTGTAGGCCTCCATCGGATGAAAGTGATGTTTCATTTGATGGAATTATACATGAGTATGAATTTTAAATATGGGTTCTGGATATATATTTAATTCTTGCCGGTTGTTTAATAGGTTTTTATTGTTTAGAAGCTTAATAATGTGTAGTTTCTCATGGAGGCACAAAGGGCATGGGTCATCCCAAGTTTTGCAAGTAGACACAACCGAACTTACGCTCTGAATAACTAGCTAAAAACTCGCATACAAAAAAATAAATTTTAAAATCCATAGCCCATATACATAGTTTTAATAACCTACAAAAATTGATAACCCTTTATGAAGTCGTCAAATAACAAACGTTACGGCCTTTTCATATACACAAATCCCTTTCATAAAGAGATATAATAAAAGAATAAAATAAAAATAAATAAATCTCCGTAGACGCTCAAGCCAGACTATGCGAAAACTTCCTCCGTCGTAAATTTAGCCACCCCCACCTTACCGTGACCCGGCATCTATGAAAGTAATTCTATACTGATACAAATTATTAACACCCCACCCCTGCCGATTCAATGATAACGAATGGATCAATGAAGCGTGAAATAACTTGAAATTTTTGATTTCAATTCTGACCATACTATTAAAACTCGTAAATTTCAGAAATAAGTCATTCCCAAAAAATTTCGCTTGAAGATGGAACAGAGCCTACTTTAACTCAAGTTAATTCAAATATTATTTTGAAGTTTTCGGCTCTTGTTTTGAAACATGAGACCTCTTATGTAGCGAGTTGGAATCATATTTTTAAATAAATAATTATATATTTATGCTCTACTTTCGTATCGAGCACTATTTTTTAAAAATAATTACAAAAATACTAAGGAACTTTGGATTATATATATATATATATATATATATATATATATATATATATATATATTGAGGAATTGGAGAACCGTGCTCGAATTCCAATCGAATCCATTACATTAACTTATGTCCTAATACCCCTGGGAAAGGTATTAACCCCCTCTCCTCCCTCCATTTATAGGTAAATAGCAGAACAGAATGGGTTCTATAGCCTTGGATGGCAACTTGTCTAGAAGTGCAAAATTCAAAACCTGCGGAGGGATCTTTAAGGAACATGTTGAACGTAGTGCCCTTCAAAAAGTGTCGTTGGTTTTGCACAAAGCCTTTATCACTATAATCAAATCATATGAACTAGTGTCTGGCTGCCGGTTACTAAGAACTATGCTGCTTGACCCTCATACGTCGAATATGACGGAAGAGTGCACCAAATATATATATATATATATTTGAGAGAATGTTGAACAGCAATACAATACGTAAAGAAATTTATTCATCCCGTCCTTCTAACCTCCATAAAATTAGAAGAGTATTTATTGTTACAGCAGTATAATGCCTGCCTATATGATGCCCTTACTACTCGAAATTATTGGAAAAGATGTTCGACAGCTTCTCTGGTCGGCAGTGACATGTTTTCTATTGATATGTATGATTCATAATGCGACGGATTCCTGAATTATTCACATTCCCCCTCTTGCTGGAACTATTAATCTGAAAATGGTACTCACCTACTTTACTGTCGAATGCATGCGAAAGTATTCTTCTTCTTCTTCTTCTTCTTCTTCTTCTTCTTCTTCTTCTTCTTCTTCTTCTTCTTCTTCTTCTTCTCATTTTATTCGATCTGCTCTTTTAGAATTTCCCTTCTCTTCTATGTTCTAAAATACCTCAGCTTTGTAATTGCTGATTTAGAATAACCAATTTCAAAGACTCTTCAGCTCATTCTCATTCGGTTATTGCGAAGGAATTCCTCTACAAATACTCTTGCATCGATTAATTTATATTTTTCTTCCATGACACATTTTTCGGACCAAAGCACTTCCGCCGATGTCTACAATTTTAAAAACCGATTTTTATTTTTTACTGACTGTTGTACCATGAGATTTACTTTCCATTTTTATTCCTTCTCGCAACTTTCAAAAGAAAAATACATGATGTCTGAATCATCTAATAATATAATTTTTTGAATACCTTTATTTTATTTTAATGAAATTGTCCCTTCAAGGCGTTGTCGAACAGGGCTCTTTATCGACTCGTTTTCATATCATTGTTGTAAACTGGAGACTAGTGATTTACCGTTGTTTCTTCAACGGTTTTGAATTCAAAGTTGTAGTTTTCCCTTCAAGTCTAGTGAGCCAAGTCTACACTGCCATTCCTTTTTATCTATCTAGTAGAAGAGGAATTGGATTCTTACCTTTCTTAATGGCTTTAGTGTGGAAGTGAATAAAAATGACTAGGTCTACATATTCTACAAAAGAATTTCTTCGTATATGGGTGCATGTAATTTAAAAAAATATTTTTCCTGTTTTATTTTTAGGGGTTTTTAACACTTGTATTTTTGCTTTCGTCTTCATCTTCTTCATCTTCTTCTTCTTCATCTTCTTCTTCTTCTACTTCTTCTTCTGCTGCTTCTTCTTCATCTTCATCTTCTTCTTCTTCTTCTTCTTCTGCTGCTGCTTCTTCTTCTTCTTCTTCTCTTCCTTTGCTATTACGTTCACCCTTTCTCTTTTGCTCTTTACTTTTTATTTCTCTCATTCTTCAATATCATATCGTTCTAGCGGTTTTTCGCTTTCTCTTTCTTTAACACCTTTTTTTTTTTTTCTTTACCATTCTTCAACCAGTATTTTACTTTCTTCTTCTCTTTCTATATTCTTTTTTCTTTTCGCTACACCTTCTTTTTTATCTTCTTTATCTTCTTCTTCGTCATTATCATCACCTTCTTTTTTTCAGCATCGTCTTCATTTTCTCCTCATGTTCTTCGTCGTCTTCATTTTCTTCTTCGTCTATTTCATCATTGTCGCCGTCGACATCCTCCTCCTCCTCCTCATCATCATCATCTTCTTCTTCCTCCTTTTCATCGTCATTTTAACCTTCTTATTCTTCTTCGTCGACTTCTTCATCGTCTTGTTGTTCATCTTTATCGGCGACTACTTCTTCTTTATTATTATCTTCTCATCTTCGTTTTTTGTCTTTATTATCTTATTTTTCCTCCTCCTCTTCTTCTTCTTCTTCTTCTTCTTCATCCTTATTTTTTTCTTATTCGTCTCCTTCTTCTCTGATTGATTCACAGGTTTTTTTGTTCGTTATTTTCGTGATGAATTTTTCTTACAATTTTAGTTTTATTCTTTCTTCCTTTCAGCCTTTCATTTTTATTTCCTTCCTTTCTTTCTTTAACTCTTTCTTTCTTTCCTTCTTTCTTTCCTTCTTTCTTTCCTTCTTTCTTTCCTTCTTTTCTATTGGAATATTCATTACTTCATTTTCCTGTTTTTTTGTCTTTGATTTCTTCTGATTTCGTTACTTTCCTTTTTCATTCGCGAATTAATTTTCGCCATATTTGCCGCTTTCTTCTCATTTTCTAATTGATTTTTCAATAAATGAAAAGCAACTTCTAAGCAATATTGTGCAAAAAATCGATACCCCTCGACAAATAAGTGTGAATTCAATACCCACCCCACACCGCTCAATCGATTGGATCAACAAGTTAACACCAATTCCCCACCATACACACAAACACGAATTTATTCTGTCTTTCTTTTTTCTTTCTCCATATCTCTCATTCTATATATCTGTCTCTTTCTTTTTCTTTCTCTATATCTCTCATTCCATATATCTCTTTCTTTCTTTCCCTTTCCCTATATCTCTCATCCTATATATCTGTCTCTTTTTTCTTTCTATTTAACTCTCATCCTGTATATATGTCTCTCTCTTTCCCACTCGTCTACAGTCGTAAACTGCAGTAAGCAACCGTAACGACCATTACAAATGTCATCGTTTAAAAGTAAATTCACACAAAGAAATAGAATAAAACTCTTTCTAGTTCTGTATATATTTCTGAGATGAGGTATTGTAACTATTCACACTATTTTCATTTTTCTGACTAATGTCCTCATATTCACAGCGTTTCGGACGTTGTACGACCCGGCCTTCTTCAGATGATGTACGTTAGAATTTCGAGCTGAACTCTGTATTTAGTTCCAGATACCAAGGTTTTCTGGACATGTCAAATTCAGTTGTTTTACTTTATTAATTCAACTCTTCAAATTTTTCTGAACAAAAACTTGGAGAGCAGAGTTACTAAAAGGAATTAACAGAAAAGGCATGACACGTAAAACTAGAACAGTCTACCCCGGTGGACGAAATAAAGGATTCGGTTCGAAATTTAAACATATATCACCTGAAGAAGGCGGAAGCGTACAACCGCCGAAACGTCGTGAATATGACAACAATCCGAACAATGTGAATTATGTCCGAACAATGCGAATAATGTAAATAATTACAATACTTCATCTCAGAAATATAGACAGATCCTGAAGAAAGCCGGAGCGTACAACGGCCGAAACGTCGTGAATATGGCAATAAAGACGAGGACTGCAGTCCGAACAATCTAAATAATGTAAATAGTTACATTACCTCATCTCAGAAATATAGACAGATCGTGAAGAAAGCCGGAGCGTACAATGGCCGAAGCATCGTGAATAGGACAGTAAAGATGATGACAACATCCCGAACAATGTAAATAGATACAATACCTCATCTCAGAAATATAGGCAGATCCTGAAGAAGACCGGAGCGTACAATGGCTGAAACGTCGTGCATATGACAGTAAAGATGGTGACAACATGTCGAACAATGTAAATAGTGTAGATAGTTACAATACCGCATCTGAGAAATATAAACAGATCCTGAAGGAGGCCGGGGCGTATAATGGCTGTAACGTCGTGAATATGACAATAAAGATGATGACAACAGCCCATACAATGTAAATAGTGTAAATGCCTCTTTCTAGCTTTTAATCATTTCATTTTTAATTAGGTTAGCCCTCCTCCTTATTGAAACCAATCTGGGTGACTCGGGTAGATGATGCATTCATCAGTATCTCGTTTGGAAGATCCAATGGTCTTTTTTACTTCTGCATGTTGCAGGAAACAGGGAGTTAATAACGTAATTGTCTTTCTCTTTTATATTTTGAGTTTATTTTATTTATTTATTGATGGGGCGGGGGTGGTAATCTCTAATCTAACCCATATTTTCCTCCTCCTCTTGAAATGCGATTATCAGCTGGTGAAGAGGCGGGGAAGCCTCTGATCAGGATTATGAGTATTGGAGTTCTGGATGTGGTGCCCGTAAATGCCAACCCCAAAAAATGATGATGAGACCGTGTTTGATTTTATTTTACTCTTATAACTGGAATGGAAAAGTTGCAAGAATAATGAGGTCGTTTCGAAGACCTGTTGACGTCGTCTATTATGTCGGGTTTAACCAAATCCCGTATATATATATATATATATATATATATATATATATATATATATATATATATATATATATATATATATATATTTAGCTCTATCTGTCTGTGGAGACGATTCCAGCACGCAACACCGTAATTAAGTCACATATATCCGCACGTCTACGCCGCAAGTAACTGTGATGTAAGGCTACAGTTCGATGACAAAATTATACAAGCCCACGACTCACTTTTGGTGATACATCAGGCGCCGTGTAATGACCCCATACCTTACCTTACCTTACCTTACCTGAATATATATATATATATATATATATATATATATATATATATATATATATATATATATATATATATATTCAATAACCTATTCAATGATATATAAATATATATACATATATTTATATATGTATATATTAGTGGTTACATATAATATCCAACGTTGATAGCACAACTCGGGGTTTTATGCAATATATTTCGCACCTTATAATAACACGTTTGCATGAAACTCCAAGTCGCGGAATTGATGTTGGATATTATGTCTAACCAATAATATATACTTAATTGCTCTGTTATTTAACACTGAGCAGTGTTTTTATAGCACCTTTAAAAGAAATATATACGTACGTGCAAGTATATATAAGTTTTTGTATGTTTTTCTTATACCCATATCCCTCTCTCTCTCTCTCTCTATATATATATATATATATATGAATCGGTTATCATGTAATGTTTTTCAAAAATTATGAAATTTGGGATCTATGAGAGTGCTGTTTACACTCATGATCGAGTTCCTTCTTAGACGATCCTGACATGCCAGTGATAAGACATTGTAGCAGTTAGACAAACTAAGGAGAGTGAATTCATACGAGGATAAAGGCCAAGTGAATATAAGAATCTTCACATGATATTCAAAATCGCTTTGCCAATAATGTTTCCGTATCGGAAATATTTCCCAGGACGCGCACATCTCTCTCTCTCTCTCATTCTATGTCTCTTTCTCTCTCTCTCTTTCATTCTATGTCTCTTTCTCTCTCTCTCTCTCTCATTCTATGTCTCTTTCTCTCTCTCTCTCTCTCTGTTTCATTGTTATTATTTCTATTTATTGAACTATTTCTGTTTTATGTTCACTCTCTCTATCTCTCTCTTGTTCTATTTATTTATTTATCTATCTATCTATCTATCTATCTATCTATCTATCTATCTAATTAACTAAGTTTCTCATGTATCTATCTAGATCGCTGTCTATCATAATCTCTTCATATTTATCTATCTATCTATCTATCTATCTATCTATCTCTCTCTCTATATATATATATATATATATATATATATGTATAGCTCTCTCTTGTTCTATCTATCTATCTATTTAATCAACTAAGTTTCTCATGTATCTATCTAGATCGCTGTCTATCATAATATCTTCATATCTATCTATCTATCTATCTATCTATCTAAGACTTCAATTCTTTCTTTCCATCTATCTATCTATCTATTTATCTAAGACTGTTCAATTCTATCTTTCTATCTATGTATCTATCTATGTATCTATCTATGTATCTATCTATCTATCTATCTATCTATCTATCTATCTATCTGTTTTTACTTCTCCCATTTTATATACAGAAATAGATAAACTGTCATTTTTAAATATGATAAAAAAGACAATTTCATTCTGTTCGCATCTATTCTTCCTGTTTTTAAATCTGGACAGATTTGAAGGACGTGATGGACTCAAATCCGTCAGAAAAAATCATTTGTACAGCAAGTCGAATATACAACGAAATGTGGTCTAAAAAAATGTAAATTTCGTGTTTTTTTTTTCTCTTTTCTTACGATACGACAATAAAAAGGAAAGAACTCACTTCATCAAAAAATGACAGGAGACAGAACGAACGAACGGAAGAAAGATAGAATGAAAGAAAATGAAGAAAGTAAGAAGGAAAATAAAACAAAATGAATGAAGAAAGAATGAATAAAGGAATGAAAAATGATAATTCAAAATGGAGCATAAGAAAGATAAAAATGGACGAAGAAAGAAGAAAAATATTTTAAAATCTAAGAAAGAAAAGATAATGAAAATGAAAGATGAAAGAAGAAAAATAAAATAAAATGAAGCAAGAAAGATTGAATGAATATGAAAAAGGATAATTTAAATGTCATAACGAAAGAAAGATATCAAATGAAAATGGATGAAGAAATCGACGAAAAACAGAAGCAATTATTAATATGAAAGAAGTCTATATGAAAATAGTTCAAGATGAGAAGAATAATTGAAGGAAGGGAAGAAAATGAACAAAGTAAGAAGAAAAATAAAAGAAAATGAATCTCTAAAGAGGGAATAAAAGAATTAAAAATGATAATTCAAAATGGATAATAAAAGAAAGATAAAAACGGACGCCGAAAGAATGAATTTAACAAAATGTAAGAAAGAAAGAATGAATGATTATATGAAAAAGGATAATTCAAAAAGGCATAACGAAAGGAAGAATAAAAGAAAGAAAAATAGATACGTAAGGAAGGAATCAACGCAAAAAAGAAGCAATTATTACTATGAAAGAAGTCTATATGAAAATAGTTAAAGAATGATTAAATGAAAAAATAAAGAAAGAAAAATAAAAGTCAAAAGCAAAATGAAAAAAAATAAATAATAATATCCAAGAAGCGACTCAATAAAAATAAAATAAGGTCCACACTTTGGGTTCTTATAAAACATGAACTCATTTAATGTTTTCAGCATTTTCGTTCCGACTGAAAGAAAGAACGGAAATACGAAAGGAAGGAAAAATACGCAATAAAAGCAATGAAGATTAAATGAAAGATATTAGTAAAGAAAAACATTCTTTACAAAATTATCTTTCACAAAGCAAAATAAAAGAGGCTTCCGATTTTTTTTAATTCTTATTCAAATTTCAGGGTTCTAGATGATGTTAAAATTAACCCAGTTATCGTCTGCTTGAATCGAAATTCCTTTCTACATTTCTTATCACGTGTTTCGCTGTCAATTGATCCTACCTTTGTAAACTCAAATATCCGTTCTGCCCATAATGCCTTCGATATATTGTCATCATCATCATCATAATCATGATCATCAGTCCCTTGGTTGGCTGGTTGTCCTACGCATGTGAGCACTTAACCATTTCCCTCCATATATCTGAATTGAAAGCCGAGTTATTAATTCATGCGTAACGTATATTGGGTAAGATAATCTAGCGAAACCCATCGCTCTCTAGAATAAGCCACAACCAATGTCCTCCAACTCAAACGCTTACTTTAGTCACGGACACTCGGATGTTGATTCCGTCGGGGCAAGCCGCCACCGTAGATTTTGATTTCAGTCTAAGAAGTCCTCCATTCAATGATGTTGCGTCAAGACCGCACGGTCTGTATACATAGCTACAGAAATTCGTCTACTCCATTGGGCTACATGGCCGTTGACCCAAGATGAATGATTTTCCGCCCTTTGTTAAGCCGTGTTTTTAATTCTGCTCCATTTCTAGCCCCCCCTCCTTGCCAGAAATGTTATTGATAAGAAAGCAGTTCTATTCAGACAGATTTTTTCTCAGAACTGTTGCTTTGTGGGGACAGACTCCCGAAAGAATGCCTCTTTTCTTGTTGGTGGCAGGGGAGTAAGAAATTGGAACAGAGTTCAACAGGTAAGAAATGCGAGAAAAGACACGATTAGAATAGAACTTACGGTTACATTTTCCTATGTCATATATATATATATATATATATATATATATATATATATATATATATATATATATATATGTGTGTGTGTGTGTGTGTGTGTGTGTGTGCATACATTTATACATGTATAAAGTATCCTTTGTTTGAACAACTGTTTTCTTTTCTGGATACAAAGTGTGAAGAAATTGTCCAAATATTCTGTAATTCCGAGCCTTTTCGACTATATTATTTCCAATTTCAAGGATAATTTTATTTTTATTTTTGAATTGGGTGTACGGGTATGTATGTCTCTATAGTTATAGTATGTTTTATTTTACGAACACAGTAATCAAAAAAGTAGAGCCGAAAATATTTATTTATTATACAGTGTTACATCATAACATGTACAGACCTACGACCAAACTGTACATCTAGTTTCAACGCTAAGAATTTTCATCAGGTGGGAAATGACGACGGTTAGCATCGTGATTTTCCACCTGATGAACTGTTAAAATAAATT
>OZ010593.1:52267764-52335264 GCA_963932145.1 Acanthosepion lycidas
CACAAGCGGCTAGAGGGTCCTGTCTAATCTACTATTTAATCCACTATTTTTTTTATTAAATCCGTTGTTCTTTCATGTCTTTTTCTACAGATTCTATTTCCTATATTATCTGTGAATTCTTATGAAGGAGATTGGATTGGTTTTGTGATGACTTCTTCATGATTTTAAATAGGGAGTAATCCTTCGTTAAGGTTAAAGACTCCAGTTTATACTGCTATTTTATCCAAGCCTTGGGGAGGCGAGATGATTTCATATCTTTATCATGGGGATTTATGCAAAAAAAAAAAAAAAAAAATGAACGCAGAAGACGAGGTCGGATTTTGAACTCTGCTCGGAGATTTCAATTTCTAGATACGCTACTCGCACAACTAGGTTTTGTTTGTTTGTTTGTTTGTGTGTGTGTTTTAATTCGGCCCGTATTTTTATGTATCTTTCTTGGACAGAAAACGTAACTGTTTCAAATTCTGAGTAGCTGGAAATAGTGTAAATCTAGTCTGCAATTATCATTAGAAAAGAAAAACGCACGTACATACAAACAAGCAAATAATAACAAGTACAGATTTTACACCTGCTAATCCTGTTCTGGAAAATGAAATTCTTTTCTGGGAATCGCTTTGTGAAATCATAGCGCTTAAAATTGCCTGTGCAGATGAAGCCAAAAAAAAAAAAAAAATCAAGCACTTTCACGCGCCCACTGCCGGCCCTTTGCACTGTTTTTGTTACTTCTTCGTCTGGAGACATTAAGATTCGACAAAACTGAAAATTAATTCTAAATTTGAATTATCTTTATCAGTTGAAGCGGTGACGACAGCAGTAGCAATGGTATAATTTTTGATTGCAGATCGAATTACCTGCAAATTGTTTGAAACAAATAACAAAGCTCACTTTTAAAGTGCTGATAACCTAGAGTTGAACGGTGCGCATGCGCACGGGCTGCAAGGCGCGAAGTTATAAAAATCCCGCCGCCATTGTGCATTCAAAATGTTAAACTATTGCTTTACTTCTTTTTCTCTCCTATTCTGTTTGATCTTTTATATTTCGTCTTTGCCATTTTTCTTCGTTTTATCCGTCCACTCGTTTATATTTTGACTTTTCTCTTCTTAGCTGTGTTTGTTTATTTTGTAACACTTTCTCTAATTATTCTTTTTTCACTATTTTTCTTGCTTTAATTTTATCTTCATCTCATTCCTACCTCGTCTTCTCTCCCTAAAACGCTCTCTCTCTCTCTCTCTCACTCTCCCTTGTTTTGTTTTTCATTTCTTACTCTAATTTTTTTTGAGCTTCTACGCTTTATCAGATTATTTTTCGCCTCCTTTTCAATTTTTCTCTTCAGTGGCGACTTTTTCTTTTTATACAGTTCTTTTATATATTGACCTTCGTTTTCACTGAATTTTAGCAATTGATTGGTTGCTGGGTTTTTGTTAAGCGACATATCAACCTCTATGGGTTATTTAATCCATGTCTTCTCCCTCAGTTAATTAGTAGGACTAAATCATTATTATCTCCAAATAAATTATTGCATTCTACAAACATGGTCTGGTTTTAAATAACCTCTAAAAGGTTGATAAGCCGTAAGAAAATTTGAAAAATAATGAAAAATTGAAAATAATGTATAAAATTTAGAAAAATACTTAATAAATTCATGTCTAATTTGATACTAAAATAGACATGGAATGTTTTTGAAATAAGCGTTCTTACGTTCGGTTTCAAACCACAGTTATTTTTTAATTTATTAGTATGTTTGGCTTAAAGCGTCGGTTTTAAAAAAAATAAAAATTAACCCGTTAGCTTAAACTTTACCGTCAAATTCCAAAAATTAATAGTAGTTAGACTAAAAATCAGGCCGGACTATCGGAGTTGCCGGATCAGAGAATTTCGGATTATAGATATTAAAATCTGTATATAAATCGTGCTTTTTTTTTTTTTGCGACTAGAAAATTTGCCGACATCATGCGTGACAACGACCTTGATAGCAGTCTCTTTCCGCGCGAACAATAAATATTTTGCAATAAGACAGCAATTCACATAACTTTAAATCAGTTCAATTTCAGAATTTTTTCTCATCTTTTTGCCTTTTTTTTTTTTTTTTTCTATTCCGTTTTTAAATCCACAATGAAAGAATTTGCTACTTAAGAGAAAACGAGAATCGAATAAAGAAAAAAAGAGAAAGAAAAAAATAGCGAAAGCTTCGTTGCAAACTATGGACACTGAGAGTAATTATGTTCTTTGGTTTGAAAACTGATGGTCAACAGAAAAACTCATAATTGATAATAATAATAATAATAATAATAATAATAATAATAATAATAATAATAATAATGGCACATTACGGATATCCTTTTCTATTTATAGCTAAAAATCAATACATTTCCAGACAGTTTCTGCCATAACGAGCTTTCTATTCCTCACTGTGTGCATTTCTACTTGTCTCCTCTGGTGTTGTACAGACATTGACTTCATTCGTGACTTCACTGTCTATTCAGTCCTCTCTTTTTTTCCAGTAACGCTTTTGCATTTTTTTCTTAAAATTTAGCCTATATATTTAGACCATTAGTCTTTTCTAATTCACACTAAGCACACCTTTTCATCTCTCTATCTCTCGCTCTCCCTCTCTCATTCTCTCTTTCATTCTCTCTCTGAATATCTCTCTTATTCTGCATTCTTTATCTATCTATCTATCTATCTATCTATCTATCTATCTATCTATCTATCTATCTATCTATTAGGTTGGTGCAAAGATAATGTCGTTTTCTCACATAGTAACATATGTGAGCAAACGACATTATTTTTGCACCAACCTAATATCTATCTCTGTTCATATCTACGTCTGTGCATATCTATCTATCTATATAGCTAGCTAGCTAGCTAGCTATCAATGTCTGTTCGTATCTATTTCTGGTCATATCTATCTATCTATCTATCTATCTATCTATCTATCTATATATATATATATATATATATATATATATATATATATATATATATATATGTTCATTCATATCTATCCATCGATCAATCGAAGCCCGTTCATATCTCTCGCTATCTATCTAAGTCTATATCTAAGTGTGTTCATATCTATCTATCTATCTATCTATCTATCTATCTATCTATCTATCTATCTATCCGTATATATATATATATATATATATATATATATATATATATATATATATATATATATAGAGTCCAGTAAGAAGATGCTCATATACATCTGATTATTTTCCTATGTATCTAAATAGGTCGCTAGCTATGTGCCTGCCGTGGAGTAATGGTTAGCATGATCAGTCTATTTCGCCGTTCCTGGTGAGTACTGCATTCTAACCACGCCGTCTCTGCCATAACTATAATTCTTTTCATTTTAGCTTGTTCTTATATTTCTCTCATAATCTTTTTCATTAATATACAAAGTAATGACGCCATCTGCGCCGGTGTCATAGCGGATACTGAAATGCTATCGTGTTCGTGAGTTCAAAACACGGGATTAATATTACTTATCAAGACTGATCAGGAAATATAGCAATACACATCTCGTTCAAGATATGGTGGATCAGACAAAAATAGACACCTGAAGATGGCCGCAAAATACTTTTATCTATAAGAACATATAAAACATTGTATGATACGCTCATTATTTTGAAAAAGTCAAAATAATCTCTTCATACCTATAGATCTATATGTCCTATGTAGATAGCTAAATTATATCACTTTTTTTTTTGCATATATTAGGTTGGTGCAAAAATAATGACGTAATAATGTCGTTTTCTGACGTAAAAACATAAGTCAAAAACGACATTATTACGTCATTATTTTTGCACCAACCTAATAGCTATCTGAATGTCTTATATAGGTAGCTAAAGTATACAACTGTTCGTAACTATTAGGTTGGTGCAAAAATAATGATGTAATAATGTCGTTTTCTGACGTAAAAACATACGTCAAAAAACGACATTATTACGTCATTATTTTTGCACCAACCTAATAGATATTTAAATATCTCTGTTCGTTTTAGTTTGGTTTGGTTTGGTTTGTTTTATGGCATATAAACCTCATTGGGTCATTTAATGCCGACAACTTTTTTTTTTTTCTGGTAATTTTTGTTTTGTCAAAAATCTATTTCTGTTAATATTTTTTTTCCTCAAAAATGTATAGCTGGTAATATTTATTTTTTTTTTCTTCAAAAATTTATTTATGGTAATAATTTTTTTACAAAGTATTCCCGGTATTTAAACCTATTTCTACACTTTTATAATACTTTTTACCTCACTTTCGGGGTTAACAATTTTCCTATAGCTGGGACCCTAACAGGTGCTACCACCCCCGATCAGGGTGGACCTGGGAACACCAGCAATTAAGAGGTGGTTCCACGCTCCTCAAAACCTCCTGATCAGAGGCCTTGCTGTTGGACGTAGTTTATCCTCTTACCCAGGACGTGTATGTAGTTTAACGTCATACCCAGGACGGATCTCTGTTCGTATCTAGCTATTTAAATAAATAAACTACTTCATTCTCTTCGTATGTAGCTATCTAAATGATCTTTGTAGCTAGCTAAACCGCTTCACTCTCTTTATAAATTTCTTCTTGTTACACTATCTCATATTGTTTGTGTCAATTCAGTCTTGGAAGAGGAGGTCTTGTCTATCTTGAATAACTGAATCTGATTCCATGGATCGAATACTAACTCTTTGTTCTTATGAGAAATGCGCATGATAGTTGTACAATGCAACTGAGCTACAAGTGTGCCTCACCGTGTGCCACACCGTGTGCCTCACCGTGTGCCTCACCGTGTGCCTCACTGTGTGCCACACCGTGTGCCTCACCGTGTGCCTCACTGTGTGCTAGACATCCTCATGGAGTTAAGAGAATAATGGGAAGAAGAAAAGGAAACAAACTGCTATGAATTACGATTACTTTAAAAATGTAGGGATAACAAAAACACCTCATGTAATTCGTGCACGGAATGTAAAACAGCGGGCTGTCATACGAACTTGGCTCTCCTATTTGTAATTTAAAGAGGCTATGCATATACACCAACCGCACACCCAACATTTTAAAGAAATAATGCATAAAACATGAATTTATCATACATAATGGCGATCTTTCACTCTTATTAAATAAGATGAAGCGTTTTATGCTCGACTTGTAAAGCGTTTCCAAGTCCGGTGGTGGTGGGGGTGACGAATTTTGGGTGGGCGACGGTAGATACGTAGGTGTGCAAATGTATCTTAAATTGCAAATGATGTTCAAGATAGGAGATAGACTCAACGACAAGAATCGATAATTAATAACGATTACATCAATCAGTTTAGGTGAGACGACAGTGAACCGTGATTATTGACCAGGAACGGGTTATTTTCTTGCTGGGAAGTGACCTGTGCTTTGACGCCAGAGTCAGCGTTTCGCGGTCTGTTGATCGACGGGGAAGATCAATATATATTGTCAAAAGTAGAAGCAACACTTCCAAGCCGGGATAATATTCACACGTACGCGAACGAGCGCACACACACACACACATATGGGTGGATATATAACATCGCACATTGAGTGATGGTTTGAGTAAAATAGAGTTGGAACGAGCTATAAATTACATATTAATAATAAATACTTTTCTCGCCGGTATCACAACTCTAAGTTTCATGCACAATGCAATCAACTGGTGCAGGATTGTAACTTATAGTTACATAATAGTATATATATATATATATATATATATATATATAAAGAGTTAATCATACCCTGATTCAATTAGCAATGCAATTATTGGCAAAGTAGTAGTAGACATAACTATAAGCATTAATATTGGTAATTGATTCATATTTAGAATTATACTATAATCATATTAAACGATATAATACCATATATATATATATATATATATATATATATATATATATATATATATATATATATATCAATGCTCTATCCTTACCATTTGATATCGACCACTTTATGATAAAAAATCCTGCCAACCTAAAATGCTTTTCCACGAGTAACCTACAAAAAAAAAAAAAAGAACCAGGGATCATATACAAAATTTCAATGATTTTGAATAAAAAAAGATTTTTGCTACATCTATTTTAATTTATACCTTGTCTACGTTTGATATTGTGGTCCGCAAATAGTATCAAACAAGTCAGTCTTTCATTCTGTTATTAAGAATTGTTCCAATTCACTGGACTTATATATATATATATATATATATGTGTGTGTGTGTGTGTGTGTGTGTGTGTGTGTGTGTGTACTACATTCCCAAGCCTATGTTATTAATTTTCCAAGCCAACATACACGACAACAAATATGTTGAAAAATCAAAAGTAAACGGTTCAATCCGTCAATCCAGCCTGTGAAGATACACAGTACTAACGTCCACCTTATACCATAACTATGTGAATCATAATCCGGAGTTCTTTAGTACTTTTGTTTTCATTTTTAAAAACAGTGCTCCATACAGAAGTAGAGCTTAAATTATCATTTTTTTTTTAATAAAATATAAAAGGATTCCTGCGAAGGAATATAAACATATGCAGCATAATAAATCCCCCATTGTCTTGATAATGTCCCATAGAGGACGAAACGCGTCGGTGAAGTATAGATTTTCCTTCTTGATTTTTCTGAATTTTTTTCACTTTTACAGTTACACCGCATCTGAGAATATTTACATACATACATACATACATACATATATATATATATATATATATATATATATATATATATATATATATATTCACGCAACAATTGCTGCAAAAATTACAATAGTGCCTTCATCAGATAACGGCCCTTAGTTTCAGGCATGGTTCCGTGGGCACGGCAACATTATCATTGACCCCGAACGCACTAGCAATACCATGCTGTGCCTCCGGACATTGTTCTCTGTCATATTACAGGATTATTAGTTGCACATACGCACGCGCGCCCACACACAGACACACATTTTTTATATACATATATATATGTGTGTGTATGTGTGTGCAATGTTGTGTGTGCGTATATATAATTTTGTGTGTATATATATATATATATATATATATATATATATATATATATATATATGTATGTATGTATGTATGTACGTATGTATGTATGTATGTATATATATATATATATATATATAAAAGTCAGGATGTGTTTGTGCGTGTAACGAATGCACGGCCGCAATTTTCGACGGATTTGCACCAAAATTTACATGCACATGCTCCAAGTTAGCGGGAAGGCCAAGATCGACTTTGCATTTTCCAACTCCCATCGATAGTGGAAATAATCGATTTTTCATGCTACTACGGCAGTTTTCATGTAGTTTGCGGCCATCTTCTACTGGCCAGAGTGAGAGCCAATAGCCGGCTGGCATGAATAGGCAGGAAGATTCTTTTGGCCAGCGTGAGAGCCAACAGCTGACTGATACGAATGTTAACTAGCATGCTAGCATGCAAAAAAATCGATAGCTGCATTCGTCACAAGTGGGAAAAATTTAAATCTGCATGGCACTATACTCCAATTGGCTCATTCACTTGCTTAAACTCAACGTTGATTCTGATTCCGCAGAACTGGGATGCGTGTGAAAAAGTATTTGTTGTTAACATTCTTCTTTCATTCGATTTTTCCAGTTACGAGTCCTTTTTTTTAAAGCTGATCGCTTTGTGTTCATTTTGTTTAGTTCTTTTTTCGAAACAGATTTAATGTTTAGTATAGAGCTTAGAAAAAATTCGCAGTGTGAGATAGGCAAGAAGTAAGGTATGTAGCAACATCAGCACGGCAAAGGGCACTCCTTTAAAGACAAGGAAGGGCATAAATATTTTAAGTCAAATGATAGCGATTGCTGTATGAGCCGTTCGATTTTTGAATCAAGCAACACCGGGCCATGCTGCTAGTATATATATATATATATATATATATATATATATATATATATATATATATAATAAGGCTTAAACAATAATATTCAATGGTTATAATTCATTACATTGGAATCGTACTACGATCCAATTCATCAGAAGTACATATTCAATAATTTTGAATTTGTAGTTCTGATGGATTGGATCTTGATGACGATTCCAATATAATAAATTATAACCATTGAATATTAGTGTTAAAAAAGAAACGATTGAGAATAATGAGAAAACCTCTCCCTCGGATGAGGTTTACAGATTCTATGCTTTAACTACTAAGCTATACTTAAAACTGCATCTGTACAAATAAGTAAAAGGAGAAAGCGTTACAATGGATAAATCTGGAAGTTCCTTTGAATGCTTTTGAATCGATAAGACTATCAACAGTCGTCTAGAGACAACTGCTCCCTTGAGACAACATTGTCCTCCGATGGCCGCTTTCTAATAATTCATCAATAAATTATTGAAAGCTTTGTCGAATGTAGGGGCCGTTAGGCGAGCTGCTGACGCTCGTTTGTCTGACTTGCGAATACAGGAATGCATAATCCAGTCTTTAGAATTCATGTCTTCTCTTCTTACTGTTACGAACGCGTTCGGGCTTGTCGCAAATAGACAATAACTGCATCTGTTATCATATAGCTGCTACTGTTATTATTCGATTATTCGTAGCATCGAAGTCAAAGTCATCGTGACCGAGTGTTTGAGCGTACTGGCCTTTTTCAAACTGCTAGTACGTTTTCTCCCAGAAAACGAACCTCCGCTTAAGATACTTACAATAAAAACCAGTGATCTCTGTGGGTGCTGAACAAGTACAAATATGCCTGGGCAGGAGTCTGCAACAAGGATTCATTAACACAGTCAGCATTTACGGGCACCATATTGTTTGTATATATTCTAGTATCATTTATGTTAGTGCTTGTCAATGTAGATAATGAAAATTATCGCTCTGAGTTCAAATGCGGATGGAGTCTCGTATGATTGATTTCAAAATATTACCCTCGGAAAAAGCATGAATATATATATATATATATATATATATATATATATATAAGTATATATATATATATATATATATATATATATATATATATATATATATATATATATATCCCTAAACATCTTTAAATCGCGGAGTTCTCTAGTTGGTTGCTAGCCAGTCTAGGTGTAGAAAAATTCTGCATTCAAGGCATTGATATGAATCGGGAGTAAAACTTACGTAAACCGACCTGGACAATATATTGCTGTTGCACCTCGAAGGGGAATATAAGATGGGTCTCTGAACTTGTCCAAACATTTACTTATCTATGATCAACTCATCTAAACATCGTTTCTTTAAAAAGAAAACAAAAAACGGGAGATTCAGACTGAACAGCCATGGTCATCAAATGACATTCAATACGAATTTTCAACTTGCTCTATCCCCCGGCCTTCTCCAAGTGTCTGCATTCTTAACCGAACACTTTATTCAATCAAACGTGGGATATAGTTCGCATGCAGCTTTATGTTTAATTGTAGGTAATAACTTCTATTCATTAATAGTCTTCTATTTGTCGCTTATGCTTTTATTCAAATGTAAGATATCTGATCAAAAAATATCGTAACCTCTGCCATGGTAACGGAGTTTAAGTACGTCGTAATGCCGCTTGTCACCGACTGATTGTGAAATCCGTATAATGTTCTCACTCACTGCCCTGGTTTATAGAAGTGATTTGAAGGAACGTGTGGAGAATGTGGTAGTCTCACTACACCATGGCGGTTCCATTAGTGACCATGGTTTGTGGAGCAGTTTTTGGCTAGGAACAACATTCCCCAAGTCCGACAACCACCATATTCCCCAGATCTCCTCACTTACGACTATTTTTCTCTTTCCAATTATCAAATCGCACTTGAAAGAAACAAGATTTCATGACGTCGATGCAATCCAAGAGAATGCGACAAGGCAGCTGCTCACTAAGCCAAAAAAAAAAAAAGAAGTTCCAGGAATGCTTCCATCAATAGAAACGACGCTGGATAAAGCGTGTGGCTTCAAAAACGGTCTACTTCGATGGTGATTAAATACCGAATTGACATGTGTTGTTTTTGTTTTGTTACCACAATACAGAAACTGTATTATTTACTTCCCTTTGATTGTCCTTTTCATAGTTTAGGTACATTTTAGATTGGTCACCGTTTTCATGGTTTCGGGTAAACCCTTAGTTATCACCGGAATCCACACAGTAACAACATGCACCATGCACGCCGGTCAGAGTTTTATCATTCCGTTAATCCTACCGGCAATATTACAATCACCGTTTTATCCTCTTGGCTTTTAATAAACTTGCCGATGAACATGACTTCTTCTTCAGAGTTTTAATTGCCTAAAGGCGTATATCTGTCTTCCTTGAGGTACGGACGCGTATGAAACTGGCGCGAAACTCTCGGGGGTAAGACAGTTTTACCACCAGTCCTGATATTTTCGTCAGACCTAAATAAAAGAAACCAATCATATTGGAAAGCCATATAATAATGATAATTCTTTATATCAAAAGGGTTATATATATATATATATATATATATATATATATATATATATAGAGAGAGAGAGAGAGAGATAGATAGATAGATAGATAGATAGATAGATAGATAGATAGATAGATAGATAGATAGATAGATAGATATAAAATAAGTAAAACGAGTTACCTCCCTTATATATGAGAAAAAAAACACGAGGATTTGGAATTTTTAAATCTAGAACGTTGCTTAACGCAAGAAAACGAACATCTGAAATGTTTTGAATTTAAAGAAATACATATAAACTTTCACAGACAATTTAACCCCCTGAAGATTGTCTTAGATTTGATTGAAAGTAGTTTGGTAAATGAAGAATATTTGAAAGGAAATTTTGGTATCAAATTTCTAAGCCGACCGTGAACTGAAAAGGATCGCAAACAAAAAAAATCTACATATGTCTAAATTATTTAACCAAACCTGTTTGAATGAAAATATATGCTGCTTAATACAGAGAGACACACACACACGCGCGCATATACAAACACACACACACACACACATATATATATATTAGGTTGGTGCAAAAATAATGACGTAATAATGTCGTTTTTTCACGTATTTTTAACGTCAAAAAACGACATTATTGCGTCATTATTTTTGCAGCAACCTAATATATATATATATATATATCTATATCTAAATATATATATATATATATATATATATATATATATATATATATTGCGTATATACTCGTATAACACGTTATATCGCGTATCGTGGGACAGCAAATTTTCTCTCATTAAAAAATGATTTTATCATGTGTTTCGTGTATCATGTGAGTTTCTTTTTTGAGAAACCAAATTACAATAGACTAACCTCTTTTCCTATCCCATCTTCTAGTTAAAGAAGTTTAAAAAAAAGTAAAAGTATCATTAGTAACGCTATATTCATTTCCTGTTGATTCATTGGTTTCCTCTTCTTATTCATTGAAACATTATGATTTTTCACTAGCTTTTCTCTGATTGCAACTTTAATTAATTTTTATTACAACATCTTAGTTTATCAATCAACGAGCAATATATATATACTAGCCGAATTACCCGCGCCTTGCTGCGCGTCACACATTATTTTTATAAGAAAATGATGATTGATTTTAAATCATTGTTATAATTTGTGGAGAAAAATGATGTATTTCAACATTACTCAATGATCTTGCCAATGTGACCTCCATCTTCTGGCTTTTTCCTTCTATATTTTGGATAGGTATCATTCCCTTTAAAATTAATTTAAATCACAGGAAAAAAAAACATTTTCAGTGGCGGTGTAAAAATAGCTCTGACCCCTTTGATATGTATTTGATGCAATACTTGATTGAATGAACTGATGAGCAGATTTCAACATTAATATCACAGTTGAATTGTCACAAGAAATGTGTATTGTAAGCCACTACCCACTGATTGGTGATTTCTTGCTCAACTTGACGTCCACATTAGCTCATTTTATCTTGCCGTTGTGACCTCCATCTTCTGGCTTTCTCCTTCTATATTTTGAATAGGAATCATTCCCGTGTTCAAATTTAAATTTAATTTAAATTAATGGTAAAAAGATGGCGACCCCCTTTGATCAAAATTAAATATACATATCCAAATACGCTAGGAGTCATTCCTTTGTTCAAATTTAAATTTAATTTTAACTCTTTATAGGCTGATAGAAGATATTTCATTATTTGGTAATATGCCGAATATACTTCAAATTAGTATACATGAGGCTTAGGTATAATTTCTAACAATATTATCATTGCGCATATATCAAATTGTGTTTTTAAGTAGTTAATATACCTGACATAATTGCTAATGTATGTAGAATTTCTAACAATTTTTTTTTTCTATTTAATTTTCAGGATTATTTACATTATTAAAGCCGAATGTATGTTCTAATATTTTCTGTTGTTATCACAGTATTTCGGGCGTTGTGTCCCTCCGCCTTCTCCAGGGAATAAAAAAAATAGGTTTGGTCCGTGAAATTGCTGGCATAGTAATTGTGAGTTCAATACCTGCGCTGGGTAATACAGATATGCAAAAAGGTGAAACAATGTGCAATAATTAAAAAGGATTAAAAAGAACAAAATGAGTTATCTCCCCTAGACATGTACGGCGGAATGAGAAACGTGAAAAGTTTGAGGAACGTCTCATCAGCAGCAATGCTGATGTGGAATGGTCACCCCATTCACCTGACCTGAACCCGCTAGATTTCTTCCCTTTTGGAATTCCTCAATGACAACCTCTACTACAGCAACCCTCGGTACCATTGCTGCATTGAAGGCTGCTATCACAGAGAAGATTCAAGCGAACACCAACGAGGAGTGTGCAAGCGTTATCAACAACTTTGCATTCAACACTGCTTTTAACTGAACGGCCCATATACTCTAAAGCTTCTCTTGACATTTTTGGTTCATGTTTGAGACTAAATGGTTACAGATCCTAAAATGATATCCTTTCAGTAAATATAATTTCCATTATATATCATTTGTGGTCCTTGATTTGTGCCCGACCATTTTGTTCGAAAAGATTTGTAACAACCTGTATTCTACTATCAGGTATAAAAGTATAATTGTCCTATCGTTAGATTATAATTTGAACCGTTGTATCTTAAAAATGATTAAAGATATATTACCGGAATACTCCGAGGTTTTCATAACACTATAGGACTCTACTTTGAACAATAAGAGTGTATTTAGCTCTAAGTGGAAATGATGACCCCTCTTGATGTTGTGACCTCCTGATCCAGTTATCCTCTCTACTGTCCCCTCTTTTTTTTTTAAACTTACTCACCATTCTCTTGATGGTTCTTGAATGGACTTTGAAGATGGAAGCCAGCGTATGATTATTGATACGATTACTGAAAGCCTGAATGATCTTTTTCGCTTCATCATTGCTCAGTTGGTAAGACATAGTGGGGCTGACATAAAAGGATTTTAACCTGTTCTCTTTCAAGCTGAATAACTCAAAGCGTTTTTCAGTGATTCTTATGGCAAATGGTATCAAGATGGCTAAATGTCTCATCTGAAAACCTGGAAAAACGAAACTCAATTTTTTTTTTTTGTGGGGTGGATGGACAATTATCCAAGCTGTTACACCATTTTTACCATTTTGCTGTTACTCCCCGTATATAAGGACGGGAATTTCTGAAGAAGTGACTCACACAATATTGGTCGACTCCTTAAAATGCCCCATAATGTCAGCCGTCTTGAAATAGCCAATGGACAAAGATTAAGATAGGTAATATTATGATAATCATCTATTTTGAGGAACCATTGATGGTACGCTCGAAATGACAGTTCTTACAGGAACGCTGCTCGTCTAATGGCTTGTTCGTCTTCAAAGACAGGAGCGGCCAGTTAGTCCTTGGACACGTCTTTACGCATCCCGTCCCCACGTAGCGAAATATTTGAAAACTTATTAAATCGACCAGTTACTGAGAAATTTCAACATCAGAATGGCAGAAGCCATAAACCGTTTGACAGGACGTCGAAGACAAAATGGGTTTCAAGTCAAAAGGGTGTGTCTCTCTCTATCTCTCTACACTCTCCATTCCTCTCTTTTACACACACAGACACACACACACACATACACACACACACACACACACACACACACACACATATATATATATATATATATATATATATATATATATATATATATATATATAATTGGAATTCCAGGCGCCAAGTTCCTCAAATAAAAGGATTTTGAAAAAAAAAAAACGTTTCACCCCAAGCAAGGCGAAAATGCCACTGGAACACGTGGAGGGGTGGTACAGGGGGTGAAAATGAAAGAGAATGAGAAGATTGTAAATGGGGAGAATTGAGGTAGTGACAAAAGGAATAGGATCCAAGATGACAGAAGATTGCGATTCACATTGGATTTAAATTTTTGAAGTAAGAAATCGGAAGTGATTTTCACAGGTGGAAAGTACGAGAGAAAAAAAAAGCTGTTAGTCTAGACATGGCGGTTGTATCTACCTAGTTCAGCAGTAAAACGGTAAGACCTAATTGGTAGTACGCTTATATATATATATATATATATATATATATATATATATATATATATATATATATATATATATTATAATACTTTAAAAAAAAATATGATACCTTCGCTACATAAGAAAGCCGAAACCATCAATAGCTTTGAAATAGATACCTCACTCTACTTTGGCATAACTTTTCCGAAGGTGACGAATCTGTACATAAGAATTAACAATTTGACCACCTAACCAAGATGGTCGGCCCAGCCGTTTCCATAGTAATTAATGTTGCAATGGATCATACTTATAAACACGCGCAAACCACAAGACAGCTTATTCCTAAATTTTCACTTGAATATGAAATGGGACCCAACACATTGATTCAACTTAATTTTAATAATTATATTCTTCTATTAAATCTTAAGGAATATCCCCCATTTTTTCCTGTACTCATTTACCCGCACAAAATATATACCATTAGACTGAAGTGATTAATGTAGTCTCGTGTAACATTATTCTTCGAACCTCAGATACTGACGCTACTCAATCGGAAACAAAGAACTCTACCAATTTCAAGAAGATCAACAAGTAAAATCGATATAGCATATAATTCGAAGAGAAAATAATAACAGAAGAATTTGTACAGATTTCGGGAAGAGAGATTTTTTTAATTTGTTTTTTGTTTTTGTTTTTTTTTTACACAGTACAAGGCCCAATGGCCACTCGAAGTATACATGCATGAAGAAACGTTTAGGTTATTTAGAGTAATCATATATAGTAATTCAACGAGCCCAGAATAATCTTCAACATAATGCAGAATGTTTCACCAGCAGTGCGCATCCACTACCGAGAAAAGAACAAGGACCTTTATCAATACAAAGCAAACGTCTTACCAACTGTACCACGGGACCACAGTGACGATGAAGACACAAACTAGACTCGATATAGTACCACTATTCACTCAGCTCTGTAGCGATACTCAGCCAAGTATACAGATAACCTCGGAACTGTGCCCCAAGAGCCACGTCTGCTTTTTGATATTATTATTATCATTATTATTATTATTATATCTACATATCTTTGAAAACCAGGTGCATAGTTTTAGAATATGTTATGCCAACTAAAGGAAAACCATTTAATTAAGTCTGTCTGTCTAACTTTCTCCCTTTGACTTTTGTGTCTCTCTTCCTCTTCTCCAACCTTCTGTGACACTCCTTAATTCCTCGTCCCACGCCAAACCGTTTCCCCCGATTATATTCCTTCACGAAAGAAGCAATCTAAGGAAGCAGTAAATGTCGGCTTAAGAAAAGAATGACCGAAAAAGAAGGTCAATGGGATTAAAAACAATCAAACAAAAGTGACTTAAACATTTTTTAAACTGAAAAGAATCGAAAATAAGAAGAAAAAAAAAATTATCCCCGCCTCCCCTCCCAAAAAATAGAATATCTGAAAAACAAATTTTATCTTCGTCGCGGGAAAAAAACAGAAACAAAAATAAAGAATTAATAGAAAGAAAACAATTGCCATAGCGTAATCGTAAAGCGGAGCAGTGTGTGGGCCGGGGGATGGGAAACAAACTCGCCCTAAAAACCAAAACAAATCGAAAATAAATTCCAGTTTCGCCAAGGTTATGCTGAGTAACACCACAAACATTTTAACGGGCCTTTCTTTCTTTTTATTGTTTTCTTTTTCTTTTTTTTCTTTCCTTTCTTTCCTCCCCTTTTCTTTCTGTTCTCTCCTTCGTCATTTTTATTTTCGTTTTTGAAACTTTGCTCTGTTTTCATTTTCTACCACGTAGAATGAATATTTAAAAAAAAAGAATGAAATTAGAAAAGAAAAACAAAGATATAAAGTGACTTTGATGTACGATGATATAGAAAGAAATTTGAAAGAGAAACAAAGTAATACAAATGAAGTTATTCGAAATGAGAAATAAAAAAAAAAAAAGAAATGAACGAAAGGTAAAGAAAGAAGCAAAATATTTTCAGCCATATAATGATATAAAGAAAGAAAAGAAAAAAGAAAATATTAATAAAAAAGAAAGAAAGAAGGAATAAAGAAAGAAAAGATGAAGAAAGAAAGAAAGAATAAAGAAAGAAAGAAAGAAAGAAAGAAAGAATAAATAAAGAATGAATAAAGAAAGAAAGACAAAAAGAATAAAGAAAGAAAGGATGAATAAAGAAAGGAAGAATAAAGAAAGGAAGAAGAAAAAAAGAAAATCTCAAATAAAAGAGAACGGTCACCTTAAAATGTACAAGGAAGAAAGATTATTCCAAAGAATAAAAGATGAAAGAAAAAATTGGAATATTAAGAAAGAAAGAAAGAAAGAAAGAAAGAAATGAAGAAAGAATGAAAGAAACGAAGAAATAAAAAAAAAACGAAGAAATAAAGAAATGAAAAAGGAAAGAAAAGAAGAAAAAAGAAACAAAGGAAGAAAAAAGAAAAGAAAAGGAATATTTCAAAATAAAAAAAGTGGGGGCCCCTTAAAATATCAAATAAAGAAAACACATTCGAAATAAAAAAAAAAAAAAAGCAAAAAAGAAAGGATGAAGAAAGCAGTTGAATATTTTGGAGCAGAGAACAACAAATTGGAAATTTGAAGAAAGAAAGAAAGAAAGAAAGAAAGAAAGAAAGAAAGAAAAAGACTGAATGAATGAATAAATGAAGAAAGAAAAATGAATGAAACGAAAGAAAGAAACAATTAAACAAGGAAGGAAAAAGAAATCAATCACAAAACAAAAACATGAACAAAAAACAACAAACAAACCAATTCTATGTCAAATATTTTAATGTTGTTTAAATTCTAATTCTAATTAGTGTTTATATCAAGAGCGCCGACCTCTTACGGATTGATGCGTCTCTTGTCTCTTCGTTTCCTTTTCTCTGTTAGGCGCAAATAACAAACAATAAAAAAAGTACAATTAATAATTAAATTGGTAAACACAGTGGAAAAAAACACATCTTCTGCATATCACACGCCGCCCGCCTCCCGCCGCTCTCTCTCTCTCTCTCTCTCTCTCTCTCTCTCTCATTCTCATTTATCGTATTTCTTTCCTTCGTGTTAACTTCTCTCTTTAATTCTTTCTTTCTTTTTTTTTTTTTTGAATCGACATTGCTCTTTTTTCTTTCACTTTTTCTTACTCTCTTTCACTTTAGTTCCCCTTTAAAATATCTAATTTTTTTTTCTTGGCCGTCTTTCGTCTCTTCCAATTCCTTGTTCCTTTTCTCATCTATATTCTTTCAATTTCTTTTTTTTTTTTCACCCCGTTTTTTTTTTCTTGTTTTTCACGTCCTTTTTCTTTCTTTCTTTTTTCTTTCTTTTTATTTCCTTATTTCTTTCTTATTATCACCTTTTTGTTCCTTTCTTTCTTTTTATCTCATTTTTCTTTCTCTCCTTCTTCATTTCTTTCCTTCTCCATTTCTTTCTTTTTTTCTTTTATCTCATTTTTCTTTCTTTCTCTGGATTTTACTACATTTCATTTTTCTCTTTTCTTTCAGTCTTTCTTTTTTTTCTTTCTTGTTTCCTCTTTCATTTTCTTTCTCTTCTCTTTATTCTCCCTCACACATTTCCATTTTGCCCCTTTTCTGTCGTTTTTTTTTCTCTTCTCATAATTGCATTTTTCGCTGTCTTTTTTTCTTTCCTTTAGATATTTTCTTTCTGTCTCTAGTTCCTTGTCTCTCCTTTTTTTATTACTATGCCTCTCATCTCTTTTCTATATGTCTCTCCTCACTTCTCTTTTCTTTTTATTTTCATCCCTCTTTCTCTCTTCATTTTGTTTCTTTCTATTTCTCCGCTTTTTTCTCCCGATTTCTCTTCTATTTTGCTTTGCTTTCCCCGCCCTTTTCTCGGGTTCACTTTCACTCGTTCTAATGTTCTCTCTCACTATCTCTCTTCATCTCCTTCCCTCTCTCTGTCGCTCTATATCCGTCATTTCACTTATATGCATACCTATATGAGTTCGCATAGCAAGAATATCGCATTGCATTTGGCTTTCCCTTGAAAGATGACGTAATTCTAAATACGAAGAATAATTGGAAGCGAAGACGTATGGCAGCCTTGACTGAAACAATTCATTTCAAACAATAAATACAAACAAAAATGATCCAAAATGGCACACATACACACGCAGACACATAAAAGCTTCAACATTCCTCTACTATATGCCGGGTCCCTGCAGGATGGGTTTATCATGTCTCTTCACAACTTCCTATTCTGCAGCTCTTAATAAGCTTTGTCTTTTCACAATACCTCTTACTCCTTTTTCTGCTATCCATTTACACAAATTCGTTAGTTACCTTACTCTCTGTTTAATCAATATGTCAAATCCTCCAAACCATTTTTCTTCATTACATAGAAATTTCAACTTTCTGATACTAAATCTAAGCATACTTATTGTTTCCATATCTTTAAAGCTTGTAAAACATGTTCGGTCCGTGAAATTCCCAGCAGTCTTCTGTAGAACCACATTTCTGTTGCCTCAAGTCTCTTTTTCATCCGTGATAAATTATCCGACATTCATTGTCACATTAGAGATATGATATTATATAATAGTCCAACATGATATTATAAAACAATCCAATATGATATTATATAATAGTCCAACATGATATTATATAATAGTCCATGATATTATATAACAATCCAATATGATATTATATAATAGTCCAACATGATATTATATAATAGTCCATGGTATTATATAATAGTCCAACATGATATTATATAATAGTCCATGATATTATATAACAATCCAATATGATATTATATTAGGTTGGTGCAAAAATAATGACGTAATAATGTCGTTTTTTGACGTATTTTTAACGTCAAAAAACGACATTATTACGTCATTATTTTTGCACCAACCTAATATAATAGTCCAGCATGATATATAACAATCCAATATGATATTATATAATAGTCCAGCACACTAATTATAGGGTTTTTTGTGTTTCCATTTTTCTTAAAACGTCCTTGTTACTCAAATATTCAGCCCATTTGAATCCTCAGTATCCTTCTGCAGAACCACATTTCTGTTGCCTCATGTCTTTACTTTATCTCAAAGGAGATTGGCATAGATGAACTTTGATATTATATAATAGTTTAGTATACTTTTCTCAGTTTCCAACGAAGTTTTTCTATATTTTAATAATTTGTTTAGCTTTTGGAAGCCAACATTTTTTTACTCCAATGTATCTCTGGATTACGGTTTCACATTTCCCCCAGATATTTCAACTTTTGTACTTGTTTTATTGTGGTATTTCCGATTCCTATTTCGCGTCTTGGGGGGTGCCCCCTTTTCTGATTTTTTGCTGCATTCTGTCTTCTTCCAATTAATCATTAGCCCTTACTTTTCACTTTTCTAGACAGGAGAAAACTTGATGGCACTCAAGTAAATAGATAAATAAAATAAATATAGATTTAGTTAATGTCATCATCATCATCATCATCATCATCAATCCGATGACTGGGTATAGTCGTGGGGTCAGCGCAGCTGAATGCCTAACCTTCTACTTCCACACGTCGCGACAGTTCTTCATTCAGGCATAGCGCCCCTTGGGCAATATAGAACTGGTAGAGACAATTAAAATATTCAGGATAGGAGATTAAAAAAAATGAACATAAAATAGGCAACGCTAGGGGATACTTTCGCCGAACATCACAAATTACTACAAAACGAAAACATTAACCGAAAGCCTCGAGATATATTCTTAAATAACCTCGTCAGATCAAGACTCTCATACGGGTGTCATTGATAGCACCACACTTGGTCAGAAATATCTGAACAATTAGCTGTGTCCAATGTGGGTGGTTTGCTATTATGTAAGTGGCATGGCGGGTCCTAGCCGTGAAGATCAGTCCTGTTGGAACCAGGAAATGAAGTTCGTCCGAGCACTTTCCATGATAGTAACGATAGAGTAACGAGAGACTTGCCTCATTTCGCCTCTGTGTGTGTGTGTGTGTGTGTGTGTGTGTGTGTGTGTGTGTGTGTGTGTGTGTGTGTGTGTGTGTGTGTGTGTGTGTGTGAGAGAGAGAGAGAGAGGTTAGAATGTGGAAAATAAATCGTCTCCCACAAGGACTCGGAGACGCTTTTGAACTCTCTCAAGATTGGAAAGTGAGGTTTGGGCAGCTTCCGCCCAAATAAGGTAACAGTACTCCGGCCTGATCTGGCTTTCATAACGGTAGAAGATAGCATGAGGAATCAGGTACATACTGCATCTTTAGCGATGGATTGTATATAGGAATTCTACTTGAGATCGGGTGTGAGTTTCAGGCCCAATATTCTCACGAGGCACGCACCCCCTCCTTGGACATCCGTTCATCGTGACTGGCAGTCGTACGGGGTCTGATAGGCGGTGAATGAATGTACATAATCAATATGTTTTCGTTTTTCGTTTCACGCTACTACCAACAAGATGTCCAAGAAGAAAGCCCCATATCAGTAATGAAAACAGCAGTAACAGTTACTGGATTTGAGAAATAATTGTTTTAATAGAAAGAGTTTATAAATTTAAACCAAGGCTAGCACTGGCTGCTCGGTAAATGAATGCCAAATTTTTTTCCTTATAAGGAAAAGGCCAATGTTAAAGTAACATTACTGTTCTTCAGGGCGTAATATTAATTACTAAAACTCGATATACTTTCGGCCAATGCACTGCCGATTATTCTCGAAACTTACTCCATGACATGTGTTCCGTATTCCTTACCATCACAAAAGTTAAGCGTTTAAGCCTAGGTAATATCCATAATTCTAATGCTGTTTTTCAAAGCAGGCAAGCAGGACATCCCTACTTGAAATATTGACGCACTGATCTTTTGTCTTAATGGTGTTAGACGTACGTGTTCAAACTCAGAAAGATGCAGGAGTTCTTCCACCTCTCCTGCCAAATAGCAATTATCACATGATATTCCTGGAGTCAAGCATGTTTAAGCCACATAAGCATTAGTAAGACAAACCAATGGCTCCCTAGTAATACCGCACGATATCACAGAGTTTAGTTGATTTTCTCCCGTAGTGTGGAAATGACTGATCCATGCAGATGACATATGATCATTTTGGAAAGGTGCAGACGATTATTTATTCTCCTTTCTGTCATCTTTTCTCTTTTAATAACTTTTTTCTTTGCTTATTCTATTGATATTCTTCTTTTAGTTTTCCTACATTCTTTTTTTTCTTCTTTCTTTCTTTCTTTCTTTCTTGATTCCTCTCTTTCGTTCTTTTTCTTCTTTCTTTCTTTACTTCTTTCTTAATTCGTCTCTTTCTTTCCTTCTTTCTTTCTTTCATAATATCTCTTTCTTTCTTTCTTTCTTTCTTTCTTTTAAAAGTCTATCCTATTACTCCTTCCTCCTTGGATTACTTTTCTTTCTTTCTTTCTTTTTTTCTTTCTTTCTTTCTTTCTTTCTTTCAACAGTCTATCCTATTACTCCTTCCTCCTTGGATTAATTTTCTTTCTTCCTTCCTTTCTTTCTTTCTTTCTTTCTTTCTTCCTTCCTTTCTTTCTTTCTTTCTTTCTTTCTTTCTTTCTTTCTGTATTCATTTAATTTTACTACCTTTTTTTTCGCTTTGTTTGTTTCTTCCATTACTTTTCTACCTTCCTTTCATAAACTTCCTTTCCGTCTTTCTTCAGTTTCTTTTTCTTCTTCCTTTTCTTTCTTTCTCTTTATTCTTTTTTCTTTCTTACTTTGTTTTTTTTTTAATTCCTTTATTCTTTCCACCCTTTCATATTGCTTTTCCTCCCTTCATATTGCCTTTTATTCACAATCTTTTTTTCTTATTTTGCTAAACTTCTTCATTTATTTCTTTATTCCATTTTTCTATTTTTCTTTCTTATTGCAACATTTTCCTTTTTTCTTCTTTCATTCGTGGACTTTTTTTTCTTCTTTCTTCATTTCATATCCTTTTTTCTTTTCTTTCTTTCTGCATTAATTAATTCCGTTCTTTCTTTCACTTTGTTCTGTCTATTTTTCTTCCTTTCTTTCTTTTATTCTTTTTTTACTTTTCTTGTTATTTTTTTCATTTCCTTTATTCCTTTTCTCTTTCTCTCTTTCTTTCATTCATTCATGTTACTTTGTTTCCTTTTCATTTTATCTTTCCTCTTTCCTTCTTTCCTCTTTCTTTCTTTCTTTCTTTCTTTTTTTACTTTTCTTGTTCTTTTTTCATTTCTTTTTTTCTCTTCTCTTTCTCTCTTTCTTTCATTCATTCATGTTACTTTGTTTCCTTTTCATTTTATCTTTCCTCTTTCTTTCCCCCTTCTTTCTTTCTTTCTTTCTTTTTTCTTTCTTTCTTTCTTTTTTACTTTTCTTGTTCTTTTTTTCATTTCCTTTTTCCTTTTTTCTTTCTCTCTTTCTTTCATTCATTCATGTTACTTTGTTTCCTTTTCATTTTATCTTTCCTCTTTCTTTCTTTCCTCTTTCTTTCTTTTTTCTTTCTTTCTTTTTTCTTTCTTTCTTTCTTTCTTTTTTTACTTTTCTTGTTCTTTTTTCATTTCTTTTTTCTCTTCTCTTTCTCTCTTTCTTTCATTCATTCATGTTACTTTGTTTCCTTTTCATTTTATCTTTCCTCTTTCTTTCCCCCTTCTTTCTTTCTTTCTTTCTTTTTTCTTTCTTTCTTTCTTTTTTACTTTTCTTGTTCTTTTTTTCATTTCCTTTTTCCTTTCTCTCTTTCTTTCATTCATTCATGTTACTTTGTTTCCTTTTCATTTTATCTTTCCTCTTTCTTTCTTTCCTCCTTCTTTCTTTTTTCTTTCTTTCTTTTTTCTTTCTTTCTTTCTTTCTTTTTTTACTTTTCTTGTTCTTTTTTCATTTCTTTTTTTCTCTTCTCTTTCTCTCTTTCTTTCATTCATTCATGTTACTTTGTTTCCTTTTCATTTTATCTTTCCTCTTTCTTTCCTCCTTCTTTCTTTCTTTCTTTTTTCTTTCTTTCTTTCTTTTTTACTTTTCTTGTTCTTTTTTTCATTTCCTTTTTCCTTTCTCTCTTTCTTTCATTCATTCATGTTACTTTGTTTCCTTTTCATTTTATCTTTCCTCTTTCTTTCTTTTTTCTTTCTTTCTTTCTTTCTTTATTTATTTCTGTATTCATTCCTTTTCCCCTTATATCATTTTGTTCTTTATTTCTTCTACTTTTCTTTTCTTTCGTTTCTGCTTCACTCTTTTCACTAGTTACATTTTAGGTCCTTTTCTCATTATTATTTTTACTTTCTTTTACTTTTCTTTCTTCTTACCATCGATTATTTTATTCTTTCTTTCTTTCTTTCTTTCTTTCTTTCATTCAATTCCATCTAACAATATTTTTTCTTCCTTTTTTTTTTCATATTTTTGAGAATCCATTTTCATTTCCGCAGGAAGCCATAATTCAATACAACGCAGGTCGGATAAACATTTTTATCAGTGACAAATATTTAAGACAGTTATTATTACATTTTTATATCTCTTCACATTTACCATCACTCAATATAGTTTCTTTTTAAATTACAAATTAATAAAATATTCTTATTTCACTTTCTCCTTCACGCGCAAATAGACAAATAATCTTTTCATCTTTATCTTCCGACTGTTTTAAGTAACACTTATTAAAAACCTTCTTAATTATCTGTGAATTCTTGCTATCTTCGTTGGCATTTTTTTATCTTTCAATTTTTTTTTAATAACCAATGAAAACCCCAATTGATTCACCTCGAGACTCTCTTTTTCTTTCCTGTTTCCTTTCCCTCCCACTTCCGTTTCGATCGGGACTTGTTTAGCATTTCACTTTTTATTCATTTTTTTTGTTTTTGTCAAACATTGGCACTTAAGTCATTTTTAATTAAAGCAAGCGATGACAAGCAGAGAAAAACACAAAAACAAAAGGAGAGACACGTTTTAATTTTTATTCTGGTCTCTCATACACTGGAAGCCCTAATATTTTCGTTTAGGCTTCGGAGTAAAAGAAAGCACCCTTAATATTTACCAGTTTAAGTCAGTTGCTTTTTCAGCGATTACGTCATATTCTTGTTCCTTATTCGTACAATTTTTACATTCCTTCATTCACTTTTCTCTTTCTCTTTTCTTCCTTCCGTTCTGTCACTCTTCCTTGTTTTTTTCTTCTTTCGTTTGTTTACGTCATCTATATCTACCTATAATTCTCTCTTTCTCTCTCTCTCTCTCTCTCTCTCTCTCCGTTCTTTACCTTTCAACTTAAACTAAACCATTGTCTTGTTTCTTTTCGTTTAATCTAGAAAGTACTTTGATTCTTTGATTTTTTTTTTTTTTAAACAGAATTTTCAAACTGTTTCCCCCACCCCAGGTAGATTTCAGAAATCGAACACTGGGATCAGTTGCTTGAATTTATATCCGAGTTCGCTATCGGGTGGATGGGCCTAGTTATTCACAACTCGCCAATGTAAATACATTCCGATTCGGTTAAAAAAAAAAGACATGATTCTACTTTTTACCTGAAATAGTTGTTATCTGGCAATGAAATATTTGGTCCGGCATTCTTTTGTTGTACTGTCTGGAATTGTAAGTCATAAGCACTGCTTTCGCTCGCAAGAAACTGACTAAGGAAAGAAAGAAAAAAGAATTACTGAAAATGAAGAAAAAAGGAAAGCGTATGGTAAATAAAGAAAGATTTAAGTAAATGAAATTTAAATAAATAAAGCTAGAATAAAGGAAGAAATATTGAAAATAAAATTGTGCAGTCAAAAGTAAATTATGAAAAAAAGGAAGTGTATAAGAAGATTTATGTAAATAAACATGGAAATGAAAATAATACAAAAGAAAGAACGGAAGAAAATCGCAAAGAAAATAAAAGAATTAAAGAACAATTTAAAAGGAAAAGATAAAGAAAGAAAAAAAGAAAGAAAGCAGAAAGAAAGAGAAATTAACACAACAAAATAAAAAAGAGAAGAATTCAAAATATAAGCAAGAAAGAAAGAAAGAAAGAAAGAAGCGAAGAGGCACTGGTTAAGAAATTAGCCACAAGAAAGAAAGAAAGAAAGAAAGAAAGTAAGAAAGAAATGAACACGTAAAAAGAAAGAAAAAGATAAAGGAACATGTGAAATTAAATAAAAGAACAAATAGTTCAGAAAGAAAAATCAAAACAAGGTAGAAAAAAGGAAAAAGAAAATTGCAAAAGAAAGCAAGAAAGAAAGAAACAAGAAACCTTGAAAAGGAAAATAGAAAAAAAAGAACACTTGAAAAGAAATCGAGCAAAAAAGAAAGAAATAATATTTCAAAAGGAAGAAAATTAAAAAAAAAAGAAAATGTTTGAAAAAAAAAGTGAAAGAAAGAAACAAGAAATTTTGAAAAGAAAGAAAGCGAAAAAGAAAGAACATTTCAAAAGAAGGAAAGAAAATTTCAAAAAAGCAAGCAAGAAAAAACGCATGAAAAGAAAGCAAGCAAGAAAAAGAGAACATTTCAAACGAAGGAAACAAAATTAAAGAAAGTAAGAAAGGAAAAACATTTTGAAAGATAGAAAGAACGCATGAAAAGAAAAAAAAAACAAGAAAGAAAGAACATTTCAAAAGTAAGCTAAAAAGAAAAAAAGAAAAACCAAGCGTAAAATAAAAGAACACTTCAAAAAGACAATAATAGAGAAAGATTGAAAGAAAAAAAATAAGAAAACAAAACAAAGAAAAATAAATAATAATATATCTTCTGGAGATTGCGTTCAAGCATAAAATAAAACGTCACCGCTTTGTGTTGTCCCTAGCGTCCACATTCAAATATATATGAAATACCAAATGGTAATTGGAAGGAATAATTCAAAGGACGACATGAATCAAAAGAGAGAGCTCAATGCAAGTAACAGATCAATATGATAATAATAAATAAAACGATCCTTAAAAATCCATTTGGGTTATAATTTATTTCATGAATATATTTAAGTATTCATCTCTTCAGACCGAAGTTTTTTTAAGAAATGAAATCACTTTGCCTAGACAAAAGGAAAAGGGAGAGGAAAAAAGTAAGGAAAAGGAAAAGGAAAAATTTTCATAATGAAAACTAAAGAAAGAAAATAAATTTTTAATATATTTAAAAAAAAAAAAATTAGGCAAGAATGAAAGAGAGAGAGGGGGGGAAGAGAGAGGGAGAGAGATGGATAGAAAGAAAAAATATAAAAATATTATAATTAGTTTTCATTTATTATATATATATATATATATATATATATATATATATATATATATATATATATATACGGAAAGCACCGTTTCATTGAGTATGATCAACAAGAAAAAGTCTGACAGGTTGACATTGAGGTCAACACACGTTTATATTTACGTCCGCTTTGTCCCTAATATGGAACATTTTAACACATAAATATAGCCTACCATAAATCTAAATTTTTGAACTGTAGTATATATATATATATATATATATATATATATATATATATATATATATATATATATATATATATATGTGTGTGTGTGTGTGTTTGTGTATATATTGTAGTATATATATATATATATGTATGTATATATATACATATATATATATATACACATACATACATATATATATATATTACAATATATATATACTAGTACATATATATATATTGTAGTATATTATATATATATATACACATACATATATATATATACACACATACATACATAGATATATACTACAATATATATATATATATACTACAATATATATATATACACATACATACATATATATATATATATACTACAATATATATACTACAATATATATATACTACAATATATATATATATATATATATATATATATATTTTAGTATATATATATATATACACATACATATATACATATATATATATATATACTACAATATATATATATACATATACTACAATATATATATATATATATATATATATATATATATATATATATATATATATATATATATATCTTCTGCGAACTATCAGCATCAGAAAAATGGTTTTATTTTATCTAACACGAATTTATTTTGCTAATCGTAAAATTAAATTTGTATTTGTGAAGTAAAAATGCTAAATTTATGTACTGTACGCTTTTTAAATTTTAGAATGTATTCATACCCGTGTATTACTCAAGAGATGAAACTATATTACTAAGATGTCTATTTAAAAGCTGTTAGTTAAAACCTAGATAAAATTTTTAACCTTTTTAAACTATCTACTGTAAAAATTTCAAATAAATAATTTTCGCATAAACACAACAAATCTTTCTTAGTTAAGACTCTGATAAAATATGATCCTGAATATTACATTTTGCTAATGTCGAAAGTACTCAGAATAAATAAATATGCATCAATATATTAATTTTCTTTCTTTCTTTAATAAAGATACTAAGAACCTATTCCATGAATGTGAGAGGATCATATTAAAAATAAGTAGACGAAATTTGTCTAAATTATTTAATGAGACATGGCTTAATATCCTTGAAACGAATAATTTTAAATGAACATTTCATTCATAAATTGGCTTTTGATATTTAAGGAAACTTTTACAAATAGATGCCAACTTGTTGAAAGCCAAGTAAAATGCAAATTTCAAACACTTTTCTGCACTATATAAGATGTTCCTAAACAGAACTATTTTTATGAAAATCGAAGCAATCATCGAATGAAAGAACAGTGATGAAAAACAAAATGAAATAAACTTTTTTAAGAATCAATATGCAAATTAGTTAAACCTGAAGAGTGATATTGCCTAGAAGTAGGTAATGTATAATACAGACATTGAATTTTTAGTGTGTAAACCTCTCTTAGCGTGTCAATTCCTCTCCTGAGAGGTTTGTAACACATTACTTATCATCTCTCAGTTGCGTCTCTGTCTTTAGGCAGAGAGCGCTCAGGGGCTACTATGTCAAAGGACAAAGTGGCAACTGAGGAAAATTATACTGAGGTGAGCAGCTACCCGAGGCCACGCACCGACCCCAGCGCAGCCGACATATGTAAACCTCTCTCGAGTGATATACACATTCTGATACTTATCGGTCACAGCGATCCGTCCCTGCGCTAGTAGTATCACAAATATGACTAGCAAGAACCGGCTTAGACAAGCTATGATCAGCTAAGTGAAGTCACTCGGGTCCCCACGTTAACAACTGAACTTGTGTTACAACCGGACACAGTGGGACTTCAAGTAAATCTCACGAGCGGTTTGTAATACATTATTTGTCATCTCTCAGTTGCGTCTCTGTCTTTGGGCAGAGTGCGCTCAGGGCGGCTCCTTCAAAGACAGAATCGCAACTGAGGAAAATTATACTGAGAGGTGCCGGCATTGCGGAACATTTGCTCGAAGCCGCGTCCTCTCATTGTACTAGAGAGAGGGATCGATGAACGCACCGGGGCCAGCGCAACCGACGGTAGCGGGGACACGTCGGAATTTGTGTTCCTAGACCGGGTGTCTGCGCTCATTAAACCAACCTTGTGTCACAACGCGACTTCGTTGCGAGTGGGGGGGGGGGTCTAGTAAATACCAAATTACTATAAGGTAGAGATGAGGCTTTTCAATCTCAGAATTCGGGGGAGAACTGAGCTCCAATTTCGCATTTATTCATATAGATTCCATAGTATAGGTTTTACTCAATAAAAATAATTGTTTGTATTGAAAATAAGGACCTACGTACATCAAATCGTCTTTAAATTAAGTCGCAGCAGAAGAAATATCGTTGAACTTTTAAAAGGTAAGCTTAAACATTGGTTTAATGCTTAAATGCAGCGATCAATTTTTAATTCTTCTGTAGTTTATTGTTGCCTGTCGCATCTACTTCTTCGTAGCTATTGTGATTATGGCCAAACCAAGAGTCCTCCACAGGAGCTAGCTTAAATTCCAGCCAATAGAGCTGCTTTTAAGTTAACTTAAAATTTTATGCTAGCTGCAATTTTCGATACAAAAGTACAATAAGAGTTACTTCTCTTGAACCATGTAAGCGACGTTAATGGCTAGTATAATATATTAATATATATTTTTAACCTCGCATAATCTGCCAACCTGAGCTATACGAAAATCGTTCCTTACGTCTAATTTTTCTAGGGCTTTTGAATGAGCTCTAAATCTGGGTCTCCTTGGTGGTTGAAGTAGGTGCATACTCCCCCCAGTCCCAATATTCAGTGTTAGCGCTAAATTTAAAATTCAGAGTTTAAATGTTAACATTTAAGCCAGATAAACTACGTCCCTGGGAACATTGCGACAGATAATCCATAAGGTTTTTCATTTAATTCTTTAATCTTCTTAAAAGTGTGCATGTCTGTGAAGGAAATCAACATTAAAAATGCCGGTAATTCACTGGGCTCGAGCTCTTTCCACTGGAGATGGGAAAAATTCATCTATATCACTTACCAAATCGATCTTCTCCAAAAGAGTCATTATAATAAAAAAAAAAAAAAAGTGAATAATCCTTTTGCTTATTAAATCGGTCTACCTATTCGTAGGCGTGTATGTTTTCACTCCCTGCAATCAGTACATGAAAAAAATTCTATCATCGTTTCATTGCCTTTCTTTGCTTACCAGCCTGTAATAATCATCCCGCCTCCCATTCACCAAGAAAGGAACGGTTCTTAACGTCGGCTACTTTCTTTAATGTGGGCGCCCCAAAATTTGAATCGATGTCCTCTCATATCAATTCGCATGCATATTGGTTAACGATATACGTGTAGGTGTATAAAAGGTCACTGTTTTTGTTTCCTCTTTATCCTTACATAGAAACAACCGCTTACAAAAAGCAGATACACAATTGTACTTAAACTCAGAATATCAAGATTTGAATGCAGATTTGGCTGGATGTAAGGAAAAGTATCAGATCTTGTATATGTGTTTCTTTATATATATATATATATATATATATATATATATATATATATATATCTTCTGATTCCTTTTTTCTCTTTTTTATATTCTTGCAAAATGTTGGCTGGCTTTTCATCAGAAATATTTGCATCGAGATTTTTGATTATGGAATGCAAGCAGCATTCGCCTTTAATCTCGAAGATTATTAGAAGGTAATGGGTAATATGGCGCGCACTAGCGTATCCGATATTACACGAGTCTAAAAACTGTTCACTGCCTACACAACCATTCCTTCGACAGACTGAGTCAATAGAAGTAAAAGACATAAAAGTTAAAGTAGGTATTTCCTCCCATATGCATAGCTTCGACACAAAATATAATCCCAAATATAACTGCGCCACATTTTCGAAGATACGTCGGTTTTTCTTAAATATGATATGGAAAAATAAAACTCGCCTTACGTCGTTTTACTCGAGTTTCGGTCGGCCGTAAATACATATATATATATGTATATATATATATATATATATATATATATATATATATATATATATATATATATATATATATATTAGACATGTATTGTTAAATATAAAACGTAAAACAAAAACACGAAGATAACAACACATATAAAATCATATTTAAATAAATTTAAAAATAATAATATGTATACCATTGCTGTAACCTAGGGAAGGTTACTGCGTAGAATAATCGAACGAAGGTTGGTAATGAACGATAATGCTTAAGACAAGAACAACACATATAAGATTCGCTAGCGGCGCGTAGGTGTATTCAACTACTAGAAGTGATTCAAATGAATTCCACAATGAATATCCTAATGCACGATATGTACCAGCCACCCCCACCCGCGTTCAGATGTGGCACAACGCCGAATTTACTGTGGGGTACCCGAACCCTTAGGCTCGGTCAAACATTCCCCGTAGACCCCGTATAAAACGGGGTCGGGTAGCTCTTTCCCGAGACGAGACTATACCCTTCGACATAGCCTCGCCTGAGGATCTTCACTGTCCGCAGGCAGAGAGTTTGACCAGCACAGATGGAGACGAATCTCCAAGTGCAGACTGACATACAGTATTTACAATTGTATTTATATGAATGTCGGCATGCCCATTATCGTCCGTAGAACATACAACAACTATATATATATAATCGTCAAAAACAAAAACTAGCATCACAAAGTATCTTCAGTAGATGTTCTTACTTCAAATTCTCCTGCGTTGTTTTCCGCTCCAAAACCGATTTTGAATTCAGACTTGTTTGCATCTGTGCTCTGCGGATTCGGTTCTGTCAATTACATATCTGCAGATTTCACATACATTTTTGCTCATGAAGAAAAGTCCCAGCGCAAGTGCAAATGCTAAACGTAAGGCTATATCGCTGAAAGATAAAGTGAAAATTAATTATTTTTATACTATACATACATATCATAAATACTGTAATGCGCAATGAGAAGTGTTTATTTGCGGTGTATAATGTAGTTATTTTGACTTAAATGATATTTCGACCAAAGTAGTGACCTCTGAAACGAATTATCTACGTAGAGTAAAGTATATATATATATATATATATATATATATATATGTATGTATGTATGTGTGTGTGTGTATTGTGTTTATTTAGGCAGCATTTTTTTCATTCATACATGTTTCATTAAATAATATAGACAAGTTTTGTCTATTTATTTTATGTAAATTCTTTTCATAACGTCTGATAAGCTTAATAACATTATCATTAAACGGAGAAAAACAATCACAATATTGATCCATATTTTTTAATCCAATCTAAGCTTTCGGCTTACATAAGCCATTATCAAATATGTCAATTACTGTACAATATATAAAACAATATACGGACAGTTATTGATTACATGGATGATTTCCGAGCAACGATAAAGACGTGCATATAAAACGCTAGAAGCGAAAATCGTACCGCAGCTCATGACGTCACATATGACCACGCGAGAGTGAATTCGAGAAGTATTAAGTATGAGAAGCCGTTGGTATAAACCAATGGCTTCTGTTACCAATTATAGACATTTAAAGATATTTGCGTCTTATATGCACGTGGTTATCGTTGCTTGGAAATCAACCATGTAAACAATACATATATATATATATATATATATATATATATATATATATATATATATATATATATACCTACGTTTGGTGTGCGACTCGCCAGGCTTATTGTTTTTTGTTGTTTTTTTTATGGTAGGAAGGTTTACAATATTTTTCTTTTTTTTTTCCAATGACTCCTAAATACATCCCGTTTTCTGCATATGAACCCCAGTATTGGCTTTGTAGTATTTTTTCAACATCTTAATTTTGAACTATGTAGCGGCGTTCCTACAATGATACCCTGCATATTTAAAAAAAAAGAAAAAAAAGAAGCATATTAAGCTATATCTTGTGTTTGATGAGTTGGGTAAGCAACGAAACTTAAGTCGCGCACCAATTGTAGGTATATGTGTATTTATTTTTATATATTTTCTGGCTCTGTCTAACTACATCGAGCACTATTATTCTTACATCTCTTGGCAAAATCTGGTAATTATTTATTTGCTTACCTGTGTATACAAGCCATCACGCGCGTATACGGTGGCTTGCATTTAGTTATTTCATTTTTCTTATATTATATATATATATATATATATATATATATATATATATATATATATATATATATATATATATGTGTGTGTGTGTGTGTGTGTGAATAAAACAGAAGGAAAAATATACGTCACTTATTATACCCCATAATTTACCTTGACTTTCTGTTGTAGAGTAGTTTTCACAGTGGAGGCTTGTATTTCAATAAGTCGTTCCTAAATTAGGTTTGACGTACAAAAAAGTTAGGAACTTGAAATAATAGTTAATGACGCAGCAATCTAGTTGTGATGGTTGATACTTTAATGTCCGATATCGACTGACTCACTCAACTCCACTGAGCCCTACTGGCGACCGCTACTACTACTACTACTACTTATTATGTGTGGGAGAGTCTATTAGAATAGAATAGGTAATGTTCCGGTATAACACTTTCACAGTAAGAGCATTCTTAAATGTCAAATTTTTTCAAACCTAACAATGTATCTTCTTTTGCTTATAAAGATATGCTGCAAAATAAAACCCTTTATTTGCCTTGGTATCATCAGAGGACGAAACAGTTTTGTTTTGTCTTTATTAATTTTCTCTTTTTAAAGTTATATTTATTATTTATATCTGAAAGTTTACAGATTTTTCTCACTCTTTATTTTCCTTTCTCTTTATCTCTCATTCTATATATCTGTCTCTTTCTTTTTTCTTTCTCTATATCTCTCATTCTATATAACTATCTCTTTCTTTTTTCTTTCTCTATATCTCTCCTTCTATATATATCTGTCTCTTTCTTTTTTTCTTTCTCTATATCTCTCATTCTATATAACTATCTCTTTCTTTTTTCTTTCTCTATATCTCTCCTTCTATATATATCTGTCTCTTTCTTTTTTTTCTCTATATCTCTCCTTCTATATATATATATATATCTGTCTCTTTCTTTTTTTCTTTCTCTATATCTCTCCTTCTATATATATCTGTCTCGTTCTTTTTTCTTTCTCTATATCTCTCATTCTATATAACTATCTCTTTCTTTTTTTCTTTCTCTATATCTCTCCTATATATATATGTCTCTTTCACACACGTCTGCAGTCGTCAACTGCAGTAAACGACCGTGACGCCCACAACAAATGTAATCGTTTAAAAGTTACTTCGTACAAAGAAAAAGAATAAAACCCTTTCTATTTCCGTCAATATTACCGAGATTAGGGGTATTGTGGCTATTTACATTATTTGCATTGTTCTGACTGTTTTCCTCATCTTTCTGTCATATTCACGACGTTTAGGCTGTCATAAGCTCCGTCCTTCTTCATGCGATATACAATGGAATTTCGAATCCAATCTTTTATTTAGTCCACTGGGGTAGATTGTTTTAGTACCAGGTGCCAAGACGTTTCTGGATATCACAGTAACTCAACACTGTTCAAAAACTCTTGGAGAGCTAAGTTACTAAAGATAATTAACAGAAAATCAAGATACACGGAACTAGAACAATTTACACCGGTAGGCGAAATAAATGGTTTGGTTTGAAATTTCAAAGAAAAACATCTGAAGAAGGTGCAAATATTAAATTAAGTTGGCAGCATGCTTCGCCATTGCTACCTAATCTGGTCTGGAGCTTCAGTTATGTATTTTGAAACTCTGGATCAAAATCAAAGAAGAATCTGCAATATTATATCCCTACCTGGCATTTCGGCTTTAACCAATTTCACACCTTGGCTTTTTCTACAAATATTTTAACGGTAATTGTTCGGATGATATTTTTTCCTTTGGTAACTACACTTCATGATTATGAGCGCAGTACTAGATTGGCTGATAGATCTCATTATTTTACAGCTGAAATTTTATCTAAAAGTTTCTCTAAAGTTTCATCGTTGCTCTCATAATCGGTCTAAGTTATCCTCAGCATTCTTCCGCAGAAGCACAGTTCTGTTGTTTCAAGTCTTCTTCTTCAACTTTGAGGAGATTGTCCAGCAGTCACTGTCATATAGAAGGACGGATATCACGTAAATCCATGTACTCAAGCTCAGTAAATATCTTTTCTTTTGTCTCTCTTGCCCTATATCTGTTTCATGTGTATCAGATTTCCAAAGCCCTCCTTCATTATGATGCACCCCAGAAACCCCAACTGTCTCTTACTGGTGTTAATTATTGCTTCCATTTTCTCAAAAAACTTCGTACTATATTCGGTCCATGGTATCATCAGTATCTTTCTGTAGAATCCCATTTCGGCTGTTTCAAGTCTTCCTCTACAACTGTGAGAAAATTGTCCAGCACTCACTGTCATACAGGAGGACAGATATCATGTAACAGTTTATTTCTCTTTTCCTTGATACTACCGGAGTTTTTCCATTTTATAGTACTCTGCTTAGCTTTTGGAAGACATCTTTGGCTATCCTCACACGCCTTCGGATTGCGGTGTTGTATTTGTGATATGTCCCGGAAAGGGATATATTTGATCGAAGTATCTAAGTGGGTTTGGCTATTGCAACCAAGTAGTACACGGTAGCAATAATCGACTGGTACTCGTCGTAGTCACAGGTAATAGGTGTAGACCAATAGGATAGCCAATGGCGTAGTCCAATGGGCGTCGTCATAGACTTGAAACTCTGTCGTAGCTACACGTATTTATGCCGGACACCAGCCAATCATATTCCAGTGAAAGGGAACTCAGGTGTATGCATATTCCATTATATCAATCTTCTATCATCTGTTACAATACATTCTAAATATTTAAATCTTTGTACTGGTTTCATTTTGCTATCTCCGATTTATGATTCGTATTTTGGTCTCATACATTTACTAACAACTACGCATTCTGTCTTCTTGTAGAAGATCCTTTCTCCTCGCTTTTGGTTTCTGCATTCTGTAGGAGCTTTTTCAGTTTTATCTCTGTGTCTGCTATCAACACTGTGTTATCTGCATGTCTTATTTTGTTAAGATTATGGCTGCAAATATGGAATCCTCGTAGAGCTTCTAGATCTCTCAGAATCGTCTCGGTGTTCAGGTTGGATAAGTCCGGTGAGAAGACATGTCCTTGGCCTATGTCATGTGATTAAAACAGTTATTAACTAATCCTAATATATTCTGGCACAGAGAAGAATTCATTGACGATCGTTATCAAACACGTTCTGCGAGAAGAGTATGCTAAATTCCATGCACTTTTTTTGCGTGCCATATCTTCAAGTATTATTACTCATTATAAGGAAACACTGAAAACAACGGAAGTAATTATGATACAGAAGGAACAACTCGCTTTTTAATAAAATCTCTCTCACAAAAACAGATAGCATTTTAAAAACTATATAAGATATTAAATATACGCATTAAAAAATATGATTAAATAGTTGATAAATTCATTTTCCCGTGCTATCGAACTCTGTGAAACATGAGGCCACTTGTGCGATAAGAGTTTATCAAAATTTGAATTGTTGTGTTCGATAAATGAGAGGATGAAGGCAACTAAATCTTGTCTACCATACGTTGAATATGCTGATTGAAACGCACGAAAACAGAAACAGAGACTGAAATTGGGACAGTTTGTGCAGAATTTTGATTTCGATGTACAATGTGATATTCTAAAATTAAAAAAAAAATATTAAAATTCAACCGACAGGATGTGTCGGTTAAATTTAATAAAACTTAATTAAGCAAAGGCTTTTTACGCTAACGAAATGTTGTCTTTTTTCTCGTACAAGAATGCACCTGCATTATAACGATGCCCCATCAACTGCGTGATGTAAGTGAGTCATTTTTAGCCTTCGTTCGAATTCCTTTGAGAGCTGACAAACAAGTTCGCAAGAGAGCAAGATCCCTCGCAACCTGAAACACACAAAATGCACACATACATATACACACTCATTTATATAGCATTTTTAGTCTTATAACACGCTCCATTTAATTAAATATAACACCATATATATATATATATATATATATGTGTGTGTGCACATGTATATATATATATATATATATATATATATATATACATAGAAAATATATCTTCATTCAAATATGTTTGATTGAATAATATAGACATATTGTGTCAGCATATTTTTATACTGATTCTATTCAATGAAACAAACAGACACACACACACACACACATATATATATATATATATATTAGACATCTATTGTTAAATATAACAGACTATTATACATTATGAGGAGCGGTTCCAAGCTTTGTCTATTGGTATTAATTTCAGGAGAAAAGAATGGCAACAATGTTTGGATATTTCTTTCTTATTTTATTATATTTAACAATACATGCCTGAACAATGATCTGCTGCGCCTATACACTATATATATATATATATATATGCGTGTGTGTGTGTACATATAGTGTGTATATATATATATATATATATATATTACGAAATGGACAAAGTCCGACAATTTAATTATTAAAGACATTTTTATGTTTAACGTTATAGATACAAGTATTTAAGTAAATGCTCTGTTTATAATAAACAGTATTAAATAACATTTACCGGCCTGAATGTCCGAGAAATTTTCATAGAAAATATTCGTTCTTTGACAGGATTCGAACCTGCATCCTATACGGAACCGTCATTTACGCTGACGTGCCTTACCGTTAGGCTACAAAGAAGTGTTCGGTAGACAAGGTCGAATTTACTGCTTATAAACTCAATCTTCCATGAATCTCGAATATTCATAACTGCTCATGGCGTATCAAATGTAAACAAATGACGTCATATATTACGAAATGGACAAAGTCCGACAATTTATTTAATTTATGAAAATTTCTCGGACATTCAGGCCGGTAAATGTTATTTAATACTGTTTATTATAAACAGAGCATTTACTTAAATACTTGTATCTATAACGTTAAACATAAAAATGTCTTTAATAAATAAATTGTCGGACTTTGTCCATTTCGTAATATATGACGTCATTTGTTTACATTTGATACGCCATGAGCAGTTATGAATATTCGAGATTCATGGAAGATTGAGTTTATAAGCAGTAAATTCGACCTTGTCTACCGAGCGCTTCTTTGTAGCCTAACGGTAAGGCACGTCAGCGTAAATGACGGTTCCGTATAGGATGCAGGTTCGAATCCTGTCAAAGAACGAATGTTTTCTATGAAAATTTCTCGGACATTCAGGCCGGTAAATGTTATTTAATACTGTTTATTATAAACAGAGCATTTACTTAAATACTTGTATCTATAACGTTAAACATAAAAATGTCTTTAATATATATATATATATATATATATATAGTGTATATGCAACCCAATTCCATATATATATTAGGTTGGTGCAAAAATAATGTCGTTTTCTCATATATGTTACTATGTGAGAAAACGACATTATTTTTGCACCAGCCTAATAGTATATGTGCGTCCCATATATATATATATATGTGTGTGTGTGTGTGTGTGTGTGTGTATGAGAGAGAGAGAGAAAGTGTGTGTGTGTGTGTGTGTGTGCATCCCAAGTCCATATATATAGTATATGTACACCCAAATTCCAACTTCCCACCTTCGGTTATCAAGCACATACCCTCCTTCATTGTATTTAGAATTAATACTAACCCTTCTAACAAACCGGTTTTTAATAATCATCGTGATTTTTTACAATTCTGCCCTTAGAAATAGTGGATCCAAGGGTAGTACTATTCAATATAGAAACCCTGTTAATTATAACCATAATAAGAAAGATCATTTGGTTTACTTCCCATTTCAATCTAATGGTTAAAACTAGACTTGGACGTAAATTTCTAAACTTCACCAAGAAACATTTCCCCGATCCCGAACCTGACCCACTTAGTAAAATATTAAATCCTAATAACCTTAAATTAAGCTATAGTTGTGCGGATAACCTAGAGAAAATAATTAAGAAACATAACAACAGAGTCTTTAACAAATATAAGGACTCAAAAAACTTGACCACTCACCAGCAGTACAACTGAGTATAATGACACGAATAACAACTTTTGCAATTGTAGGAATCCAAATAAGTGTCCATTACAGAATAATTATTTGACTAGTTCTGTAGTTTATCTGGGTACATTCTCTATAGTAGAAAACCCAAATATCAAATAATTTTACATTGATAGCACTATGAATTCATTCAAGGAACGTTGGCGGGGACATATGGAATCTTTTAATATAAGTAATTATAAGTACAAGACTTCAGTATCCAAGTATACACAATATATATATATATATATATATATATATATATATATATATATGCACAATATATATATATATATATATATATATATATTGTGCATATATATATATATATATATATATATATGCACAATATATATATATATATATATATATATATATATATATTGTGCATTTAGGTAGAAAATGATCTTTCCCAAACTACGAATAATCCTTCTCAGACAAGAAGTACCATTTGTCAAACATTTAGATATATAAAACTGAGCAGATATGTAGATTTCATATTTCAAGAATCAAAAGATCTGTGATTGAAGGCAGTATTCGGGTTTTGCTTGGCCATCAGGTTCTCTGTAGCCGAAAGGTCAGAGCACACCAGAACCATTGACGGTTTCCGCTAGATGAAGGCAGGTTCCAATCCTGCAAGAGGGTGTGTATTTTTCTAATGTAATTTCTAATAGATTGAGCCTGGTAGGTGAAAATAAATAAAGATATTGCATAATAAATATACAACATATATTAAAATATGGGCATCCACTTAAAAACTTTTAAATAATGCATATATATATATATATATATATATATATGTGTGTGTGTGTGTGTGTGAGAGAGAGAGAGAGAGATAATGATACATATTTTTTATATATCAAGAAAAATTTTAGGGGAAATATGTAAGACAAATTTGAAAAGTTTTTGTGTGACGCGTTTCGTCCCTTTTGGACTTCTTCAGACTAAGTTTTTGATTGCGTTAGTGCGAGTACACATGCGCACGGACGAAAGTGAGACGCTGAAAATTTTTAATGTAATTTTCATTTTTCAGCCTTTCCTTCCTAAATGCACACAATATCTATCTCTCAGCCTCTCCCTCTTTCTATCTATTTTTCTCTTTCTCTCTCTCTCAATATATATATATATATATATATATACATATATATATATATATATATATATATATATATATATATATATATATATATTGTTATCCACAGACAGATTGTTTTGCTGTATCGCATCACTTCAGTGTGGCTATACGTCCGGTTGACTCTAGCTAGGTTTAGAAACCCGGCTGAATTAGCGTCAGGCAGGGATGAAGGTGAATTTAAGCGTATTTATTTTTAGATAAACACACAGTGACTGAGAGAACTCGATTCGCTTTACCGAAGAGTCTTGCAGTAATAGTCACTGTTTACAAACACACACTTCCTCCCCAGGGAGCTCAGCCGAAATAAAATTTTCAGGAGCATATATATTGTCATCCACAGACAGACTGTTTCGTTGTATCACAGCTCATCAATGTGGATAGACGTCTGGTTGCCTCTAGCTTCGATAGCAACCCGGCTGACTTGCCGTCAGTCGGAGATTCTACCCGTAAGTCTTTGGCGCATCTTTCTCTTGCACCAACCTAATATATTTTGCACTAACCCCCTATATATATATATATATATATATATATATATATATATATATATATATACACTACATAAACGTATATATATTAGGTTGGTACAAAATAATGTCGTTTTGTCATATATATTACCATGTGATAAAACGACATTAATTTTGCACCAACCTAATATCAATACTAATATTTCTGTCTCTCCCAAAATATAGTCAGACAGTTCGAATTCCTTCACAAATATCTGTGAACTTTTTCTTTCATTTAGTTTTGTTTACTTTTTATTTACGGATTCCCAACTTACCGTCCCTTCCCTACCAATGCCTACTTCACTGCTGCCGGCGACGTCATATCAACAGATATCACATAACTTCATTAACCATAACCTCCCCCGCACGTACTTGCACACACACACACACACATATATATATATATGATATTGTGAGGAAAGCTTCTTCAATTATATGTCTTTGTTAAACGCTCCCTCCTTCTTGTTCTCTCTTTTTTTTAATTTATTTATCTTTTTTTCTCCTACGCTCGCGACTCATTTTACTTCTTCTTTTTTTAACTGATCCTTTTTTTTTTGCTTTCGCTCTTTTCTTTCCCCCTCCCTCCCCGCGGCTGAATCCGTTGACCTCGTTACGTTATTGTTGTACGTAATTGGCACTGTAATGGTGTTCCTTGCTCAACTCACGATATTCCTTTGGCGGGAAAAAAAAGGCATGGAAAACAAGATGGCGGCTGACTCATTTGGGAAGAATCGTTGACGCATCGCCCGTACCTGTTACCTTTCCAGGCAACAACCTGCAAGATCCATACATGAGTTATGCAGCTTAATTGTTGACAACGATCGTTCTAGCTTTATATTTTCCTTTTATTTATTTTTGCTTTCTTTCTCTGTCTTTCGTGAATATATTCTTAAGCCCATAATTATTTATCAGAGTCGTTATCGGATAGATTTCACATTTTTCTTTGCTTCGTCACTCCTTACAATTAATTTTTTTTCCCCTTTGAGATGATCATATCTCAGCTTAAGATTTTTCTTAGTGTTTTATTTATCTGACTTTCTTTATTTCTTTAATTTTCTATATCTTCTTTTTCATCTTCCCTTTTTTATTTATTTTCTTTCTTATGTCTTTTTTCGTCGTTTCCTTCTTTTAGTTCACCTATTCTCCTCTGATTCTTTATTTTCCCTTTTCGATAGTCTTTTTCATCTCTTTTTCATCAGATCTCATTTTTCGTCTATTTTATCTTTTCTTTTCTTTTTTTTTTTTTTTCTTTTTATGGTTCCTCGTGCGTGTATGTGTAAAGAGAGAATGTGAGAGAGAAAGAAGATAGAAGATACATTTTTTTACTTCTTTCTCTTCTTCATATCGGTTTTGCACGTTCTTTTCTTACCTTTCTTTCTTTTTCAAAACTTCGCTTCTTTCTTTTCCTTTTCATTTTATTTCTCCCCAATTTCCATTCCTTTTCTTCTTTTTCTTCATTTTTCTTCTTTCCCATTTTCTTTTCTTTTTTCTCACTTTCGTTTTCGTCATATTTCCTTTTCGTTATACTCTCTCTCTCTCTCTCTGTCTCACACACTCACACATATACATACACACACACACACACACATATATACATACATATACATATATATATATATATATATATATATATATATATATATATATATATATATATATATATATATATGCACGTTTCGTTGAAAATGACTGACAAAGTGTCGTGGTTGAGGTTTTTTTTTATATAATTTCTCATTTGTTCATATAATTATTTTCTTTTCAGGACATAAATTATATAAAAAAATTTTTCCAAATCTTTTCGAAGCACTTTCGGCTAATACTTTTAGCCAATATCAAGTATGATTTATTGTTTTTTTACTTTTGTATTTTGTCCCTGATTTTTTTTTTTTTTTTTTTTTCGTTTACATGTCCCTCAAGTTTTACGGACCAATACAAATTTCAAAATAATTATGTTGGATATATTACAACATGACCATATCTCGATGAGGTCTCACTTAAATACATATTGAGACATACCAAACTCTATCCCTAACATACTTCTTGATAATAAAGATATACTAGTATCATCCACATGAACAAAAAGGCTAAAAATAACGGATGAAATATTAATAAGAAATAATAAAAAAAAACAACACTCAGTAATATCAACTGTGAAAACGGTCACGAAATAAAACTTTCCTATAATTCCAGATACATACATGAAACAATGCATATATTCGATTAAAAGTAAAATAAAATTCATCCTTGATAATGGGTAAATGTAGAGCCGAAAGCGATTAGAAGACATTCGGACAATTTTTATATAACTTATATCCTGAAAATTAAATTCGTTTTCAACGAACCTTGCATAAGAGAGGGATTGATTTCCCAAAACACAATTTTGATATATATATATATATATATATATATATATATATATATATATATATATATATATATATATGTATATGTATGTATTTGTGTGTGTGTATGTGTGTGTGTGTGCTTGCTTGCGTGTATGTGTAAAGAGAGAATGTGAGAGAGAAAATGGAAGATACATATATAATTTATTTTAGGATCACAACATGTAAAAATCGTTACGCAATTGCAGTCTTGTTTCAACGCATAACATTGCGTCTCCTCGGGCTATAGATAGATAGATAGATAGATAGATAGATAGATAGATAGATAGATAGATAGATAGATAGATAGATAGATACTAGCTTAAAAGCCGCCCAATCGAGCGGCCTTTAAGCTAGCGCTTGCAGAGGGCTCTTCTTCTATTGCCACTTAATTTGATGTACGTAGGTCACTACTTTCCGTACAAACAGTCATTTTTATTTTAATGGATGACTTTTGCTGGATTTCGCAATTAATTTCCACTATTACGAAATTTATTTCCAAGTTATAAAAATTGTTATCGTACAAAAAATATCGTCGGAAAAATCACGTAGAAAATCAGTGAAAACAATCGCATTACTGCCAGCTTGGGAATGAAAATTTTTTGAACGCGACCAGGAATATTTTTAATTTGCTTACCGAGTAGACCTGATTCCAAAATGGTATATGTTGGGCTACGGCCTCTAGGAGTAAAGTTGAAAAAGTGTGACACACTGATATTCGCATATATATATAAATGAATATATATATATTTATATATATATATATATATATATATATATGTATAAATGAATATATATATATATTTATATATATATATATATATATGTGTGTGTATGTGTGTGTATATATATATATATATATATATATATATATATATATATATATATATATATATACAGAGAAAGAGGGAGAGGGGGAGAGAGTAAAGTTAATAAATCTGTTGATAGATAACGCTAGTAATATAAAATATTAAAACTGATCCACAAAATGCTGAGTGTATTTATCATTACAGAGCAAATAATTGGTACATGTTAAAATCCAAAATTACATCATGTGGGGAATAGGCTTGTTTCAACCGACGAAAAATTCGTCAGCCTTATTCAACCCTGGTATAACATGAAAAAAAAACATAAATAAACTAATGCATAATTTATCCATTTCAATGTTTCAGCCAGAGGAAAGACACGAGGCAGTGGTCAGGGGAGTATATAATATATGTATATATACATATATATATAATGGACTCACCCGTCGGTTTAGACGTATGAAGATCTGACTGCTTATTGATTCAGTTTATGAAACTTTATGCGATAATCTTAAGTGGTATTCATGACCCGCTAGAGATTTACAAAGGAGGCCACATATGGAGCAAGTGTCAGGATTGTCAGATGAGATCACTGTTAGATTGTCTGACCTTTTAGATCTTGCTCTCGCTTCTTGATATATATATATGTATATATATATATATATATATATATATATATCTTTATGTATATATGCATATATAAACTTATATATATATATATAAATATATAAACCTTTATATAAACTGATATATATATATATATATATATATATATATATATATATATATATATATATATATATATATATATATATATATATAAACTTTCCCGTCTTTATTAGACCTTTATTTTTCTCAATTTTTTTGTTTTCTCTTCTTTTTCTACTTATTATTATTATTATTATGATTATTATTATTATTATTATTAAATGTCCCGTCCATTCAGGACATAGGCGATAATGTCTATTTACAGTCTTCATTATCTGCAAATTACCATGATTGCTTAGGAAATATTGTGAAGTAGTTTCCCAGTTTCCTTTCCACGGCTTTTTTTTTTTTAATTCGGTGTCATCCTACTCTTAGACTGATTCTTAGATTCCACCCAAACCTTACTTTACTCTGCTTTTTAGCCCATAGCTGGACGGAGGGAAGAGATGGTTTTGTGTCTCTTCCAAAGGCATTAATACGAAAGAAAGTTAGCTCAAAACACTAGACCGGAACTGGAACCCGCCCCTCCTATGCACCCCTATTATATCTTTATTTCGAGAAAGTCTGGGCTTTTATTCGCACCAGACGAACAAACCATGATCGTCTGCCTTACAATTCCACTTCAGATCTGCCATTGACAGAGAAATGAAGCGAAATTTTTACCGCGTCAGCTTTGATCGGCTTCTTACCCGTCTGTGTATGACAGTTTGTACGCTAAGCAAATTTCGAGCGAGATCAATTCTGAGCAAGTGAACGAAAATATTTTACGTTCCTTTTCTATTTTTTTTTCTAAACTCAAATTCTCCCTGCTCATCGTCTCTTCTCAACACGTGTAATTTACGCACAAACATTTAAATACACGCGCGCATGCGTGCATAAATAGTGCATCAAATAACATGCACGTATGTAAGCGTAATAAAGCGGGAAAAAAATTAAATCATAGAGTGAAGCGTTATTTTTAAAATGTGAATGAACCTCCAGAAATGACAACCCTTTATTTTCAATGTTCTAGTTATCCTTTCCTTCTACAGAAGTTTGAATTAACAACCCGAACGAATTTTTCATTTTTATTAAATGGGGAAAATTCTGAATGAATAATATCTGTCGATTCATAGAATTCAAAATAATAATAATAATAATAATAATAATAATAATAATAATAACTTGATAGATTTTCACATTGGTGGCAATTACGTCCCGAACAGACAGGAAGCCGAAAAAACTCGTACTGTTTTGGAGAAATTACTTCACATAAAAGAAGAAAGGTTTGTGAGCATCGCACATCTAGATTTATTCCCATTGCTATGCATATGCTACAGGGTGACAGAGTAAGAAGCACGATCACAAGCAAGGTGATAATGCCACCAAGATGCAAGGTACTATCGGAGGTTGGAAGAGAAATAAAAGACTTTAGAAAGAACTGAAAACACAATCCTAAACATGAAACAAGTTATAAACCCCTACCCTTATTCAAAACATTGGAGATGGGTGTGAACCGGGCGATAGGTAAACTTATCTACTCCTAGTGAGAATAAATACAAATAAATAGTCAATACAAGTTCATATATATAGGCGGAGACGTTAGAAGTATAGAATTAAAGTAGATTTTAGATGAAACCGAAAACCCAATCCTAAAAAGGAAACAAGATATAAAACTCTACTCTTGTTCAAAAGATTGGCGTGGAGTGTGAACCGGACGATGGATAAACCTATTTACTCCCACAGAGAAAAAATGCTAGTAAACAGTAAATAAAAGTTCAGTGGTTTAGACGGAAACGTTAGAATTATAGAGTCAAAGTAGATTTTGGAAGGAACCGGAAAAACAATCCAAATCAGTAGATAAATCGCAAACCTTTTCAAAAGATTGGTTGAACCGAACGATAGGTAAGCCTATCTACTCCTACTGAGGAAAAAATATAAATAAATAGTTGTTATGGTCCGGTTCCTTGTACCACGGTGATAGTCCAAGGTAGAACCAATAAAGAAGAACTCGAACACGGATGTGGAACAACACAGATATATCACAAACAGGAATATATACAGAGAAGTAGAAAGTGTTAGTACGAACAATCAGATTTCAGACTGAACAGTATTTAGTCACCCCCACACGAGGGTATCATGTGGCATAAGGCCGTTTTAACGTGGGATCCCTGAGCCTGTGGAATGTCTGAGCCCGTGGGATCTCTGAGCCCGTGGGATCTCTGAGCCCGTGGGATCTCTGAGCCCGTGGACTCGGCCAAAAATATGCCATTTGAACCCGTATAAACGGGTTCAGGGTCGGTTCTCCTCCCCGAAAGCGACTCCGCCCTTCGGCGGGGCCTCTTTCGGGTTCCTCCCCGCCCAAAGGCAGAGAGTTCAACCGATCAGCCTGTCGCCCGACTTCGGACTGAACGGTATTTAGTCACCCCCACCCACGAGGGCATCATGTGGCACAAGGCCCGTTTAACGTGTGGTTTCCGAGCCCATGGGCTCGGGCCAAAATATGCCGGTCACCCGACTTCGGACTGAAGTAAAGGATAAACCTCTATTCCTGTTAAATAAAAAAAAAATCTAATCGGACGATAAACCGGACGATAGGCAGGCCTATCTACTCCCATTGAATTATAAATACTTTTTTTTCTACTCATAGGCTTAGGTGGCGATTTTACAAGGTGGGTGCAGAAGCAATTTGCATTGAAAATATACAATTCGTTTGTCATGTGAGTGGACTGCTACCCCAAGTACTAGGACACGAACGCCTATGATTTTACATATGTCCAAAGAAGTACTTGAATTTCTCCACTGCAGCTTTACATGAGGTTTGTCTTTTCTTTATCTCTCCCAGTGTATGTTCCAAAATTTATTTACATAAGTTCATTAAGTGAGTTACTCTTTTCTTTCCTTCGTTGCACCTACCTACATTAGATCCAGAGTGAATATTAAATTCTGGAAACCCTCATTCCTTATTCTATATCCACGAAATTTCAACATTCTCTTTTTGATTCTCAGTCATTGTTTTGTGTTCATTTTCCTTATAACCTCGTTGTTACACACATCTTCATCCCACGGTGTTCTCAGCATTCTTCTGTAGAACATCATTCCTGTTGTCTAAAATCGCTTCACCATTCTCTGACTTAGAGGTTTAAATGATATCGCATAACAGTTTAGTTTTCTTTCTTTTTATGTGTAATTTCCTTTCAGGACGTAGGCGATCGTGGCTCATACCTCCCTCTATCCCTTGCAGCTCTCAACAAGTTCTTTCCCTCTACTTCCTCCCCCCAGACCACGATCTGTCATCCACCTGCTAAAGATCACCAAGTATCTCACGCACTGATTTCCCTTGTCTCTCTTTCCCTCCGTGAGTATCAGATTACCCGTGAGTATCAGATTCTCCAGGCTCTCCTTCCTCATTATGTGTCCCATAAACTTCAGCTGCCACTTCCTGATGTTAAGCATAATACTTGTCTTTGTTTGCACCTATCTAAGACATCATCGTTGCTCACACGCTCGGTTTATGATATCCTTAGTATCCTTCTGTAGAACCACATCTCCGTCGCCTCGAGTTTCTTCTTCATCTTTGAGGGAATCGCCCAACATTCACTGCCGTAAATAAGGACAGATGTCACGTAACAGCTCAGTATTTTTTTTCTTTGCTGCCAAAGAAGTCCTCCTTTTTCGCAATACTCTTTCCAGTTTTTGGAATATCTCTTTTGGCCATCCCAATACGTCTACGGATCTTAATGTCACACTTACCGTCCTCTGTCAAGACGCTTCCCAGATATTTAAACTTCCGCGTTTGCTTCATTCCAGTGTTACGAACTGGAATGAAGCATTTCGGGTTCATACTTTTGCTAATGACCTTGAATTCTGTCTGCTTGTAGTTTATGCTTAGTCCTTTATATATATATATATATATATATATATATATATATATATATATATATATATATATATATAAATTGAATAACATATGTATTTCTTTTTTTCTCCTCAGTAATTTTATAATTTTTAAACTTAATAGTTTTTAAATTTGGATTTTAAAATTAGAAGTATTTAATTTTAATATCAAATTTTATCATTTAATTTAATAATTATTGGTTAGAATAATTTTTTTTTAATATTACCCCTATTTTAAAGATCTGAATAGCTATTATAACATGACTTCGTTATCAAGCTTTTTGAATTTTCCTATACTTGTATTTTGATTGGTCATTCTAGCTTTCGTATCAGCGTTTTCCCCTTGCGAAGGATCGTTAATTAATTTGAAACATTTAAAACCATTTATTTTACATTCAACATCATCACTTGATAAGACAGCGGGGGTGTTGAAACAAAATGGTTATTTTTGTAGTGATTTTATAACATATTTATGTTATAAAGTTTTTTTTTTTTTTAAATAATTATATATATATATATATATATATATTAAAAATAAAACTACAAGAAGACAGAATGCACGGTCATCAGTAAGAGGAAGAGCCCGAAATGCGATTTGCAGGTCGGGAACAAAAGCAAACACTAAACGAATGTAAGTTACTTCAGACAGACAGACAGAAATCGATGTTGGACGGGCAAATAAAAAATCCAGTCGCTTCTGTTTGATGTTCTTGTGTTACTTTGTTTTAGCAAGCGATAGAATTTGACGATGATATATCTACTTAACAACGTCAAATTCGTTGTATACTTCTTACCCACTCACGCCTCCTTGAAAAGACGCAAAACCATCAGTACCTACGTTAATGGGAGGGTGCAGAAGACGTCGACATCTTGGCTTTCTTTATCATCTCTCGTATTTCAACTGTGATTTATTTCAAATGTCATCAAGCCGACCTATTGCGTCTTCTTCACGGACAAGGGAACAGCAATAAACCAATAAATTCCATCACTTGTAACAGATTTGTTCTCGCGTAAAAGTCGTAAAATTAAATAGTCTCGGAACATTGAAATTTTGTTCGCATAATCCGACATTTGGATAGACGGTGTCCGGATAAGAGGCATTTCGCTGTTTATATACAAATACATCTAATTTACATTGCACGGTCAAGCAGAGGTGAGCGAAAAAAATCTACTCAGGGAGAAGAAAAACCCACCGAGGGAGAGGAAAAAGAAAAGATATATATATATATATATATATATATATATATATATATAATCGAAGAGGAAATTATAAGTAGGTACACGTGCGAGAGATCGAATACAAATACATATATATAAATATTATAGCGTAAGAAAAAAGTGCTCAATGTAAAATAACAGAGCTATTTAATATTTATTTTTAATTTATTTTTATTTTGGGTTGACCAAAAATATAAATAATAATTGCAGGACTTGAAAATTGCTTCAGCATGAAACTCGGAGTTGTGCAATTAATTTAAGATATCATATATATATATATATATATATATATATATATATATATTAATTTAATTTAATTAAAAAACAGACAGTTTTAAGTGTCCGTTGGTTATATTTTATTTACCGAGGTTTTTTACTGGTTTATCAGATCATATTTCAATGAGAAAAAACAAACAAAAAGAAGAAGAAACAACAATCAATGGACCCTTCATATTGTCTGTTTTCTAATTAAATTAAATTAATAGTTCCTCTGGTTTGTCATTGAGCTCTGTGGATTACATCCTCCTTGGGATTATCCATACGGATTACCAAACTTTTTATTACCTAACTATATATATATATATATATATATATATATATATATATATATATATATATTCCTTTATATCTGCCGTCCTTTCAGGACGTAGGCGATCATAGTTCTCTACTTCCCTCTATTCCGTGTAGCTCTCAATAAGTTTCGTCCCTCTGTCACTCCCCCAGACCACGGTCTGTCATCCACTTGCTTAAGATCGTCAGGCATGTAATTAATACAAGTTTTGTTACTTAGGTGATTCCTGTTATTTTCAGGCTCGCTACTCAAGAGTTTCGTAGACAGACCCTACATCAATCACCCTGTCCACTCGTGTAGGGGTATCACTAATTTTCTGACCAAACACACACACACACACACACACACACACACACACACACACATATATATATATATATATATATATATATATATATATATATATATATATATATATATATATATATACACAGAATATATTGATTCAAACATGTTTCGTTGAATAATATAAACATATTATATCTACTTATTTTTTTTTTATAATCCTTCTAGTTCTCTGATTAGCTTCTTAGTGTTAAATGAATTCATCAAGGAAGGTGCCGTAGGTCTTCTTACCCAATTAACAATAGAAGAGAGTGCGCTCACGCTTGTTTTAAAAAATCACTATCACACAATCACTGTTACAATAAATTTTTGCATACACCCCTGTGGATGATCTATCTATCTATCTATCTATCTATCTCTCTCTCTCTCTCTCTCTCTCTCTCTATATATATATATATATATATATATATATATATATATATATATATATATATATATATTCATTCAAGCATGTTTGGTTAAATAATTTAGATGTATTATGTCTATTTATTTTAGTTTTAATTCTTCAAGGCCTAGAATTAATTTCTTGGTGCCTGTAGAAAATGGATTATGGCAAATTCACAAATATTTTTCAAATAATTTTTATTTTCCCAAGTACTTTCAACCTCATCTGAGACCATCTTCAGGAGTTGCATAACTGTGGTGTAAATTACCATTGACAATCCCTTTCCACACGGTTCGATTATTTTATTGCTGTCCCCAGATCTCCAATGTCCAAACTTGAGTCTCGATATATATATATATATATATATATATATATATATATATATATATATATATATATATATATATATATATAACGTGTCGCTTGATTTCTTGGCGAACATAATGCCGCAATAACACCTCTTCAACAGACGTGGTTCCGAACAATCCTCTTCAGCTCAGCCCATGTCGTGTCGGATGCCTTCACCTCTACGTCAACGCTTCTGCGACAAGTCTGCTTTAGTTGTCCCACTTTTCGCTCCCCTTGTGGATTCCAGTCATGTGCCTGTTTGGTGACACTAGAAGCAGGCTTCGAAAGTGTGTGTGGCCAACCCATCCCCATTTCCCTTTCTTGATGTCATACTCGATTGGGTCTTGTCTGGTCCTTTTCCAGAGTTGGTCGTTGGAGACGACTTTCGGCCACCTGATATTGAGGATGTTCCTGCGACATCGGATGGTAAATGTCGGAAGTTTGTGGGTGTTGGTCTTGGTTACCCGCCAGGTTTCTGAGCCGTAAAGTAGGACTGACGACGTTGGCGTTGAAGGTCCAGATATTGTTGCAAAGTGAGATTGGCCGCAGAGTGTTGAAAGCATGTCAAGTTTTGTTGATTCAGCACTTGATGTTATCATCTGTCCCCACCGTCTAACGACGACACTTCCCAGGTAGACAAACTTATCGATTTCGTTGATGTATTCTTGGTGTAGTCACACTTGATCTTGTTGTCTGTTGTTTACCCTCATGAACCCCGCCTTCCCGATGTTTAATTCTTCTCCGCTTCTTCTGCAACACGACTCAGCTTCTCCTGCGCATCTTGTTGTTTGTGGGATAGAAGGTTGATGTCGTCTGCGATGTCCAGATCTTCCAGCTGCTTTATGGAGGGCCACTGTAAACCAGTTCTCCTGCCTACCGTGGCCTGTCGCATTATCCAGTCAACCCCCAGCTGGAAGATCGTCGGCGACAGCAGGTATCCCAGACGAACGTCAGTTTGCACGGAGAATGTCTTCGTCAGCTGCCCGTCATGGATGACTTGACAGGTGGCGTTTTCATACAGTTGCTAGATAGTGATAAGGAACATTGGTGGAAATCCGTAGTGCTGCATCAGTCTTCAAATGACGTCCCTGTCGACACTATGAAAAGCTTTCTGAAAATAGACGAATACTGAGTACACTGGAGTCTGCCATTCCAGAGACTGTTCGATGATGATGCGCATTGTGACGATGTGGTCTGTGCATGATGTATCTTGCCGAAAGCCAGCCTGCTCTTCCCAAAGTGTCTTGTTCAATGCCATCTTCAGTCTCTCTAGGATGATTTCTGTTAGTACTTTCCCTGTAGTGGACAGCAGCATAATGCCTCTCCAGTTGTTGCAGGATGGCAGGTCCCCTTTCTTTGGCAGCTTCACAAGTTGACCTTCCTTTCACTCTTCAGACACTCTTTCTTGCTCTCAGATCTTGTGCAGGAGTAGGTCCAGCATGTCAGTTACAATCTGGATACCTTCCTTCAGAGCTTCAGGTGGCATACCATTAGGGACCGCTGCTTTGCCTGACTTAAGAGACTTGATAGCCTTGGTGATCTCATTCTTGCTAGTGGGGGCAGTGTTAATGTCGAAGAGTTTTATAAGTGGTGAAATGTCTGGTGGAACGGATGGTACGGATCTGTTGAGTGTTTCCTTCAAGTATTCCGCCCATTTTCCTCTCTCCTCTTCTTCCCCTGAGATGGTATTTCCAGCCTGGTCTTTGATTGGGGAAACTGAGTTTACTGTTTTTTTTCTTCCAAGAGAGTTTCCTTGTGATTTCATACAGCCTTTTCATGTTTCCTTATCCCTCTGCAGTCTCTGCTTCCTGTCTCAGGCCCGCAATGAAGAGTCTTTTATCTTTTCTTGTATTTCTCTTCACTTCTCGTTTCTTCTCCTAGTAGCGTGTTTTCAATTCCTGCTTCTCTTCTAGGACTTGGGTCTAGTTTATCTGGATTTTCAGTTCGTTTTTTTTTTTTTTTTTTTTTTTTGGTGACCAATGCCGATGATCTCTTTGTGTTTCCTTATTTTCCTCCCCAGGACTGTTTTGCATGTTGTCTTCCAGGCTGAACTTGTTCCTCAGTTCGAACTTGAATTCTTCTACGTTCCCCCTCTCTTGCTCTCTGAGGCGGTTCACGTTGAAATTGTGCGATGACGTTCCAGCCCGGTCGTTGTTGGCTCTCAGCTTGGTCTTGAGGACGGCAACAATGAGGTGGTGGTGTGATGCTGCGTCTCCACTTCGCTTCACGTTGACGGCATGCAAGCTTCTTCTCCATTTTTAGCTGGTGATGTGGGCGATCTGGTTCTCGGTTTTTCCGTCAGGCAAAGGTGGTCTTATGGGTGGTCTTGTGGGGAAGATGGTGCATACAATGACAAGGTCTTTAAAGGTGCACCCAAAAGTTCGCTGTTTTCATTTTGTTGTCCCATACCGTGTCTGCCCATGATCACTTCTCTGTTCAGTCTCCAGCTGTGGTGTCTGGAAAGGACAATTTGGGGGAGAAGTCACTTTCAGAAGGATGCCATAGGTGTAAGTTTGAGACGATGTCCCTATTCGCTTGATGGCAGTGGCTGGCAAACTGTAATTGTTTTTGTTTGAGCTTAATGGTTTAATTTTTGAAACAAATCTTTCCCTCTCAAATTCCATCTTCAGATTTCCGTGTGGCATCTTCCAATATTAATTAAAATACTTCCTCGATATCTAAATCTTTGCTTTTATTTTAATTTCAGTATCTCCAATTTGTAATTCAAATGTCGGACTGTTTCTTTTAATGAAAAGGGCAGGGCGGAGGTGTGTGCTACATACATTTTCCCTCTTGTCCTTTATCGATTGTCCGTACTTCCACTCTGTAAAGGCCATCGGAAGGCGTTCGAGCGCTCGCTAGCCTCCACTTTGTGGAGGGGACGCGGGAATCGTGTCGACATTTTTTGGGCTGTCTAGGTCGTTCAGTCAGGGTTGTCCACTGTCGCCTCTACTTTATGCTTTAGTGTTGGAGACTCTCCTTCGCCGGCTGAGGGACGGGGCGTGCAGTTCGGCCCTACGTGGAATCGCCGTTCCTGGAGGAGCTCGAGCCAGGGTTACAGTTGATATTTACTCGTTTCTTCTCACTTTCTTTTACTAACTTCTGTGGGAGTTTCTTTCAGTTTCGTTCTTATGCCTACTATCAACACTAAGTCATAGTTATAAATAGTGAATCTGTTTATAGATTTATTGACGGGGAATCAAAATGTCGAACGGACTTTCATATCCCGCCATGGTGTTAATTTACACGGATGATAGATATTTATGGCTTCATTAAGGAATGGTGTTAGTCTATTATTCAAATATTTCACCATCAATACCGTTTGATAAGCTTCCTTGTAGTTCAAAGGTTACATCTGATTCGCGCATATTCCTTTAGAGATTGATAAAAGTTTCTAATGGCCTCCATATGGCGAAACGGTTATTACGATATAAGAATCGATAAAATTGTTTCGAATTCCAGCCATGCACACGAGTGTTCACAAGTCGACAAAGTTCTTTTTGCAGTGTATATCTTCAGTGTCCACTTTTATATTTACATATAGTCTATCCCTGATGTTGAGCACTTTAACCCATAAATATAGCGTACCTTAAAACTATATCTTATTATACATACATATATATGTGTGTGATTATATATCTATACACACACACACACACTCATATATATATATATATATATATATATATATATATATATATATATACTTCAAAATTTAGCATGCTCATATCGGAGACAAAGCTGTTCTAGACATAAACAGTGTGGATACAGGTATCAGCCCGGCATGTTGTCTGTCAGTTTCAAACCTTGGTCAATATGACTAATCTGACATGACATTTTGCAATTGAATTTATCGAATTTATTTTCAAATAAAATACAGAGAAACTTTCAAAAGATGACCTATTTGAAACAATTTTGATTTTCTTTTCATTCCTTTATTTAAACACTGAAGATGACCACAGGTGAGTCGAAAGATTAGACGTTCGCTCTGATTTCGGATATTGTTTTGCATCACCAGCAACGAGATTTGCGGAAAATGTTTCGCGCTACTGAAAAATGATGGATATATGTTGTCATCCACAGACAGACTGTTTCGCATCTCATCCGTGTGGCTACATATTCGATTGCATCAAGCCGGTATCGAAAAACAACTGATTTGGTATCAGTCGGAGATTTTGGCGCACGGCAGGGATGATTTTAGACGTATTTGTTTTTAGAAAACACGCCAGTGACCGGAGAACTCAATTCGTCTTAACGAAGAGTATATAAATATATATATATATATATATATATATATATATATATATATATATATATATACAAATATATATACGCATATACATACATATATATATATATACAAATATATATACGCATATACATACATATATATATATATATATATATATATATATATATATATATATATATATATATATATATATCCAAGTATATGATTGGTGTATAAAATTGAAACAAAATGGCTATTTTTGTAGTGATTTTATAACATATTTATGTTATAAATTCTTTTTTCTTTAAAAATAAATAATTATATATATATATATATATATATATATATATATATATATATATATATTTGTGTATATATAAATATAGGTAGATGCGATTATATATAATTATGATTATAAATGCATGTGTATGTACATAGAAATACGCATGCACACACACACACACACACATATATATATATATATATATATATATATATATATATATATATATATATATATATATATGTATATGTATGTATATATATTTACATATGACCCTATATTATTTTTATTTATTAGCATTTTTTCTGAATAAATTTTTTCTGAATGTTTATCGCATTTTCCCGCTTTTGTCTCTTTCTATAATCTTGAGGCAATGATCAATAAAAAAATATCATAAAATAAGCCAACAACAAGCAAAATCTATCGATCAACTATTTAAAAAAGTACAGATAAAAATGATTAATAAGATTTTCTTAAGTATCTCAAGAGATCAAAATATATTTTGATGAGTGTCGCGGCGGAAAAAGGCTAAAACATATTTTAGATTATCTGTCAAACATTAGTTTATTCACTGGCACACATAGTGATATATCGACATCGATATTTTTTTGGGGTGATTTTGTTTTAAGTTAAGCCATAAAACTTTTGAAATTGTTTATAGTACCATTTCCTAACCCAGTGATTCTCAAACGGTGCGCTGCGTATCATAGTTGCGGAGAAAGAGGATAGCATGTGAGACGGTATCATTGACAGTTAATCAAATATTTAGAAACAGTTAAAATAAATCATATGCCAAATATAAACATAATTTCAAAATTTCAATATTATTATGAATTACTTGTAATCTCATGTATGAGTTTGAATATATACTTATAAATAATTATTGACCGATTTTATCACTCTGATATTTTTGCATTATATGAAGAATATAGTAACTAAGGCCCGGAAATTGAAGGAGAGAGTTATCAATGATAATGTTCTGACTTCGAATCTGCGGTTATCTCCCTTTAATCTTCTCTCTGTTTTTTTTGTTTTTTTTCTACTCTTTTCTATTTTAAATATAGTTTTTATCACATATTAGGTTCGTGCAAAAATAATGACGTAATAATGTCGTTTTTTGACGTTAAAAATACGTCAAAAAACGATATTATTACGTCATTATTTTTGCACCAACCTAATAAAATTTGGTGAGGCGCGATCAAATTTTCATTCTGAAAACACGACCCAGAGAACCACTGCCCAAAGTTACCATCCATTTTAAATAGCATCCATATTCGATGCTGATTTACTTACTGTTGTGGCATGTATAGGGGCCAGAAAGAAAGACACGGAAGACGAAGGTAGGTTGAAAGAGTATACTGAAGATATATACAAAACAATAGTGTTAGTAATAAGTAGATTAGCACTGCGTCTACTACTCCACTCCACTTCGCACTCTACGCTCCCGTCCGACTCTCACAGTTTGTATTTATGAGTGAAGGAAGAGTTCATTATACTATAAGAGGGTTTAACATAACACTTGCATAAATAAAAAAAATAAAATAAGTATCGTTTTTGTGATTACTTTTATTTTCCAACTCTTCCCGATTGTAACTATAAGTTTTTTTATTTTGTTTTCCATTTCCCTTAAAACTTCTCGTTCATTTGTGAGGAGACTGTCTAACAGTCACTGCCAAGTCAAGATCACGACAGCCATAACCGATTTTTTTCTTTTTCTTTTGATCATCTCACCCCAAACAAGGCGGGAATTTTACTACTACGCAGGCTTTTACCAAGAGTGAAAGTGAGAGAAAAGATTAGGTATAAGGGAGAGTGAGGAGAGGATAAAAGATGAACGGGATTCAAGAAGACAAATGATGGCGATTGATGCTGCATTTAGATTTTTGAAGACTGTGGGTTTCAGGGAAGCAAGTAAAACGGAAGGGAGTTCCACAGGCGGGAAGTGCGAGAAAAGAAACTGTTGGAGTAGAAGTAGCGGTTACATTTAACTATTTCAACAGCAAAAGGGTGGGACATAGATGCCTACCTAATCGATAATCGGGGCACAAAGATCGTCAGAGCAGTTGACATGAAAATATGTGTAGAAAAGACAGAAGGTAGCGACATCACGTCTAGGAGAAAGTGACTGATGTAGTGATAACAAGTCAGGATCGAGTACATTACAGACCCTTTTTATGGATTTTGGTAAGAACCTCGAGATGAATAGAAGGAGCACCAGTCCAGATATGGCAACCATATTCAATGCACAAATGAATGAAAGATTTTTAAATGTCTAAAATGGTCTCTGATGAGTGTTATGTTCCGGTTCCTTGTAACACCGTGATAGTCCAAGATAGAACCAATAAAGAAGAACTCGAATACGGATATGGAACAACACAGATATATCACAAACAGGAATATATACAGAGAAGTAGAAAGTGTTAGTACGAACAATCAGGTTTAGTAGTAATTGTCTGAACACGACTCTGTTTCGGACTGCCTCTGACTCGACTGACTGACTCGCTCGCTCTGACTGACTGATAGACTCTTGACGGACCTCACTCCAGACTTCAGACTGAACCCCCTGCTTCCTCTTGAGGCGCAGTATTTATTACGTATGAAAGAGTCCATTATGTTATTATGGGTAAGGTCCAATAACAGATGGCATTAATAATTTCTAAGATACAATAGTTCTTGGCTTAATCTAACAATCGGACAATCTTGCTGTTACACAATTTGGACAATTATGGTGTAACACCCGGCATATATATATATATATATATATATATATATATATATATATATATATATATATATATACCCGTATAAACGTATAAACGGTTTACCTCCTCGAAAGAGAATCCGCCCTTCGGCGTAGCCTCGTTCGCGTTCCTCCCCACCCGAAGGCAGAGAGTTCAACCGATCAGCCGGTGCCCGACTTCGGACTGAACGGTATTTAGTCCGCCCCCACGATGGCATCATGTGGCACAAGGCCGGTTTAACGTAGGATCTCCGAGCCCGTGGGTTCGGCCAAAAATATGCCCGTATAAACGGGTTCAGGGTAGGTTTACCTCCCAGAAAGAGACTCGACCCTTCGGCGTAGCCTCGTTCGGGTTCCTCACCGCCCGAAGGCAGAGAGTTCAACCGATCAGCCGATCAGCCGGTCGGCCGACTTCGGACTGAACCCATGCTTCTTCTTGAGGCGCAGTATTTATTACGTATGGAAGAGTCCATTATGTTGTTATGGGTAAGTTCCCATAACAATGAGAAAAAAATCTTAGGATCGTAGGGGGGAACAGACGTATTTCAGCCGTAGTAGCAGTGGTGTTACCTGGGCAAGATGGGGCGCAACCCTTTCCAGGCACTGTCATACTCCCATTCGCCTTCGGGTTCCAGTGCTGTATTGTCCATTTTATATTAAAATGCTTTCCTGAAATTTAAGCTTCTACACGTGTAGAATTTTAACATCTCCAATTCGATGGTCGTATCTTGGGCGTTTTCTTTTGCATAAAAGGTGTTACTCATTGAGAATGTATTTCAACAGTAAAAAGTTGCCAATATCGTATAGCTGTTGTGGATGAAATGTTTTCCACCCAAATACCTTATCAACCTATATAGGACTAATATTTTCCTAAAGAGAAATCTCGTCAGCTAACGAACAAAAGCAATATTGCTATAATGACATGGCAGCCAAGGTTGCAGAACCTAGTCTACTCAGGTATTTAAGAGCTAAATGGAGTGTGTGGTGTAAGAAAAGATTGGTTCATGTTATTTTTTAAATATATCGATGCGAAAGTGGACCCAACGATGTCAATCGGAATTTGAACACAGCACGCCGATTCTACTTTCAGAGCCAATAACCGCTACACTACACGCGCATTCCTTCAAGGGTTTACGATATTGCTCAACAAATTTCTATAAATGTTTTCTATTTTTTATTTTTTATTTTATTCTTTTTTTTTTTGTGCAGAAGGGTGTTCGTTGCTTGATTAGTATTTTTTGTGGTAGTTGGTTGTGGGAATTGTTCATCAGAATCAAGTATTTTCAAACCTTAATGATTTTTTTTTTTTCTGAATGAATTATTATCACATCTTTTTGTTTTCATTTATTGATAACTTCATTATTTCGTATAAATGATTAAATAAATGAAAAATGGAAGAAAGAAAATTTCTTGTCGCATTATGCCCCTATTACCGTTTCTTATCATCCATTATTCTTAAGTGGAAACTTAAAACAAAAAGACAACCGTATTTGAAAAATAACCAGACAAAAAGAACACGAATAAAGAAATGAATTTCAATTTAGTTTCATTATAATCTGGGTGGGTTCGGAGGTAAAGACTAATAGAGCGTTTGTTTTGTTTCTTGTTTTATTTTTTAGACAATAACATCGATTGGATTTTGTTTTAAATTTTAATGTGTTCTCTTTTTAACTAAAAAACAAAGAAACGATGAAGAATGGTGCAAATAAAGAAAACAATTTTTTAAAAATGACAAAGAAAACGCGTCTTCAAGAGGAAGATGGAATCCCCCGACCCTACCAAAATATTACGCCATTTTTTTTTTTTTTTTTTAATTTTATTTGTCAATTCTTTATCATTATGTTTAATGTTCAATTGTGCTGAGTTCCGGGGAGAAATAATGGTCGTCGTATTTGTGATTAGTCGATAATAGCCTGAAAATATCTCGTTAAAAATGGAACTTACAACATCTCTTACAAAAAAATGTTGGCTAATTAAAACTAAAGAAAGAAAAACGAATGTTGGAAAAGGAATTATAATTGTCATTCGAATTAATCACAAACTAATCGATTTTATCGAATATATGGAATGTTCTGGGCGATAGCCGACGGTCCCGAACCCCTAGCATAATGCCATCCGATCGACTGAGATTTGTAAAACGTTTTATTTTTAGGTTTATTTGTTTAATTACAATTTAAATTAAATGAAAATCAAAAATGGGGAAATATACTGCGGAGTTCCGGAAGCTAGTGTGGTTTCAATGGCGGGGAGGGGTAACAATCCCTTATCAGCCATTCTCAGATTTTAAACGAATAGGATGAAAAGACGAATAGTTAGCGCATGGGTAATCATTATTTAAGAACAATTATAGATTTCTGTATCATTTCGTTTACCAAATTTCACGGACAAGGCTTGGGTCAACCCGTAGGTATGGATTTTCAGGTAATTCCCACCTTTGACATAGGCTGGAATTGAAGAGGCCGATAATTTCAAACTCATAGTCATCTAGATTCTTTACACGCAACGTTTCTGGCGATACATTTCGCGTTTCGGACACCTTCTCAGAGTCTGGAACTAATTATTTTATTCTATCTCGTTTGAATAATAATTCTGATCAGTCCAGTAATGTCGAATTGGCAGCTGATCTAAAACAATGACTTACAATCTGTTGTTAACTAGGGTAAAGAATGGCTTGTTAATTTTAACGCTTCCCAAACGAAATTATTCTCTATCAATCATGGCTGATGCTAACCGGCAGGAGAGTGACTTATTGCGACTTCTCGGGCTAACATATTCCGCTGACATGTTGTGGAAAGATTATATTGAATGAGTTGCTAGGAACGTTGGTTTACTATGTCACGCTAGAAAATTTTTCTCTATAGAATCTATTTTAAATATTAATAAGTCTATCTTTTGTCCATGCTTTGAATATTACTACTAAATCCGGTCTGGTGCTGCTGCTATACATTTAGAGATACTTCATAACACCCAGAGAAGAATCTGCAATGTTATTGGCCCTGATCTTGCATCTAGGCTTCAGTCACTTTCCCACTGCCGTTTCTATAAGCATTTTCATAGTCATTGTTCGGACAAACTTTCATATATGGTACCTAGACTTTATGAATTTAAGCACAGTACTAAATTTGCAACAAGGTCTCATCATTATACAGTTGAAATCACTAGAGGTAACCGTAAGTTCTATGCTATCAGTTTATATCTATCTATCTATCTATCTATCTCTCTTCGTCTGTTCATGATCTATCTATCTATCTATCTATCTATCTATCTATCTAGACATTAGAGTAGGTACCTCCACAGAAACGCGATACCTAAGGTTTAAAATTTTTAAAGATGCAAAATCTTTCTTGAAGCTTTTAGTTTTAGTTTTAATTTTAAGCTAATACAAGGTAATGGGTTGACTCATCTATCCTACATATCCACATAATCTGAATTCATATCCCTCTCTTACCTCTCAATAACAACCTTGAGTGGATACTGAGCCTTTAGTAAAAAAAAAAAAAAAAATACAGAGGCCTTAATCCAAACTAAACTAATCCTAGTAAATAAACCTTTGTGTGCGCAATGGTCAGCACATTGAATACGATTTTCAGGAGATCTTGTTGCGGAAATCAACACTTTTGATATGAGTTGTTGACGTTTAATAGGCTCCTGAAATATTAATCCTGCAAACAATAATAGCGGACTCATATGAGTCTGGGAAAAAATAACTCCACATAGTTAAAATTTAAGCAAACAAATATTAAATAAATAAATTTAGATGACATATTACAAAAAGAAAAATTGAGAAATGAAATTAAACGTGAAGAGTTCAAATCAACCTTTAGTATCTGTCTTTGAGGTACTTACTTGCCGACAAGTACGAAAAGGGCACACTTTTCGCTACCGAAGTCACCAAGGAAAGAGAGAGATTCTTTTAAATCTTGCGCCACCTATAATTATCGTCATCGGGCGGTAATTCATTATCTTGTCGGCAGTGATTATAGTCATGGGGCGGTAATCTAACACTCTAATGCCGTGTCCTTATGCCAGACTGGCCTAATCTTTGTAAATATCGTGTAGTAAACAGCGGCTCACATATATGAATGCAAAATGTCAATAAATTATGTCAATAAATTACTTTGGACTCTTAAAAGCATCGTTTTAGCATTGGCAAACGAATTCTTTACCTTCCTCAGCAAGCCATATATATATATATGTGTGTGTGTGTGTGTGTGTGTGTGTGTGTGTGTGTTTTACTGATAAATAAAGCATAATCACGTTGCCATGGTAATATTGATCCGAACGAGATCTACTTAAAAAAATGTAACGATTTTTATAACCAAAATCAATGATTCATATATATATGTATTATAATCTATGTTGGCCCAGACACGTATTGTTGAACTCGTTGTCTCGTTACACTGTCTCTATTGTATTTCGTACTCGCAGGCCGTTACCATAGTAACTTACGGGTAAATTTAAATGAGATGGTCGGCTGAGAGGTCGGAGGCCTCGTCCATCAACGGCAGGCTCGCATTCGTCCAGATGCGAATGTATTTTTTTTCTAATTTAGATAAACAAAACATTTTCACAGGATATTAATCATTTGTCAAATAATAATAATAATAATAATAATAATAATAATAATAATAACTGGTATGAACACCATCCAGACCCGGTTACGAAGATGGGACCTGTTACAATCCTATGGGACTACACAATACACACTAACTGAACAATCACAGCCAACCGCCCAGATGTTGTTATTAAAGACCACAAACAAACAAAAAAAGTGCCTCCTTATTGATATGGCAGTCCCTGCTGACTGCAATGTATCTTTGAAGATATTCAGAAAGCTGTCAAAATACAAGGACCTTGAAATAGAAATCTCAGAAATGTGGAACATGGGAACATCAACAATCCCTGTTGTAGTTGGAGACCTAGGAATGAGTGGAAAAGATTCCAGTAGACTAATCGAAGGGATTCCTGGAAGTCCATGCCTCAAAGAGATACAAAAAATTGTTCTGACAAGTATAGCCCACACTTTACGATGGGCTTTGTCTGTGTATTTTTTTTTTTTTTTTTGTCAGTGGAAAGTGTCATGATGCCATCTCTAACCTTAGGTCTCTGGGCAGGACCCGGAAAGAAATGTGTAAACGCCAGAAATCAAAGAAAATAAAAATAATAATAATAATAATAATTTCACGTTTTCTTATTTTGAAATTTCTGAAGTATCTTAATTCTTCAGTTAATGATTGAAAAACTCATGTCGAGTTCGGCTACAACGAATTATCCGTAGAAATTCTCCAATAGCATCGTTAAATATTTGAGCTTAACAACTTTAACAAAATCTTGCAATATCAATCATAATAATAACTACTTGTAACCTGTGAACATTTCACGGTTTTCCTATTTTAATATTCTGGTGAATCTTAATTCTTAATGAATGAAGAAGCTCATGGCGTGTTCTAGGACAATAAATTATCCGTAGAAATTCTCCAATAGCATCGTTAAATATTTGAGCTTAACAACTTTAACAAAATCTTGCAATAACAATCACAAGTATAAATGCTGGTCGTTATCTTAAGAAGTAAGGGGGTACAAATGAAAAGATTTGAAATCAGCAACTTGTTCCATTTCATTAAAACAGATATTAAACACTTCTATCTTCCTTTTTTTCTTTCATTTTCTCACTGAAACCAAGAAGCGTCTTTGATATATCTTTTATCTTTTCACGTGATCAAAACGGAATAGTCCATTTCAAAGTTAGACGATAATTCTTCTGCCACCACTTAATTTAAAGACAGTTTGATGTAGGTAGGGCCTTACTTTGTATAGAAACAGTTCTTTTTTTTTATTTCATTGGTAACTTTCGCTGGATTTCGCAATGAATTTTGATTATTCCCAAATTGGTTTCTAATTTCTAAAAATTGTCAACGTACAAAAAAAAAAAAAAAAAAAAGAAAAGAAAAATTGAGAAATGAAATTAAACGTGAAGAGTTCAAATCAACCTTTAGTATCTGTCTTTGAGGTACTTACTTGCCGACAAGTACGAAAAGGGCACACTTTTCGCTACCGAAGTCACCAAGGAAAGTGAGAGATTCTTTTAAATCTTGCGCCGCCTGTAATTATCGTCATCAGGTGGTAATTCATTATCTTGTCGGCAGTGATTATCGTCATGGGGCGGTAATCTAACACTCTAATGCCGTGTCCTTATGCCAGACTGGCCTAATCTTTGTAAATATCGTGTAGTAAACAGCGGCTCACATATATGAATGCAAAATGTCAATAAATTATGTCAATAAATTACTTTGGCCTCTTAAAAGCATCGTTTTAGCATTGGCAAAGCGAATTCTTTACCTTCCTCATTCGTCACAAAAATCACGTAAAAAATCTCCGAAAACAATCGCAGTAATGAAAAGTTGGGAATGCAAAACTTCAGGATTGCCGGGTCCGGATCCAGCCCGGAATGTTTTTAGTTTGCTCACTGAGTAGGCCTGTTATGGTATGATATGTTGGGCTACGGCCTCTAGGAGTAAAGTTGGAAATGTGTGACACACTGACATTCGCATTTATTTATATAGATATATATGGCTTGAATAACAGAGGTACCGTGAAAGATGAAAGAATATAGTGATTTTCCAAGCGTAGCTTAGATGTGGCACAAGGCCGAAAGTATGGGTCACCCAGTGAGGAGCGAAAAGATGAAAGAATGTATGTTGGAACAAGAAGTAAGGATTACACCTGGTTCCACTCAGAGTGACAGAAAGATGTACAAAAAGAAAGTAAGATGTCATTAGAGGGAGATTGAGATTGGGGGGGGGAACAAAGAAAGACTAAAAAAGACGTGACATAAATGAGTAAAAAAGGAAAGTGAATAGCGGGAGAGGGAAGGGGTTTAGAAAAGAGGAAAAGAACAATAAGGGTGTGATATTAAGGAGTAAAAAAGAAAGAAGAAAGTCAATGAAGGGAGACGTGGGGAAGTAAAAGAAACGATAAAAAAAGGGCTTGATAGAAACTACTAAAAACAAATGAATTACAGGGAGATAGCGTGAGCTTAGAAAAGAAAGAAGGAATAAAAGAAAAAGATCGTAATATAAAGGAAGACAAAGTCAAAAGGAGGAGACAGAGATGAGTTAAGAAACAAAGCCGAATGAAAAAGAGAATAGTTGTTGGATTTTTAAAAAAATAAAAAAAATAAAAAAATTGAAACAGAAAATATATTAGGTTGGTGCAAAAATAATGTCGGTTTTTGACCTATTTTTAACGTTAAAAACCGACATTATTTTTGCACCAGCCTAATATAATATCGATAAAGAATACCAGAGCGAGACGCAGGGGATGAAAAATAAAAAAAATAAAAAAAGAGAGAGAAAAATAAGAAATTAAAAAAGGGAGATAATATTGTCAGTTAAATTCAAGTGAAAAACATGAGGGTCTGAAGTCTATCGGGGGAGGAGGGCGAGGAATTGCCAAATGCAAATGGAGAAAAAAGTGGCGCTGGGAAGAGACGATATTGGAAGGGAATTGGAAAATTGGTAAAAATAAGAACTCACAACCGTAAAATTATTTCCACCTCCTGTTTTCCCTTCTTTTTCTCCTTTTCAACCCTTGCCTTTTCGATCAGAATCGTAACCCCCGTTTTTATTGAGTTACTGACTTACTTGTTTCTTAACTTATATTCCTTTCGTCTGTCATTTCTCATTACATGTGAGCCCTCTATCACTTCTCTGGATCCTGTCGAGAGAGGATTACAAGTTCCTTTCCATTTGACAAGCAACCCTCTGCAAAAAGTGAAAAGGTTTTGCGACGGTTAGTAGAGGAGTTGAAGTCGGAGCGTTAAGGAAAGGTCACAGCTATATGGTAATTTTGAATTCGGAAAAGGAGGCTATAAGGAAACTACGAGGAAGAGCGTGGGTGGGTAGAGAGAGTAAGGATTTAAAAGGAGAGACGGAATGAGAAGGGGGAAAGATGAAAAGAGAGCGAGCATAGAGAGGCTAGGAAAAGAATTAACAGAGAAGAAAAGACAGATAGAAATAGAATAAAAGGAGAGAGGAAGACCAAAAAAGAAAGACGAGAGAAAATATGGAAACAGAAAGAATAGGCAGAATGAAAATGAGAAAGAAAGAAAGAAAGAAAGAAAGAAAGAAAGAAAGAAGGAAGGAATGATTGTATCGTGGAAGAACGGGGAGGACGAGAGAAGTTTGAGCACTAAGATTCAAGAAGTAAGTAAAGAAAAAGAAAAAGAAAAAATACATAATTTCAAAAGAAAGAAAGAAAGAAAGAAAGAAAGGAAGAAAGAAAGAAAGAAAGAAAGAAAAAAGAAAAAAGAAAGGAAGAAAGAAAGAAAAAGCAATTGAAAAGGGAAATAAAAAGATATATAATAGAAATATAAAGGAAAATAAAGAAAGAAAGAAAGAAAGAAAGAAAGGAAGAAAGAAAGAAAGAAAAAGCAATTGAAAAGGGAAATAAAAAGATATATAATAGAAATTTAAATGAAAAATAAAGAAAGAAAGAAAGAAAGAAAGAATGATTGTATCATGGAAGAGAACGAGGAGGAAAGTTAGAACGAGAGAAGTTTGAGAAAAATAAACATGGATAGAAAGATATCTATAACGAGGAAAAGGGTAGAGAAGAAAAAAGAAAGACGAATGAAAAAAAAGAAGTGAAAAAAAGAAGGGAAAATAATGTCAAAGAGAGAGAGGGGGCAAAAAGAGAGGATAGGAAATAGAAAAAAGTAGAGGAAGAAAAAGAGGAGCGTAAACAAATAAGTGTAAAGATAGAAGTAAAAAGAAAGGAATATTATTGAAATCTGAAGAAAAAAGGGTGAAAGAAGGAAAAAAATTAAATAAATTCAATCAGTAAGTAAAGACAAAAAAAATATATCATTTCTAAAGAAAAAAAGGACAGAAAGAAAGAAAGATTGAAAGAAAGAAAGAAAGAAAGAAAGAAAGAAAGGAAGAAAGAAAGAAAGAAAGAAAAAGCAATTGAAAAGGGAAATAAAAAGATATATACTAGAAATAGAAAGAAAGAAAGAAAGAAAGAAAGAAAGAAAAAGAAAACATAAAAAAGGAATTCAATTAGTAAATGAAGAAAACGACAGAAATGTAATATGAAAAGAAAGGAAGGAAGGAAGGAAGAAAAAAGAAACAAACAAACAAATATAAAAGAAAGAAAGGCTCAAAGAGATCAGGGAGGAAAGAAATAAAAAGTAAAAAAAAGGAGAGAACATTATCGTATATTTTGGAGAAATAAGCTCAGATTAATAAA
>OZ010593.1:52340264-52350264 GCA_963932145.1 Acanthosepion lycidas
AGCCATCCAAACTCTTAGACTTGCATAAATTCTGATTATTATTTATCATATTGTACATACAAATGCAACAGTTTAATCATATTTCATATATTTTTCCTCAGTAGGAGTAAATAGGTTTATCTATCGTTCGGCTCATTCTCTTCCAAGATATTTTGAACAGGAACAGAGGTTTAACCTCCTGTTTAGTATTGGGTTTCGCCTTCCTTCTAAAATCTACTTAATCTCTACTTTTAATGTATCCGCCTAAAACTCTGAACGTTCATTCACTATTTATTTACATTTTTTTTTCTCAGTATGAGTAGATAGTTTTACCTATCGTCCATTTCTACGCCCTCCCAGGTCTTTTCAAAAAGGAGTAGAAGTATATCCATTGTTTCCTGTTTAGGATTCTGTTTCTGGTTTCTTTTAAAGTCTTCCCATTCTCTTTCATTCCTATTACCCCTCATCCGTCCTGGGTATGACGATAAATTACGTCCAACGGGAAGGCCTCTCATCGGGAGGTTTGAGGAGCGTAAAAGCACTTCATAATTGCTTGTGTTCCCAGGTTCACCCTGAACCGTGGTGTTATCACTTGTTTGGGTCCCAGCTATGGGCAAATAGTTACCCCCCCCACACACACACACACTGCGGGTCAAAAAAACACTATGAAAGTGTAAAAATAAGTTTTAATACCAGAAATACTTTGTAAAAAAATATTACCGGCAATACATTTTTACCAGCAATATATTTTTGGAAAAAAATATTACCAACGTTACATTTTTTAAATAAAAATATTATCAGCTATTAGGTTGGTGCAAAAATAATGTCGTTTTCTCACATATGTTACTATGTGAGAAAACGACATTATTTTTGCACCAACCTAATATATATATATATATATATATATATATATATATATATATATATATATATATATTAGGTTGGTGCAAAAATAATGTCGTTTTTTGCACCAACCTAATATATATATATATATATATATATATATATATATATATATATATACATATATATATATATATATATATATATATATATATATATATATATATTAGGTTGGTGCAAAAATAATGTCGTTTTCTCACATAGGTTGGTGCAAAAATAATGTCGTTTTCTCACATAGTAACATATGTGGGAAAACGACATTATTTTTGCACCAATCTAATATATAGTTTTGAAGAAAAATATTACCCGAAATATATATTTGAAGGAAAAAATATTTCCAGAATAAATATTTTGTCTGCATTTAATAACGCACTGAGGTTGATATACCGCAAAACAAAACGAACTGAACCGAACCTAGTACCCCTAACTGTCTTAGTGGTGCTGTCGCCTTACTTGTGGCTGAATTGATCTTAAAAATAACGCTCTGCCTCTGGGAAAGTGTTTATATTGTAGTTTTTTTTTTCCTTTAATTAAGCAAAAGCCGTTTCCCGTTGCTACTTTTCAGTGGAATCTATCTTAACCCAGGAGGAATAGCAAATGTTCTTTTCTCTATATATATATGGTCTACTATACAAACATTTTCTACCTTCCTGCTATCCTATTCATACATTTCGTAATTTTTACTTTAAACTTAGAACTCTGCACCATGAGTGTGATAGATAGCGAAAGTACCTGCGGGTGCATCCCCCCTGAAATAACAGAAAGTTATTTTATTTAATTTACTCTATTTACATTGTTTGGACTGTTGACCTGATCTTTGTTGTCATATTTACGACGTTTCGACAGTTTTAAACTCAGACCTTCTTCAGCTGATTGCAATTTTGAACTGAACCCTTTATTTCATTTACCGGGTTCTAAATGTTCTAGTTCCACGTGTCATGCCTCTTCCAACTCACAATTCTTTAGATCAAGATACTGGATTACTTCAACCTGCGCTTTTATTCACTGGGCCATGTGTCCGTGAGGGCAATCTACCCAGGTGGACGAATGCGTTCGGCTCATAATTCCAATCACCTGAAGAAGACTGGAGTGTACAACGGTCGAAATGTCGTGAATATGGCAACAAAAAATAGGATAACAATCCAAACAATGTAAATAGTGTAAATAATTACAATACCTCATCTCAGAAATATAGACAGGGCCCGAAGAAGGCTGCAGCGTACAGCGTCCGAAACGTCGTGGATATGACAACAAAGATAAGGACAACAATCCCAACAATTTAAATAGTGTAAATAATTACAATAACTCAGAAATCTAGACAGCTTGCGTATTGGACTGTCATTTCAATCTCATTAACTTGCAGACACTTTAGAGAAACTTAAAATTGAAATACTGGTAGGCTTCGGGTTACGTCGTTTCGGGGTAAGTTCTCGATTATACGTCGTTGTCAAAAAAATATATGGAAAAATGAACATCAAATTTAAGTAGTTTTATTCGACTCTTCATCTGTCCGCCACAAATATTGAAGTCGTAATATCACTAAAAAAAGCGTTAAAAGCACATAAAATCATGTAACCGTGCAATAAATCTGAATAAAAATATATAAATCATATTTAAAATACGTACATTTACAGTAAATGTTAATATAATGATCATAAATCCTAGAGAAAGAAATATAAAAACATCTGTGACTCTGTGTTGTCGTCTTATTTAGCGGTCTTTAAGAGCGCAATATTGGCGTTTACTACGGTAGTTCCAATATTTAACGTTTGGCGTCGCTGTCAGCGGCACTTGTGGTTCCCACGAAATTGAAGTTCAGTTTAGTGTAGGCATACGCACAGTATACATCTAATTATCACCTCTACTCTGTCATTCTCATGTATTTATGAGTTTATATTTTGCCCGAATGGCTCCTAAGAAAATTCCTAATGCAAGTGCTAAGCGGCATGCTATATAGCTGAACGATAAACTTACTGCAACAAAACGCCATGAAAACGGTGAAGAAGTGGTTATATCGATTGATCGATCTTTTGGAATGGGTCGGACATCTATATCGACGATTGTTCACAATAAGGATAAGATTTTGGCACATATCAAATCTGATGCCCCAGAGATGAACAATACGGTTATCAATAAGAAAAGAGGGAAAATGGAACAACTTCTTTCTCTTTGGACTGATAGGTTGAATCATCAGCGTGCTGTTATTAGTCAAGAAATCATTCAAGCGAAAGCGTTGTCTTTGTTTGAGGAGCTGAACAAAAATATCCTGCTGAGAAAGATGTAGAGTTTAAAGCGTGTCAAGGCTGGTTTATGAGATTTAAAGAACGAAGAAGGTATCACTCTATTATGATGCAAAGTCAAAGTGCATCAGCTGACGAATAAGCAGCAGCCGATTTTCCTAAAACATTGGCTAACAACATTGAAGAAAACGGCTTTCTTCCTAAACAGATTTTTAACGTTGACGAAACTGGATTATACTGGAAAAATGCCAGACTGTTCTTTCATTGCTAATGCTACGCGTAAGGCTATATCGCTGATAAATTATTTTATTCAGAATACTGTACATACATATCATAAATACTGTAATAGGCAACGGAGAGTGCTTATTTGCGGTTTATAGTGTTGTTATTTCGACTTAAGTCATTTGTCGACCTAAGTCGTGATCTCTGGAAACAATTAACAACGTAGGGTGAGGTATACCTGTACTAAAATTATGTTATCCGCATTAAAAAGATATGACTTAACAGAGATTTGCACGTTAAAATCGTGTCCTTTTAGGATAAGTCGCAACGTTCGAAGAAAATAAGATTTGCAGGTTTACAAGAACCTAGGCTTCGATTGGTGTTTCTTGAAATATATCATTATTATTATTATTATTATTATTATTATTATTATTATTATTATTATTATTATTATTCTATGTGTCGTACTCCTTCAAGAGGTGATCGAACATGCTTCTTGCCTGCTTTCTATCTTTTTACTTCTGTTTATCTATTTGATATCCCATTCCGTATTCTGCTTTCCATTTGCACGAACTTGTTAGGTAGATTACTTGCTTTTTACCTCAACCGTTCTAGACAGCAATGCTTTTTGAGCGTCAAATTTTATGAGCCTTCTTTCCTCATTAATATAATATTTATAAGGTATAGAATCTGTGCTGCATTGCCTTCATCGTTTCCCAGTTTTAGGGCTATCATTTTTTATCATAAAATATTACTGACAGTGACGTTTGTGGAATACCGTTCATATTTACCGTTCATATTTTTTAATTACTGAAATAATTTAAAGGCATCACCTTGATTCATTTTTTCCTATTCGCAATTAGAATATGTGCTTTCAATGACTTGCAAAAAGAATTAAAAAAATAAGTCATAGGGAAATTCTGGTTCATGCCTTTTAGGGCTATCATTTTTTATTATAAAATATTACTGACAGTGACGTTTGTGGAATACCGTTCATATTTTTTTAATTACTGAGAGTAAAAGTTGTTGAAATAATTTAAAGGCATCACCTTGATTCATTTTTTCCTATTCGCAATTAGAATATGTGCTTTCAATGACTTGCAAAAAGAATTAAAAAAATAAGTCATAGGGAAATTCTGGTTCATGCCTTTTCTAGAGTGGTTAATACTGAAATGATCCTTTTTTTAATCGCTGTCCGCTGATTCGTCTTCCAAAATCGCTACTACCTGGTCTCCATGGCCCCTGTATCCAAGACAGTTCTTTGTCTGTTGTTAGCTTTTGTTTGGGGGAGGAGGTTGGGAGGAGAAGGTTGGGGGGAGGAGGTGGAATTGACAACGGGACTTATGTGACGGGAGAGGCATGATTCCTCGACCGAATTCCTTTGTTTCGGTGAACGCGCAGAGGTGCCAGGCAAAAGGCGACCAGGAACATTCGAAGGATGACGTCATAGCTCGTTGGTAACATTCCATTGCAGAAAAATGCAAACTTGTTCGTTTCTCTCTTTCTCTCTTCCTCTCGTTTTAAATTTCTCTATTTGCTTTTATTTTTTTCTTTCTATCTCTTTTTTCTTTGTCTTTGCTTCTTTTTCGCTTTCTCTCTCTTTGCATTTTCTCTCTCTCTTTTACTGTGTCGACTTCTATATTTCTTTGCCTCTCTTTTTTCTCTTACCCTATTTTCCCTTTCATACAGCCACTTAGACTCTTTGCTCCTTGAGAAATTTTGCCGCCACTGGACTAGAGAAGAAAATGGCAGATATTCTGCTGTTCTGCCAATGTGTTATGATTAATAATTGTTTTATTGAACTTTCTCCCTGAATAAACTGATCCTTATTATAAATGTGCTCTCCAGTGGGCTAAATAACGTTACGTTTTTCATAAGTTTTAACATCGTTTGAATTTAAAATGTTAAAAAAAAATAAGATACATAATTTTTTCTTAAAAATCTAGTTTAGATGCTGCTTCTTTTTAATTTAATTTTTCGACGATGTCTTCAAAATAAAACGTTGTTTTGTTTCGCTGTTTGCTTTAATATAGATGCTTTATTGGAATATCATATGCATATATCTGTAGTTTCCACTTACTACAATGTCTTTGATTCCAAATAAATGTAAGCATGATTGCAAACACATTCAGAAATATCAAAACTATTTTCTGAATACAACAGCTTTCTTAGATCGATCATTAAAAATGACAAACAGATAAAATCTTTAGAGAATATCAGCCTCATCAAACCTTGTTCCACAAGACTTTAAATAAAACCAAGAAAGGAAACACCCCCACCACATCAATACTGGTCGGAGCGATAACAATGAACTTGAGAAAATTATTTCTCTGAAAAATTCTGTTAATAGAAAGATTTTATAAATTTCATATAAATTTCAAAAGTGGCACTTGCTACTCGGTCAATGTATACCGACTGTTTCCTTATAAGGAAACACTTTATATTACCATTAACATTAGAGGTGAGGGGAACAGATAATGCACGTTGGTCCCAGTCTGATAGCCAGGTTGTAAACAAAAGCGTAACTCGATCAGCACTGACTGCTCGATCAATAAATGCCGAATGTTTCCTTATAAGGAGACGGCTAATATTACCATTACCTTCAAATTCAACAAACCCTCCAAGATGTCTGTTCCCACACCCTTCAATTTTGCTTTTCTCTTAACTAAGCTAAGTTTATTAATATAAGTGTCTACAAGCTAAAGAGATCGAAATGACCGTCCAATACGCAAGCTATCTATATATCTGAGATGGGTATTGTAATTATTTACACGATTTAAATTTTTCGGATTGCTTTCCTCGTCTTTGTTGCCATATCCCCGAAGTTTCGACCGTTGTACACTCCAGCCTTCTTCAGGTGATAGAAATTTCAAACCGAATCCATTACTTCGGCCACCGGAGTAGATGGCCCTCACGGGCACATGACCCAGTGGATAAAAGTGTAGGTTGAAGTAATCCAGTGACTTGAGCTACAGAGTTGTGAGTTCAATACCTGGATACAGCAGAGATGAACAAAATTTTAAATGGAAAATAACTGAAAACTGAGATATCTGGAAGAGGCATGACACGTGGAACTAGAACACTCTGCCCCGGTGGACGAAATAAAGGGTTCGGTTTGAAATACCAATCACCTGAAGAAGGCCGGAGCGTACCACAGTAGAAACGTCGTGAATATGACTATCATTTGTTACTCTGGTTCTTCATTGGGTACCCTATGTTGATGCACAGGGTACCCTATATTGCTGCATTGGGTACTCTATATTGATTCACCTGTGCCAATTAATGTTCAGCTGTAAGGTATTTGCACTGTGTCTGCTTTGGGAAAATGAGACAAAGAAATTAAAAAAGAGGTTTTCAGTTATGCGTCATGCGTGATACACGCTTATGCGATCATGTATCTTTCGATACATGACTGACGAGGCAGATTTTTTTCCCCCAGTAGGTTGTCATTTCTTTCTGCGGTAGACCAGTTGCCATCTAAGACTATAGAACCGGGTCTCTCCTGTTATTCACCTGTTGGGAGAAGAAGAGGATTCATACCATTCCCAAGCGTATTAGCACGTAAGGGAATATAATGGATTCGACTGGAATTCAAACTTGTCTCTACCGATTCCTCAATCAGAGCCGGTATCCATTACTACACCGTACTTTTACTAAATTCAGATAGGATATTGAGGAAGGTGCTGGAATATCACGGATACTTACGACAGTATGTGTTTCGTAAATAACGGATTAATCGAATTTAATATCAATAAGGAACGTATGTTCTTCGAGTTGCTATTTTGTGATGGCTCCATTATATTCTAGACACACCCTAAATAGATATCAATGTAGATTTTGCTGTCAGTGACTCACCAGCGTAACAGAGAAGTCAGGTAGATTAGAGAGCTGTTATGGAAGGAGAACCTCATAGACAACAGGAACAGATTAACGCTTCACATGATGCCAGTAACCCCACCCTTCTCCGATAGGTAAATAGGTGGTCGACGAGGATGTGCACCGGTAGGACAACCATATGAGAGAAAGACATATACGAATACGGTACAAGGGTGGGTAAACTACGGCCCGCGTGTCACATGCTTTCCGCCAAAAGAATTCATGCGGCCGGCCAAATGTGAGTAAATTTGAAAGAGAAAGTTAACAAGCAACGCCAAATAATTGTTATAAACATCTTGACGCCTAATTTTAACAAACTGTTAAATGACTGTATTTAGATACATTATTCTCATTGAGTCATTGAGATTCTTCTGCTGTTGTGTTACTTTGCTTTTCAAATAAATCTGTTTCATATGAAGTTATTAGTTTGGTGCAAAAATAATGACGTGATAATGTCGTTTTTTGACGTATTTTTAACGTCAAAAAACGACATTATTACGTCATTATTTTTGCACCAACCTAATACTACTTCAAAATATCAATAAGTCTTTTTCTTTAAACTGAATTACTTTGTTTTCAAACAAATCTGTTTCATATAAAATTTCTATTTTAAAATCTAAATTATTTTTTCTTTAAATTTAGTTACTTTATATCTATTTTATTAGAATTTTCTACTTTAAAATATTAGTAAGAATTTGTTTTTTTATTTCTTTACGCAGAGTTAATTTTTTTTTTTCAAATAAATGTTTTCTACTTTATAAAATTAATTAATAAAAATATTTTTTTCTTAAAACAATGTTATTTTGTCTTTCAAATGTGTTTCATGTAAATCTTCAGCTTAAAAATACTTATTAATATTTTTTTCTTTAAATTACTTTAAACTGAGTTACTTTGTCTTTCAAATAAATGGGTTTCATGTGAATCTTCTACAGTACTTTAAAATATTAATTTATCTAAATTAATTGCATTTTTTCTTTAAAATTCTATTTTTTGTTTATTTTAAATATGAATTATTTTGGATTAATATACTATGCGGCCCAATAAAATTGTGAATTTTTCAATGTGTCCCTTGCACTGAAAAGTTTGCCCTGATATAGTATAACCTAGAGACAAAAGTGAAAGAGACACAAATGGAGAAAGTCCCCAAATCGACAGACATCTTTACAACGATATGAAGTGAATAAAGAATACTTTTACATATAAGATATTTAGTCTTGTGTTCTGCGTCAACTACTTGATGCAAGGATATGAATTTGAAAAAATCATTACAAAATCTAGACATTATTTGTAACCATATTTGGTTCATTGTTCATCGTTAGTGCTTCATTGCTATTGACATATCCGCACCACACCCAGCAAGGCTAAATAAATATCATATTGTCATTCACCTTTCTTGTTCATAATATTTTAAATGTCAATATTGTTATTTTATTAATATTATATAATATTACATTATAATATAATTATCAGATTTCTGCCGATTTAGGCGCCTGAAAGCAAACAAAAGAAAAAGGAATATTGTCATTTTATCAGCCTAATATTATCTAAAATCCTCTAACATGTCCAGACGAGACACCAGTTACCAAGTAATTTTGAATTAATAAGGTATATATTGACAACTAGCAGTAGAGTCCGGCGTTGCCCAGGGATGTAACAGTAAGAGATAGATCAAGTATCGACCATCAAAAAGACTGAAAAATAAAATTGACAAAGATTATTGTTTAAGGTTGACGGACACGCATGTCTTAATTAGTATTTTTTTTTTTTTTACGAATTGTTCAAACTCAAACAAAAACATTGTTTTCAATCGTTATGAGTCTACCGATTGAATAGAATTTTATTATAAACAATTGTCTTTTAAATGGAATTCTTTAAAGCATTCTGAATGTAAAAATAAAGAAGAAAGTGTGCAAGACAATAAGAAACACTACCTGTCAAAAAAAAAAAAGTTTTGTTGAAATCGGTTGAAAAATGTAAGAAATCCGATCCCATATATAAACGAACACACACACATACACACACAAACAACCTGGGTTTTATAATAAGTATAACTCGATATGAATTGTCCCCATTTCATTCTCGTGATGCCTCTTAATCGGGTTTTCAAATTGATTTCGTGCAAAAACAATTGTGTTTTTCCAATTTTTGGCGCTGTTAGAACCACCGCAAAGTAATTTTACGTTGTCCTGTGAAGTTGTGTTGAAATCAGTTGAAAAATGTAGAAAATGCGATCCAATATATAAACGTAGAGAGAAAGAGAGAGACACACACACACACACACAATCTGCGTTTTATAATAAGATGTCAGTCAAGGGAGATAATTCCAGATATATTAAATACGTTTTACAGGGTCATTTCCTAAGCGTCTGGTTCCACGCCGTTATCTGTAGGAACATACAAGTGACAACACTTTAATAATAATAATAATAATAATAATAATAATAATAATAATAAGTAGTAGTAGTAGTATTAGTACTAGTAGTTGATTTAATTGACAGTTTTACGTCACATCAACCTCAATGAGATTTTTAGGATAAGTTCTTATGAACGGAATATGTATTTTTCGTAAGAAATCTGTTCGTAGATCAGGTTTCATTGACGTATTTTTGTAAAGAGGGTTTTGTTGAAAGTATTGCTAGTAATGTATTTTTTCTTTCAAACTTTATTGCTGGTATTTTTACTATAAAAATCTATTTTTATACTTTCATAGTATTTTGACCACCTTTTTTTGGGTAGGGGTAACTATTTGCCTATAACTAGGAACCTAACAGGTGCTACCA
>OZ010593.1:52355264-52357764 GCA_963932145.1 Acanthosepion lycidas
CGTCCTCTGGACTTTAGCTAGCTCTAAATGGGGGTTTTATTTTGCCACATGTATTTATTAGCAGAAAGCTTTTCAATATATATATATATATATATATATATATATATATATATATATATGAAAATAAAATGCTCTTGATCGGACTGAGAACTTTTCATTTTTCCGCTGACACTTTTAACAATGAAGCAACTTTTCTTCTTTTTCTTTTTTTTTTCTTTTTTTTCGCTTACGACCATGGCCAGTACTCAGACGCTGTAAACTAGGCGACAGGCCAAGCAAGCCGTCGATGGTTACAACTCGCTATTTTTACTATCAGAAAACCACGACTTGCCTGGAGTTGAATGAGGAGTAACCTATTTTTAGAGTGGTACCCTATCTTAGAATTCTGTGTTTATGGGATTAAAGAAATCTTAAATAAAGTAGTAAAAGAACCCAAGAAGAAAGGACTAGCTATTAAACTCAAGGAGACAATGCATGTTTGTCAGCAAGTGTGACTGCCCATAGGTGTGAGATACGTACTTAGGACGTGAAAACGAATCAGTTCTGAAATTCAACTTTCAGGATAATGCGCTAATAGGCGAGAAAAATATGAAAGCGAAAACTGAATTTGCTTAGAAGGTGCCTTCCAGAAATTCATGAAGGTAATAATAGAAAGAAAGAATTCAAGAGAAATAAAAAAAGAGCCATGAACTGTGATGTAATATCTAATCTTATATATAGTAAAGAATACCGTATAAACTCTACAATTGAAGCAGATGCTGGAAGCTATAAAGATGTTTGGGCGCCTTGGCGTTGTGTAATGGTTAGCAAGCTTGTCTCGCTAAAATAGTTACAACTGAATAGTGGGTTCGATCCTCACTGGGTTGCCCATACTTTCGGCCTTGTACCACATCTAAGCTACTCTTGGAAAATCTCTACGGAGATTTTGTTTTAATCATATATGCTAACAACACAATGAAAAAAAAATTGAGCAACGGTAAAGAAGGAATACAGTGGCTGGCCGCTTCTAACCGAGTATGCTTGTCTACTAGGACGGCTAAATCAATCCCTGTTGTAGACACCTGCTCAGACACAGTTGTGTTTGTTCAACACAAACAGAGCACATCTGAAGGTTAGACTGCACCTCTGCTGAGCAAACCTTAGTTACAGTTCCTGGGAGAAAGCGATTTATCTGGCGTTAACAATCTGAACAAGGCCAGTATGCTCAAACTCTCGGTCACGATGACTTGTGACTTTGTGCCCAAATCTTCGTCGGCGAAACTGTTTCAGTGCCAACAATATTTAGAGTTGAATTCCCTTAACTTGTGGACAGTAGATCCAATAAGGCTAGTCCCTAGCGATAAATGTCAGTCGTTGATGTTATTAGTTTTTGGAAGTTTTTACCAGAGATCTTGAATTACGAATATTCTCCATCAAGCCGTATGACCTCAGACCAAAAGCAACATTCGCAGAATATTTACAGTGCCAGACAACGCAGATTTTATTCTGATTTTTACAATATAGAACTTTAAGGTTTGTAGTATAATCCTCAAAGGCTCCATGTTAACTGAGTCTATTGTGACCAGAACATTCGACTTTCTGGTAACCTCAATCCGGAGTTCGGTCTACTTTTTGAGTTTGTCAATTTCCTTTAATTTGTTTTCATGATTATCATGAACAGCTATGTCAATATCAGGACATTTTCTTCATTCTTTGTCTTCGACAGTGATGTCCGATTTGATGTCATCAAGGATGGGATCTGTTTGTATGTTGTTAACCTAAAAGATGTTGGCGTGGTCGTTTTCCATCATATTCTCTGGCTTATGGGGGTAACATTATTCGACGACTTCACATCCATACTTCCTGCACTAGATCCGATTTATACGAGAGTCCATATTATTATTATTGCTAGTACTACTACTACTAGTAGTAGTATTTTTCTTGTGTGTCCGACAGCCAGGTTTGCCAATTCGCAGCAAGCCCTCTGATCAGGAGACTGGAGCGTGGAACCACCTTTTAATTGATGTGGTTCCCAACTCAACCCTGACTCAGTGTGGTAGCACCTCTTAGAGTCCCAGCTATGGTAAAATAGTGAACCGCAACCAAACAAAAGCAAAACACTATGAAAGTATAAAAATACATTTTTACAGTAAAAATACATTTTATATATAAAAAAATTAGCAACACTACCAATTTATAGTAAAATTAGCAACACTACCAATTTATAGTAAAATTACTAATACGCACATAGTAACAAATTGTAGCGATTTCAACCAAATCCGTTTAAAATATTACCAGCTACCAGTATGAAAGAACTTACATGACATTAAGCAATATAATATCCTAAAATTTCTTAAACTGTATTCCAAAAACATAACTTCAACCAAACACTGCCTCTCATATTAATATCTACACAAACATGTATATGCACAAAAGCTGGGTATCTACTATGCATTCAGTTATGAAATCACGAGACCATATCACATTTTTATTATTTCTAAGCTCCCAAGGACATTAAATT
>OZ010593.1:52362764-52370264 GCA_963932145.1 Acanthosepion lycidas
ATATCAGAAAAAATATTAGACATCCGAATGACTAAGTGGAAAACTCGGTATAACGCGTATCGTTCTCGAGAAAGACTTCATCAGACGAGTGTAGTTTTTATATGGATGGAATTATATATATATATATATATATATATATATATATATATATATATATATATATATATATATAGAGAGAGAGAGAGAGAGAGAGAGAGAGAGAGAGATGTGGGGGAGACATAAACGTGATCATGGGCAAAAACATAATTATGTACCGAGAGGAAGAGTTGAAGATGTAAAAGCGTTGAATGTAAGTTTTTTTTTTTTAAATTTTAAGTTTTAAGTATTTCATGTCTGGATGTATGTGTTCAAACGTACCCGGAAACACAGTATAGGCGCTTTCATTCAGTTCGTAATAAACTCGGTACATGATCATCATTGACACTTACCTTTATTTTTGCATCTCCAGAAAATATAAAGTTACATACATAAAAACATTAGACTGATGAAGGCCATCTAGTGAATAAATCCCGTTACGTTCATTCAGTCGTTTAACATTGTATGGACATATAGCAATATGTAATACATTCTCATATATATATATATATATATATATATATATATATATATATAGATAGATAGATAGATAGATAGATAGATACGAACAGACGGCGATAAATAGATACGAGCTGATTCAGATAGATAGATAGATAGATAGATAGATAGATAGATAGATAGATAGATACGAACAGACGGCGATAAATAGATACGAGCTGATTCAGATAGATAGATAGATAGATAGATAGATAGATAGATAGATAGATAGATAGATAGATAAACCTAGTGAGCCAGACAAACCTACCCAGGTTTCACCTAAGCGGATCGTCAGGGAAAGCTGGCTAAAGAGGCAAAAGAGAAACAGCCTATTTATAGGGGATAATCAAAACCATACCACGTGACCAAAGAAAAACACAAGAAAAACAACACGGGGGCGGGTAAAGATTTATTCAAACGACTAAAAGGGGAGGGGATAATTAAAACACGAACAATAAAGGTGGAATGACTATACAAACGGGGAAATTAGACCTAATTCAATTACCAAGATTTTCTATGCCTACATATGTTAAGAATCTCGGTTTTAGAGTTTAATAGATCGTTAGGTTGATTATATAAAGCTATGGATAATTTCTCCTCTGTACAAAGCTTACAAAATTTTTGGCCTGCTTTATATTTGGGACATTTTTTTAATATTTCCCATTTAAGGATGGGGTCTTTATTGTTTTCTTGTCTAGTTTTCCATACATAGGTGGATAGCGTGTTACTATGTTTAGTTTTTTCGTTTTTAAAACTACTCGTGTGATTATAATATCTTTTTTTTAAAATATCCTGAGTAGCTCCTATGTATGCTTTAGGGTTTGTATCCTCCATATCCTTATAAATTTTAGCCTGGTAAACCACGCATTCTTGTTGATATTTTCCCTTTAGGGGGCAGATATTTTTGTTCCTACAATTGCAACTAGGAGGGCTACTATATATATATATATATATATATATATATATATATATATATATATATATATATATAAGGGGGTATTTATAAATAACACTGCCATCTCATTTTAATTGATATATTTACCAAAATTACACAGAAATATCTAAAATTAATAAAGAGTAAATTTATTCAATAAAATCACCATAGACTCCAAACGACTTCGGAATCATCTGTAACTCTTCTGGTCGTAGTCTTGTTTAAGTTGCCATAATCCTTAACTTCAGTTCATCTTTGTTGTTAAAAATTAGTTTTATTGGTCTCTCGCTCAACTGCGCTCCACATATAATGATTAAGTTTGTTGCAGTGTGTGGAGTTAAGTTGCCATTTATGAGGGGTGATATGGTCGCAGAAATAGCCTGACAGCCATGATTGAGTTCTCCTGATTGTATGGCATAGTGCAGAGTCTAATTGCTAGACATAGTGTCTTCCAGCAGCAAACCATCTTCACTCAGGGGAGCACTACCTCCTCAAGGCCTTCGTTTTGAGTCTGAGGCCCTGTAGCAAGATGAATGAAGGCATAACTTCGCCATCACTAGTGGTCCCTCCAGACACCTTCGTAACCACCATTAAATTCATTCAATTCATTCCAAATCATCTGTACTGTCCTTAGATTGACACCCAAAAACTTTGAATTGTCTGTATTAGTGCTTCCGGCACGAATGCCAAAAAGTACAGTATGCAGTTTCAAATTTCTCGCGGAGAGAATTGCATCATGGTGCTCTTTTACTCACAGAGGGTGCCCAACTGAGGCTGCTATACTGTGCAGTCGACAAAATCAAAAACTAGCAACGCGTATGAGCGAAATTAAAAATATAAAATGACGAAATTTAACCATTGAACCCTGTACGTGGGTGTGTGTGTGTGTTTGTGTGTGTGCGTACGTGTGTGCGTGTGCGCGTGTGTGTGTGTGTATGTGTGTGTGTAAAAGTTATAATCAAACGATGATATAGACACATGAAATGATTTTTCTTTTCCGCATACACACACACACACACACACACACACACACACACATATATAAGGTTCCATTATGATAATTTATTTCACAAGAGCCCTTTTGAAAGACGCCGGGTCATCAGATAGCACTTCCAAAAGATGAAACGAAAAAGGAAATGAAAATTGATGGGTAGTGTAAGTTTGTGTAAATTAACAGAGAGTGTAATAAGGAGTGGTTAGAGAGATATGGTAGAGTTTAGGGAGGGTTTAACTTAATATCTCTCTCAATTATACTTAGTATTGTGGGAGGAGGAGGACTACCCATACGGCTTACCAAGTTTTTCATCTCTCTCTCTCTCTCTCTCTCTCTCTCTCTCTCTCTCTCTCTCTATATATATATATATATATATATATATATATATATATATATGAATATAAAAATGGACGTTGAGGTCAACATCCAGCGGTGACATTCTCTTTCATGCTAAAACGCAGGCTTCAAGCCATGTCATGAATTTAAGCATGAAAGAAACTGTTACCATTGAGTGTTGACCGCAATGTCTACTTTAATATTAACATACGCTCTATTTCTGATATTGAAAGTTTTAACTCATAAATTATCAATATGACGATGAAGGACCGAATTTCTTTTTCGAAAGCACTTGTAACGGAATATCTTATGCATTTCATAAGCTTAAAGATAATGATCGCGTCATTCAGTAAGTTAATATTTTATTGATCTGTTAGTGAAGTGATTTCGACATTAATTACATTAACATTACTGTTTAATTCTTTGGAAGATTAATTCTTTCTAGCACACACACACACACACACACATACATATATATATATATATATATATATATATATATATATATATATATATATATATATATATATTGGGATATAGACACACATGCATATATATATATATATATATATATATATATATATATATATATTAAATATTCATGGAGACCTACCGGACACTATTCCTAACATACTTTTTGACAATACTAATATAATAGCATCATCTACATGCCAAAAAAAAAAATAAAAAAATAAAGGCTAAAATTAATGGAAGCCTAATTAATAAGAACAAACAAAAAACAAACACTTAATAATATTAATTTTCAACATGGACACACTATCTTGACCGTGTTTTGAAAAATTAAAACATTTTATAAATCATACATACAGTAAACTATTTCTTATTTAACAGTTAAAATATTTAATCCTTGAAAATGAAAGCGCTCGGTTAAAAAGAAAATTCGGACAGATTTTATATAATTTATCATCCGAAAAAAATATTAGATCGCATTAGAAATTGTATAAAAAAAATAAATAAAAGCACCTAATCAGTCGTATTCAATGAAATGTTCATGAAAGAAGGACTGCTGCCTAAATATATATATATATATATATATATATATATATATATATATATATATATATGTATATGTGTGTGTGTGTATGTGTGTGTGTGTGTGGGATTATGTGATACCGGAAATAAGTTTATTCATATCATTGTGGGAGACGTGACATGGAATCCATTGGAACGGTAGCTAGAATAGTTGTGGAATCTTTAGTTCAGGAGTCGGATAACTTCAAGATTTTGTCTTTTTTCATTCTGTCAAACTAAAAATTATGTAACGGTGTCTTATTTGGATCAATGACGAGTATGCTAAAATCTATTAAGTTTGTCATGCATATTCCTTTGTGAATGCCCTAATATTTTTGCCGTGTGCCATACTGCAATACTATTTAATACTATACTAGAATATGTATAATGTAAAGCATTGTTTTCTGAATAACTTTTTTCATGAGTATACGAAAGATTTTCTAATGGTCGAAACCTGAATTTTTATAAAGTAACGGCGTGATTTTAAATCATTTCTGCGAGTTTATGTGTGTGGAAATGAAGATTTCTCTGTATCATCAGAGTATGAGGGGCCAGTAACCACAGGCGTATGTGTGCGTTTGCAGTCTGCCGCTAGTCGGCGAGCGAAAGTCGGAGATTATTGGCGCGCACGTGGCGTTCGGGAATGTTTACATTCATGTTCGCCGGTGCTGAAGATTCCGTCAAAACCTGAACAAAGGTATTTGTCTTTGTATAATGCAAACGTTCGTACGAATTTTCGATCGTATACATCTCTTGCGAGTTTCGCTCGCACCTGCATTTTTCCCCTTTTTCGTTTCTTATTTTACTTCTGACTTTCTTTTATTTATTTCCAGCTTTCTCTTTTCAATTCGTTCTTTCTTTCTTTCTTTCTTTCTTTCTTTCTTTCTTTCTTTCTTTCTTTCTCATTTACTTCATTCTTTATTTATATCGCTTTCATGAGAATATTTTTTACATTTTTTCTTCTTCTTTTAATTATACATTTTCCTCTTCCACTTTTTATTCTCCTTTCTTTTCTTTTTCCTTTCTTCCTTTCTTCCTTTCATCCTTTCTTTCTTCCTTTCTTCCTTTCATCCTTTCTTTCTTCCTTTCTTTCTTTATTTGTTTTTTTTTTTTCTTATTGTCTTTCTGTACTTACTTTAATTTTTTCATATTTCTGTTTTTTTTTTTCTTAATATTTTTCTTTTTTTCTTTCATTGTTTTTCTTCATTCAATTATTCCTTATCTCCTTCTACTTTTTGATTCTTCTTCGTCTTTTCTAATTCCTTCCTTCGTTTGTTTTTTTTTTCTTTCTATTTTTTTATTTATTTCTGTCTTTTTGTTTGACTTTACTTTTTTCCTATTTTCATTTTTTTTTTTGAATATTTTTTTTGTTTTTTCTTCATCTCTCACTCAATTTGACTTTTCTTCATCCTTTTTCTTTCTTTCGTTATATATATATATATATATTTCTGTTTTCCCTTCATTCTCTTTCTTCTTTCCATTTTTCTTTCTCTTCCTAAAATTTCAATTCTTCTTCTTCTCCTTCTTTCAATTAATATTCTTCTGAATTCAGCGCCCTGGGTATGATGATAAACTACATCTGCATCCTGGGTATGACAATAAACTACATCCGCGTCCTGGGTAAGACGATAAACTACATCCGCGTCCTAGGTATGACGATAAACTACATCCACGTCCTGGGTATGACGATAAACTACATCCGCGTCCTAGGTATGACGATAAACTACATCCACGTCCTGGGTATGACGATAAACTACCTCCGCGTCCTGGGTATGACGATAGACTACATCCGCGTCCTGGGTAAGATGATAAACTACGTCCAACAGTAAGGCCTCTGATCAGGAGGTTTTAAGGAGCGTGAAACAACCTCTTAATTGCTGGGGTTCCCAGGTCCACCCTGACCCGGGGTGGTAGCACCTGTTAGGGTCCCAGCTATGGGCAAATAGTTAACCCCAAAACTGTGGTCAAAACACTATGAAAATGTAAAAATAGGTTTTAATACCAGAAATAATTTGTAAAACATTTTACCAGCTGTACATTTTTGAAAAAAAATATTATCAGCAATAAAAATTCACTGCATTAAATAAGCCATAGAGGTTGATATGTCGTAAAACAAAACAAACCAAACCAGAAATACGTTGTTGAAAAATTATTACCAGTAATAAATTTTTGAAGAAAAATTATTACCAGCAATGCATTAAAAAAAAAAAAAGATATTACCAGCTATAAGTTTGTTTTTTGTTTTTTTTTAAATAAAAAAATAACAGCAATAAAAATCTTGTCGGCATTAAATGACCCATTGGATATATATTAGAAACATCTTCGTCACCGAGTCTCGTGGTTACAGTTGGTATGACATTTGCGTCGTAATGGTTTAGAACGTATGGTAACTTATTTGGATATGAGCGTATAGATATATTGAGCCTAAGAGAAAATGAATTTCAAATCCAACCGTTATTAACGGCCTTAAAAATAACGCAACACAAAATACTAAGACAAAAAGCGTTGTCATTAAAAACGCTTTTCTATTTTGTCTCTTTCTCCCTTACTAACACACACACACATAAATCAATCGGCATAAATTGACTTCTAGTTGAGATGCCGCTCAACAAAATCAACCAATCTAAATTCGGAGTTGATTTCTTCTACATTTTTTGATATCCATAGCTAAAGAGACCCATCTACTCTGCTATTTAACCTATAGTGTGTAGGGGAAGAGCTGCCTTGCTCAAGTGCAAAAGTAAACGCAACAAACTAGGATTTGAAATCAACATACAGATTTCACTTTCATTCCCGATAGCCATTAGGCTACTTTTGCGTTCTGATGCCAGTAGATTTCTTAGTGGCGTTATGACTCGTTATGATAGAAGTTATAATGCTGTGGGTTCTGCAGCAAAGAGGTTTTAGTAGCCCATTACCAAATGGGTCTTGAATTAAGTGTTGTCCTCCTGCTAAGGAAGATGATAAATTTTAGAAAGAGTTCAATAAAACGAAGCATCCAATAAGGAAATACCTTCTTTCAATTACAAGATATATTCCTTAATTTGTCAAGAATCCTTACATTTTTCCGTTTTGTAGGAGGCAGCAAGTACAGAAATTTTCCATAATTCTCATTGTCCAAAGAGGTTTTGGCCATTTCTTTAGCAATTATTAACGGGGTTCTGTTTTTGGTGATATTAGTTTTTTCGTAATGCTTTGACTGTTTAAGTTGTATTTTATTTTTCTAGTTTATATATATATATATATATATATATATATATATATATATATATATATATATATATATATATATATTCAAATGAATAAATATAGATAAATGTACGATCAATAATTCGTATACAAATAGACACACACACACACAAACGCACACACACACACACACACATATATATATATATATATATATATATATATATATATATATATAGTAATAAAAAGCAGTGCTCAATGTTAAAAACTTACCTATTAATATACTATATATATGTGAAAAAGTGCAAAAAGTTTACTAGTGATATGAAAGTAGGATTGCTGCCTAAATATACAAATATATATATATATATATATATATATATATATATATATATATATATATATATATATATATATATATATACATATGTGTGTGTGTGTG
>OZ010593.1:52377764-52395264 GCA_963932145.1 Acanthosepion lycidas
CATATGTTCATGAGCCTACAGTGAAAAATAAATAAACCGTAATAAAAAGAGATAGATAGATAGATAGATAGATAGATAGATAGATAGATAGACAGACAGACAGACACAGACTGAGTTAGATAGATATGCAAGCACAGACTGAGAGATATTAGCACAGACTAGGACAGATAGATAGATAGATAGATAGATAGATAGATAGATAGATAGATAGATAGATAGATTGATAGATAGATATTAAAAGGACTGGGATAGATAGATAGATAGATAGATAGATAGATAGATAGATAGATAGATAGATAGATAGATAGATAGATAGATAGATATCGAATGGGCAATATATAGTGATATTGAATACTGGCAGATAGATAGATAGATAGATAGATAGATAGATAGATAGATAGATAGATAGATAGATCAGCAGTTATTCAGTCGGAAACCTTATACCTGAGCGCCAAAGCCAAGACACTGAGACGAGTTTGTTTGTTTGTTTGAAAGAATTAAAAGCCCCATTAGGAGAAGCGGGGGTCACAAAGGCTGACCGGGGTTTAATTGACATGCCCTATCCCCATTGACATCCTCTAACCTAGGATGGGAGACTAACAACTGATGCAATCTTAGCCACAGCATTTGCAAGTACTAAGATAAGTCAAGTGCCATACATCTTGTAAGCTTTCGCGATTATGTCTCCTTCAATTCACAACTGACTCGGCAGAAGATTTCCCGCGGTAAGCTGTTCTTTCTGTGGTAGACTGCTTTTGCCAGTTGGTTGTAATCAGTCTGTTCTGCTATTCAACCCTTAGCTGGAGAGAAAAAAAGATGGATTCATAACTTCCCCAAGGCTGTTTACACGTAAGTGAATGTAACTAACTCGACTGGAATTCGAACTCGGCTCTCCGATTTCTCATTCGTTAACTAGCCGTTATCCATTATACCACTCGCACATCCATAAATCCTTAGATAAATCTCATAATAGCGCCTTTAGTTTCCAGATTACGAAAGATGTATGGCATATCTGGCACGATTCTGATAACTCTGGGTAACTTGAGAAAAGTACAGAATTATCAATTTGCTCAAATTCTTTGGACTTTCTCAAAGAAACTTTCACACACACAAAGGTTCATGCAGACAAGTATATAGAGGTGTTTGCTATAAATATGGTGGTACATCCTACTGACGAATGGATATCAGTCAGTTATGTGACATGCGTGATACACGCTTAGGCGATCATGTATCTTTCGATAATTGACTGACGAGTCAGATTTTTTCTCGCAGTAGTGGTCCAAGGTTATAGAACACGGTCTGCCTTACTATTTACCGATAGCTGGGGCGGGAAGAAGAGGAGGATTCATACCTTTTCTCAAGGGTATTAGGGCGTAAGTGAATGTAATTGATTTGACTGCAATTCGAACTCCTATCCATTGTTCCACCGTGCCTACGTGGATATATATATATATATATATATATATATATATATATATATATATATATATATATGTATATATATATATATATATATATATATATATGTGTGTGTGTGTGTGTGTGTGTGTGTGTGTGTGAAACATATATAGAAAATAGGAAAGAACTCGTTAGGTAAATAATCCAAAGTTTAGTATTTTTGTTATTATTTTTTTAAAAATAATGCTCGATACAAAAGTAGAGCGTAGTACTTTAATTCAATTTAATTCAAATAATTATATTGAAGTTTTCGGCTCTTCTTTTGAAACATGAGAACTCTTATGTAGCGTGTTGGAATCATATTTTTAAATAAATAATTATATATATATATATATATATATATATATATTGTTGCCATATATGATCTGGTGCCCCTTCTATTTGTCTCAAGGTCCTTTTTAAAATCCAAAGAGGGATATGCAATGTAATTGGCCCTGATCTGGCATCTTGTCTACAGCTGATCTCTCACAGAAGTGCCGTTGCCTCCCTCTACGTTTTTTACAAATACTCTCATGGTAACTGCTCCGATGAGCTGATTTCGCTGGTTCCCAGACTTCATGAATTTAAGCGTTCAATTCGGCTGGCATCTCGCTCTCAACCTTTCACTGTCAAAACTGTTAAATATAGCCGCCTCTTCTACCACAATAGCTTCATATCCCGCACTTCTCGCCTGTGGAACTCCCTCTCCAGTTCTTGTTTTCCTGATAGCTATAATCACCAACTTTTCAAGTGTAGCGTTAATCGACGTCTCCAGGTGCTCTGATTCATCCCCTAATCTTCTCTTCATCCTCTCCACTATCTTTCCTCTTTGTTCTCGCTCCAACTCTCTGTAACCCCTTGCGTGCTCGTTGCTTCCCGCCTTGCTTGGGGTTGAATGCATAATATATATATATATATATATATATATCCATAGCACCGAAAAACCACTATCGACCGAAATAAGGCGTAAGTAACTGGCAGAGACGGTCGATTATGTTTACACTGTAGGGTCACCCATAGCGGTAAGGACGATGAGTAGTGAGGACAAGACTGAAAGCGATCTACCTCTATCAACGGCGGAATAGGTAAATATCGCCACAGTCAACCTGGCGGAAGCAGGCAGCACTAGTTGGGCTCGCGTAACCAAGACGGACCTTGAGAAATCAAGCATCCAACAACGCGATGCAACCAGGTTTGCTAGACCTCGCCTAACTCAACCCTCTTTGAGCCGCGAGGGAGACGCTTCTGACTAAGTATGTGGGCTTCTCCGTCGCGCAGAGTTGTCCGCCAAAATAAAATTCACACGAATGGCCTCATCAACTCTCTTTGATTCAGAATCACCACCGCTATTAGGGGAGAGAAAGGGAATGGCGAGAGAAGATGAAGATCCCTATGCTCGGATGCGAGTGGGTGCTGACAACATTGTATAAATAAATCCCTTGCCATTGCGGTAATGGACACTTTATGTACATATATAATTTAAAATAAAACAAAAAAAAACTGCATATTGAGTTAAAATAATAAAAAAAAATCTTCTTGGATAATGGCTAATAAAAATAGACGAAAGAACTCTCATCTACAGATCATTTGGACAGATTTTACACATTATACGCCCAGAAAATAAATCTCTTGTGCGAATGCAAGAAAATAATTAAAAACAAAGACAAAAGCTTAATCGCATTGCGTAATCTGTCCATTCACTGAAACATGTATAAAAAGGGTGTGCCTATCAAAATATACAATTACATATGTGTGTGTGTGTTTGTATGTATTATGAAATGGATAATTTTCAGAAATTTAATATATTTTCTGTTTATATTCACTTAACTAAATTATATCTATTAAAATAACGTATAAACAGAAAATATATTAAGTAATTGTTGGACATAATCCATTTCTTAATATGTTGTCAATGTTTACGTCAAGGTACGTTTCGTGAACAGATATGATCGTTGGTGAAAGATCTTCGAAGATTTGTTGTTTATAAACTGTAATTCAGAACCAGACGCTTCTTTGTGGCTGAATGGTTAACAGCACATTAAATCAAATGGTGCGTTCTCATTAAGGGTTACTGGTTCGAACCCTGTCGGAGAAGCATATATTTTCTACGAAATTTCTCGAATATTCAGGCCGGTAAATGTAATTAATACTATTTATTTAAAAAAAAAACAGAGCATTTACTTAAATGAACTGTATCTGTTAAAATAACTTATTAACAGAAAATATATATATATACATATATACACACACACACACACACACACAAAAACAATAGTATAGATATAGGAGTCCGTTCAGTACCTAGTTGGATGGCCATTTGGAAATATCAGTTGCTGTAAGTGTGGATGTGCGGTTGGAGTAATGGATAATTGGACGAAAATGTTAATCGGAGAGGCGCGTTCCAATTCTCGTTGTGCCTGCTATATTCACTTACGCGCAAATACCCTTGGAAAAGGCATGAATCCACCTAATGTCCCTTCAGCTATGGGTTAATTAGTAAGATTTGTAACACTAAAACCATTATTATCTCAAACAGATACTTCTTACAAACTAAAAAAAATATTTTATAGCTTTAAATAACCTGCGAAATGTCGATCCGCAGTTGGAAAACTATCAATCAATCACCTTTATCATTTGGAATTTGAAATATACGATCGGTGTATGGTTTTTGATATTTGATTTATTGCCGATATATGTCGACTATTTTTTTTATAACGCTAGAGATTCTTTTTTAACTTATGAGTGAATTTTAACAAAGAGCATATACTTTCTTTCTATACAAACAAGAATTTAAAATAAACTTTATTAAGAGAAAAGTTGCTTACATGTGGTAATTTTAAAAATTTTAATTAAAAATAAATGTAAGCGTCATGTGTTACATATTTGCCCTCTTTTAACGACCTGCTGTTTTGTTCTCCTGATGTAAGATTTTAAATTTAGCCTTACGTGAATTTCTAAATGCTTACGGTCATACCACGTTAAAGCGCAGCTTTTCGTCTGATCACCGAAATTAAAAAAAACGTCGAGCCTAGTAAGTACCCAGAGCTGTGACCATTTGGGGATACCAGGTGCTTTTACCACATAACAACATGCACTGGGTCAACGTGGTAGGATAATGGCCCGTTCGTCCACAACAATGGACAGATCTGGAGAAAGCATACGTCTAAAAAGAGACTTTCCAATGGTGATTAAGGAATTATCGAAGAATAAGAATAAAGGTCGTGATTCTGCACTGGGTGTTTGAGTAGCGTAAGAATTATCAGTGCTTTAAGTAGAATTCTATGTGCCGCATATCCTCAGAACGTGGGGGGATCATGGTTCGCCACAATTTGCACAATTTGCACAATTTCGTGTCTATTGCAACTTTTAGTAGATTTTGTCTTTTCACCCAATCTCTGTTCTGTCAACCATTTACATAAGCTCTGTAGGTAGGTTATGCGCTGTTTTCGTCTGTCCCGCTTTCCTTTAATCTGTCCTGCGAGTATCAAATTTCCCATGCCCTCTTTCCTCAGTACGTACCCTGGAAATTTCAACTCTCTTTCTGGTATTAAACATGCGTTCTTTCTGCTTTCATCTTCTCTAAAACTTCGTCGTTGCTTTCATGTTCAGTCCATGGTACCCTCTCAGCATTCTGAAATTCTATAAAACCACATTTCTCTTGCTTCAAGTCTCGTCTTCATCTCGGAAGAGATTGTCCAGCAAGCTATGCCATATATAGGAGGACTGATATCGCATAACAGTTCAGCATTCTTTTCTTTGTTTCTAATGAGATTTTTTATGTTTCTTAATACTTTGCTTAGCTTTTGGAAGGCAACATTCGCTAGCCGAATGCGCCTACAATTTTCGGTGGTACAGAATCCGTCCTCTAGAAATATCCTTGCGAAATATATAAATATACCTTTTCATTTAAACTCTAGTTTATATGCAAGACTTAAGATGATGCTTTAGCTTTAAATGTCACTTTATTCCAACAAATTAGACATTCTGAAGTCGATTGAGGAATGGCAACTCATCGTCTATCAGTCTAGCTTCTCAAGATGGATATGTTTTGATCGCAAGAAGTGCCTACGGTTCTACTTAAACGCATATGGCTCGCTTTGTCTTTCCTTAATACGAGTGTAGGCTGACATTTCTTGTGCGTTTGTGTATTTTTTTTTAAATGTACAAGTAGGCGTCATTGTTAGTATTGACTATATCTCTAGCCATGTATGTGCAATGTGCGTAAGCCTATGCGTGCACACGCCCGCGAGAGCGGACGTGGCTATATATGCGTGTTGCCCCATCAAAATCAAATCTATATAGTCGAGCCCGCCTTCATTAATGGAGGATGACCGTAGTAATCAACACCCCGGCATCATGAACGTGACAGATTACTGAGGCGAAAAGAAAATGGGGGGGGGGGGAATATGTTGGCGTCTTTTCCTGAACGGGAACGCGACAATAGTGTTAATGACACGAGACTTAATGGATCACGTGACTATAGAAAGAGATGGGAATTTGCCGCCTTTGCGCATCCGATGGACACACACATGAGCACACGAACCGACACAAAAACAGCAGAGATCTTATAAATATCTCAATGCTTGAACATTGGTGTTATTTTCTTTTTCTTTTTTTTTTCTTTTTTTTTATATAGTGAAATGAATTCTTTATTTTTCGGGTGTCTTCACGAAAAGGTTAACGTGTGGTATATTCGTCTATTTAATGGAAACAAAACGAATCCATTGACAACGTAATTGCTTTTTACGAAAGTTGGGGTCAACACCAACTTGCATAAGCACCTGGGAGAATGGGAGACAGGAATCGGAAAATGCATCCGGTCTAAACAAAAGTCTTAAAAAAACAGGAATTTTTTGTTAGAAACAAACAATTGATTGATCCTATTTTTTACGGATTATCAACACTTTGCAGGTTATTTAAAGCCAGAAAATATTTTTAGATTTTAAGAATTTCTTCTTTTTTTTTTTTTTTTTGGTTTGGAAATAATAATAAATTAGTGATGCAAGTCTTACTAATTCAACCCATAGCTGATGGACAAGAGTTGGATTCATATGTTTCACAAGTGTATTTTGCGCATAAGTGAATATGACGAAATCATCGTTTAACAATTCCAAGGCATTATCCATTACACTATCAGCACATCCAAACTTACAGCAGCTGCTATTCCCAAACGGTCACCCATCTAGCTACTGACCAAGTTTGACATTGCTAAACCTCTGAGAACGTTCGAGAACTGGTGTTTCAACGTGATGTGGCCGTAAGCCGAAAAACACTACCTGTACAGGGCATTGAATGCTGGACCATTTATTCATAGATGATGAGGAGGCTTGAGGCAACAGGATGCTGGAAATACCGTGGAAGGGACAGTTGAGCAACGAGTAAGTTTTAAAAAAAATACGAACAAAAAAAAGGACACTTAGAATCAGAAAGAAACAGTTGAAATGTTTGGGACACATGATGAAGAAAGATGGCTTGGGGACTTTGATACTCACTGGACATACAAAAGACAAGAATGGCAGAAGGAAACATTGAGTAACCTACATAACGAACTTGTGAAAATGGGTGACAGATCAAAGAATGGGATGGATAGGAAAGATACAAGTATTGCTTAGCGATAAAAAAAAACATAGGAGTTTGAGGAGAGACATGATTGCCAACATCCTGCTATGACACAGCTCTTAAAAGAAGAAAATACAATTCTAAATACAAGCAATGTTTACTTATATACTCGATATTTATTGTGAAAAAATTACACAATGATGGCACAAAGCCGGAATGGGGTGGGGTTGAAGTTATGTGTATATATATATATGTAGGTGTAATTATTTGTATATCATATGCGCGGTAATTATTAGAAAGCGCTTGGTATCAGAGATATTGAATCAGATATATGTATATGTGTGTGTGTATGTATATGTATATTTGTGTGAATATGTGGATATATGTGTATGTGTACATGGGTATATGTATGTGTGTATGTAGGTACACGGCGATGTGTATGTATATACGTGTATAAGTTATTGTATATGTGTGTTTTTGCATGCGTTTTGAACATAAAAATATAGGTCCTCGCTAGATTAGATAATCGTCATACTTATTGTTTATATTTGATTTGTAACCTGTAGTCGATATTATTTTTGTCAAATTTTCTCAATTACACAGCGTCCCTTTCAATTTTAATTTCACCCGCCCCATCTTTCTTCCCCACCACTTCTTTCCTTCCCTCTCCCTCCTTCTTTAAGATTTGATCGGCCATGGTGTGTGTATGTCACATCGAAATGTATCTTTATTGTTTTAGACATCCGACAACAATCATTTTTCCCCCTTCCACTCACACCTAGTTTTTAAATAACCCTCTCTGTTAAACCCCTAACTTATGAACTAACATTCGTCCCACACTCTCATAATTACACTCTCTCTAAATTCTATTTTTATTTCCGGAGTAGGTTTTTTTCTGTTTTCTTTTTGAATTTGTAGGTCTGATGAATTGGATCGTATTTACGATTCCAATGGAATAAATTATGACCATGGAATATTAGTGTTTAAGCCTTGTTATTATATATATATATATATATATATATATATATATATATATATATATATATATACGACCAATGTTTCTTATAGACACCTATATAAACTTGACCAATGTTTGCATGTAGACTCAAATATAAAACGGCCAATGTTTACCTGTACATATGCGATCTATGATATTTACCTATAAGCTCAAAGAATGTTTCTCCATCAGCTAAATTGCCAAAACGGTATCGACATTAAATCATATAGCAAGTGGTGATATGTCATAAATTATTCAAACCCAGTTAACATATTGCTTTCTAGGAATTCATCCACTATATATTGTTTTTAATTTTCATGTTTTAATACCAGCATAAAACCAAGAGTCAAAGATATTACTGACGCGATATCACGTCACCCATTAGAGGACAAGCAAGTTTCTTCCGTGACATCACAACAGTGTGAAAAATGAGTATGATTTCACTCCAAGCCATTCGATATTTGATAACCTTCTTCTTCTTCTTCTTCTTCTTCTTCTTCTTCTTCTTCTTCTTCTTCTTCTTCAAGTTCCGTGTTCATTCAGGGTGTAAACGTTTATAGCTCTCCACAATTTCCCATCCTTCATTACTCTAAGCAATGTTTTTCCCTTTACTATCATTTCCAGGCATTGTCCTGTTTTAGGGAATGTCCAATGGTGATGGGCAAATTCTCTAATTCCTCTTTCTTCATTATGGGTTCCAGAAATTTCAACCATCTTATTTTGTTTCTTTTTTTTTTTTAATCTTCCTCATTGCTAACATGTTCATTTGATGGTATTCTCAACATTCTTCTGTAGAACCATACCTTAGTTATCTCCTCTTCATCTGTAAGGAAATTGCCCAGAAACTTACTCTAGTGCGTTAAGTCAGATCACAGAGACCCTCTAACAAAAATCGAATTATTTCTGAAATGAGTATTTTTTTCACTGGATCAGTCTACTTTTTGTCACCGTTTTGATCTCAACATGGCCAGTTTCTTTTTCTCACATTGCCGTATTGATTTTATTCTCCCCTTAGTGAGGGAGCAGCTTGATTTTGTCTGAAGGTAAAATACAGCGGCTTCTCTTATTCCTTTGGAGGTTGGACGGATCCAACTAACATCAGTTATCTTTAGTTTGTATAATTTTGTTATATTTTATATATATATATATATATATATATATATATATATATAATATTTATATTATAATATATCCTTATATATAAGGATATATTTATAATTTTTTTGTGTTTTCGAGGTCCCCCCTTCCCCCTTATTGCTTATCATCAACAGATTTTTTATATATAATTTTATACTCAACACTTTTTATGGGTGTTTTGATGGTACCCTGTGTCTGTGCGGTATTGTGGCATATCTAGAATTGAATGATGATAGACGACTTCTTGTAGTGGATGTGCTAATTGTAATGACTGAATGGGTCGTGAATCTAATTAGCTAGGTGTAAGATAGTGTAGACAAGCTTCAAACCATTCCCCCTTTTAGGCCTTGTGCCACAATTGTTGTATGTTTTCATGCGCAATCGATCACGACTCAGTTTCTCACTGGCTGACATTCAAAAAGATTGTACTTACGTTAATTAACATGAGCATTTATCGAGATTCGTTTAACTTGATGTTTAAGACAGCAAGCAGTACAGATAAAACTCGTGACAGGAGCGAATAGATTAGAATAATACTAAAAAAATAGACTCGTATCTTTACGCGTCGAAGTGTTTCTGAGCACAACGCACATGTATACGTGTGAGCTCACATGAAAGCACATAACCGCAGAGCCAAGTTTGAGGGGGGTGAAAGTCATAGTCGAAAAAACAGCGAATAGGAGTAAATTTGCTATTAACTGCGTTAGTGCTGTCCTTCTTGACATAAATTTCCCACAGCAAAAGTATGTTTGTAGTTTCGTTTTTATCCGAGAAATCTAAGTAAAACAAGCTGTAAACCTCTGACCCTAACGACCCCTGTTGAATTCTGATCACCGAATGATAAGTCCCCGAGGTAAACAGATGTTCGCAGCGATGATGTACTTGATCAATATCGATTAGTTTCATAAACTGTTGACACATTTTTCTTTTCTTTTTTTTTTACATTTTTTCTTTCAATATTTTTCTAAACTTTTATTTATTTATTTATTTTTTTTGTGTTGACATAGACATCTTCAGGTTCATTGATATATTGGTTACGAATCGAGAAGGCAACACGACGCTGGCTAAGCAGTCAATGACAGATTAAATAAAAAAAAAAACTCTAAGTCTTCTCCAAACATTGGTTCAATTTGATGATAATGAAAAAGGATTAGTTAAAGCTAAGAAGTTTACAATGTTGGATCGGATTAAGGGTCACCTTCGATTATTGAAAGCGTGACTGATACTAGAAAAATAGACTCGTATCCTTACGCGTCGAAGTGTTTCTGAGCACAATGCACATGTGTACGTGTGAGATCACGCGAAAGCACATAACCGCAGAGCCAAGGTTGAAGGGATGAAAGTCAGTCGAAAAAACAGTTTTGCTAGAAACACAAATTTATCTAAATTTCCTAAGTAACCAGTTGGGTAGGATTACTTTTCCCTGTATTGCCCTTATCAGCCGTCGACAGACTTGCAACAGAAGTTGATTTTTTAGAGAGTCATTCGTCAATCCAAAGTCAATAAACAGAAGCACGCGAATACACGCATGCGCATTCAGAATCGTAGAGTTTCTGCTGAGGAATAAAACATCTGACGACAGAGTCGATATCACTTTATTTCTTAAAGTAAAATTTGTGTAGAACCATGATTGCCTACGTCCTGAAGGGACACGGCACGTAAACGCAGAAGACTAAAGTATATATATGACTAATGATTACCAATAGACTAAAATATAAACGCGGCTAACAATATTTAATATAGACCCAAATATAAGCAAGAGCAATGTTTATCAACAGACGTAAGTATAAACCCGACCTATGTGTACCGATAGTTTCAATTATAAACACGGCCAATCTTTACCTATAGACTCAAGTATAAAACTGGCCAATGTTTATCTATAGGCGCAAGTATAAATACGGCCTTTGTTTTCTTAGAGACTCATGAATCGTCCGGTTCATTCTCCTCCCTGGTGTTTCGTACAGCAGTAGAATTTTTTCCCTTCTTTCCTGCTTAGGATTAGGTTTCTGGTTCCCACTAAAGTATTTTTCTTCTCTTTTACTTCCACTATCCCCTTGTATCTCATATATATATGATTAGCTCTTTCATCGATTTTATCGTCAGAACTGCTTGACAACCTACGCTAAGGAAGTGATTAAAATGGTGTAATGCCACTTTTTTAAATAATTGATAACAGTGAAATCGTGTACAGAGTTTTGCGGAGTCTTCAAAACAGCCATCGTCTTTCTTTCTCCTAGACTGGTTGCAACCCAAAGGAAGTGTCTGTGCTGCTATTTAACCGAAATCTGGAAGGAGATGGATACATGTCTTTTTCTTTAGCGATCCTGAGATCCGAAGACGGATTGGGATGGCCAATGATACATTCCAAAAGCTGGGCAGAGTACTGCGAGTCAGGAGGATTTCTTTGGGGACAAAGAAAAGAGTATTGCACAGCTACGTGACATCTGTCCTCCTATATGTCAGCGAATGTTGGACGGTCTCCTCAAAGATGAAGAAGAGACTCGAGGCAGCGGAGGTGTGGTTCTACAGAAGGATGCTAAGGATATCATAACGAGCGTGTGAGCAACGATAAGGTATTGGAGAGGATGCAAACAAGGAGGAAACTTATACTTAACATAAGGAAGAGGCAGATGAAACTTCTGAGAGGCGTAATGAGAAAGGAGGGCCTGAAGAATCTGATACTCACAGGTTGTATAGAGGGAAAAGAGACAAGAGAAATCAATACATGACATACCTGGGCTTAAGTATTATTAAGTGTTATTATTAAGTATGGCAATTGTATTAGCGTTCATTTTTTTTAATGTCAGAATTCTCGTATATTTGTATATTGAATTAAACATTGAAGAGTTGAAATATCGTGAAATTGAAACAGACAGTAGTTTTTATTGTTTATGGGGCACTTGAAGCCAAACAGAAATTTTCAATAAAATGGAAATCTCAGAAAAGTATTAAGGCTATTCAGATAACACCATTACCGAATACTGCTACAGAGCTCGAGAAATGAAGACATTGGTCTCCAGTACAAACGAGCTTTGTGAATGACTCAGAGTACAACTAATAAAGGATACTGGAGAATGTGCTGGAAATTTGAAAATATTTACTGCCACTAAGTCACCGACGGAAGACGGTAGGTGCGACGCTGAGATCCGAAGACGGATTGGGATGGCCAGGAATGCAGTCCAAAAGCTAGGCAGAGTACTGCGAAACAGGAGGATTTCTTTGGTGACAAAGAAAAGAGTACTGAGCTGCTACATGACATCTGTCCTCCTATACGGTAGTGAATGTTGGACGGTATTCTCAAAGATGAAGAAGAGACTCAAGGCTGCGGAGGTGTGGTTCTACAGAAGGATGCTACGGTTATTATGGACCGAGCATGTGAGCAACGACGTGGTCTTGGAGAGGATGGAAACAAGGAGGAAGCTTATGCTTAACATAAGGAAGAGGCAGATGAAATTTCTGGGACACGTGATGAGAAAAGAGGGCCTGGAGAATCTGATACTCACGGGAGGAATAGAGGGAAAACAGTGCATGACATATGTGGCGGACTTAGGCAGACGTGGTTTGGTGGAGTTGATACAAAAATACAAAAACTATTGAGTGCCATACGGGATAGGGGGAAGTGGAGAGCCCTGATCGCCTATGTCTTGAAAGGTCACGGAATATAAGAATATTCTATTTTTTGTAGTACTTTTTCTTGTGGAAATATATCGTGAAAAACGTTGACACAAGTGAACAATATTAACGTTGTTAATGAACAATTACAGAGTGCGATGGATAAATTGTCGTCTAAATTACGCAAAAAAAAAAAAAAAAAAAAAAATTAAAATCTAATTTTAGCAGATATATTTGCCAAAATTACACAAAAAATATCTTGAAATACTAAAGAGTAATTTTATTCAATAAAATCGCCACTGGCTTCAACCGCGGCCTCCAGACGACTTCGGAATCTCCTGCAACTCTTCTGGACGGTTTCCTTGTATAAGTTGGTGAATGCTGTTATAATCCTTGTCTTCAATTCATCTTTGGTGTTACAAGGAGTTTTGTTGATCTCTCTCTCTCAACTGCGTCCCACAAATAATAATCAAGGCGATTGCAGTTTGGGGAGTTAGTTGGTCAGATGTACGAGGTGATGTGGTCGCAGAAATTGCCTGACAGTCATGTCTGGGTTCTCCTGCTTGTGTGGCATGGTGCAGAGTCCTGTTGCCAGATATAAGGTCTTCCAGCATCTAGCCCCTTGACCCATGGCACTTGACGTAGGCCACCGTATTGTGTTGCCATCATTAGTGATCACGCCAAGCACCTTAATAAATCACCATTTGATTCTCCAACTCTTTTCGAATCCTCAATACTAGCCTCAGATTGACACCTAAGCACTGAAATGGTAGTATCGGAGTTTCTGGCGCGAATGCCAAGCAGAACTCCATTCAGTTTCCAAATTTATGGAGAAGTGAATTGCGGCATGGTGCCCTTTATCTCATAGAGGGTGGTCAAATTACACTGCTATACTGGACAGTCGACAAAATCAAAGCAAACAACGCGCATGCGCGAAATTTAAAAAAAAATAAATGGCGACAATTTACCCATCGCACCATGTACATTGTGATATAGACATTTATTAGTTATCCAGTTCTATCACCTTTCTAAGGTAAATATTTCATTTGTTTCACAACATGCAATAAGAAGTTTTAGGGGGAGGAGCGGACACTGAAAGCAAAGTGCATGAACTCCTATACAAAGTTTTAAAGGAAGAGGAGAAGAAAGGACTAAACGTCAATTGAAAGAGAATGTATGGTTGTCAGCAAAAAAAACTTTCCAAGATACGACTTAGGAATTGGAAACACCAGAATTGGGGACACAAAAATTAAGCAAATACGAAAATTTAATTATCGGGAAATTGTTTTAAAAAAGGATTTAAAATGTAAAACTGAAATGCGAAGGCTCATTGGAATATTAAAATATGCCTTCTAAACTCTAATTAAAGTAATCAGTCAGTTAAGTGCTACGCGTGATACACGCATAGGCGATCATGTATCTTTCGATACATACAAGGCTATAGAACCCGGTCTGTCCTGCTATTTACCCATAGCTGGGGGAGAAGAAGAGGATTCGTATCTTTTCCAAGACTATTAGCACATAAGTGAATATAATGAATTCGACTAGAATTCTAACTCGGCTCTCCGATTCCTCAATCCGAGCCGCTATACATTCAAGCAACGTAATATGATAGAGATAAAAATTCTCGTTAGGAAAAAAAAAAGTGTTGAAATGTTAGGTAATATCGCTCCTTCTATATGGCAAGAAATGCTCGACAATCTCATCACATGTGAAGTACTGCCCAAAGGAAACAGAAATGTTCTACAGAAGGATGCTGCACTAAACATTCTAGTAACGGCGAGGTTTTAAGGAAAATGGAACGAAAAAGGACACTTCTATTTAGATTCTAGAAGACACGGTTGATATGTTTAGGGTGTATGATGAGAGAAGAGGGCTTGGAGAATTTGACACTGACAAGACCTATTGAATATAAAGGTGGAGAGAAAGCTGTTAATAACCTACCTAAATTGCCTGTGCAAATGGTTCGAATATCAGGGATTAGGAAGAATAGCAAAAGAAAATCTTACTAAGAGCTACAAAGGAAAGGAAGTTGTGGAGAGCCATGATCAGAACATAGAAGAAAAAGCAGAGGACTACTTTTTAGGACGAATATATCTTGTAATTGATATAACAACTCACATTGACGGTACCAATGAACCCTTCCACCGTCATTTTAATCAAAGTCTTGACTATCTTGCACCTCTTCGACGAGTACATCAGCTACTATATATATATATATATATATATATATATATATATATATATATATATATATATGTATGTATCCTTGTGTAGGTATGCAGAAAATAGAAAAGAACACGTTGAGTGCATAATCCGGGGTTCCTTAGTATTTTGTTTTTATTTTTAAGAAGACAGTGCTCCATACAGAAGTAGAGCTTATATTATAATAATATTTTTTGTTTAATAGATACCCTACCCAACCTTAGCAAAACCTCTCAGAGGATGATGAATCTATTGATAAGAATTAACTCCCTGACCACTTAACGAAGGAAAATAGTCTAGCCACTCCCACAATAACAAATTCTGTAACGGACCGTGCCTAAAAATACACGTAAACCGAGAGATAGCTTATTCCTAAAAATTTCGCTTGAAAATGAAACGGGACTAAACACCACAATCCAACTTAATTCTATTAATTATTTGGATGATTTTGGCTCTCGTTTTTGAAACATGAGAACTCTTATGTAGCGGAGGAATCATATTTTTAAACAAAAAATACTATTATAATATATATATATATATATATATATATATATATATATATATATACACGTGTCAGGATATTCAGATACTTATCTATTTAACAATTGATATAATTACCTGTTTGAATTGTTTTTATTTTATTGTTACTATTATTACTTTTAATATCTTTTCTGGTATTTTTCTGGTATACGCATGCGCACAGAAACTCAGACATGTCTATTTCCGTCATTCCTTCGATTGACCTCGATTCAGCTAGTTAATACCACCAACCCCTCTACATTGTCATAAATCTCGTCCTGAGTTTCGTCTCATTTGCGTTTCCAGAACTACAGACGATTAATCTTCGCCCAACAGAGACATTTTCTCTGACACGTACCGATAACTCGTAACGTGATAAATGTTGAACATGGGTAGCTATATACAGACTACATCCGAAATGCTTTACAGCGTTTAATCATGATTCGGTTTAAGGATCTGCGACCGTTTTGTCGGTTTGCTATACATTTTCAAGAAACAACAAAAAGAAAAAAAGATGATATAAAACTGATTTTTTTTTTTTTTTGTATGATAAAGAAAAAGAAATTCATACGTTCCATATCAATTGACATCAAAACTCTCTTTCAAAAACTTTTCTGGGTCTTTTACAAGAACCTTTTTTTTTTCCTTTTTATGTGCCATGTCCTTTCAGGACGTAGGCGATTATGGCTCTCCAGCTCCCTCGATCCCTTGCAGCTCTCAACAAGTTCCTTCCCTCTGCTTTCACCCCCAGACCACGTCCCGTCATCCACTTGCTTAAGCCTAGGCATGTCATGTGTTATTTTCCCTTGTCTCTCTTTACATCTATTCGACCCGTGAGTATCAGATTCTCCAAGTCCTCTTTCCTCATTATATGTCCCAGACACTTCAGCTGCCTCTTCCTGATGTTAAGTATAAGCCTCCTCCTTGTTTGCATCCTGTTGTATCCTTAAAAAATGTTGTGGAATCCGGGATGAAATCCGGTACCAATAAATAACAAACGCCAGGAATGAATATATGAAAATAATGTATTAACGTAATAATACAAACTAGTAAAGCAGGTTAGTAGTTCCAGGAATACGGGTTAGTAGCAAAATATATATACAGTCTTTGGTATAGAAGTATCGCTGTAAGACTTCTTACTGAGTCTACTTGCTCTCTTACTGTGACTCTTACAACGCTGTTACGTAACCCTCACTCTTCCGGTTACCTACAACCTTTTACTCTGTCACTCTGGACTCGACTCGACGGTCTTGCTCTCGTCTCGCTCTTGCAGTAGTATAGGTATATACTGGGTGAGTTCATTTTTATAAAAAGTGGGGGACCCCTCAACAAAGAGGTTACAAACAAAGGCGGTATTCGAGTGAAGGAACAGCAACAAGCGCGTAGATGAATGAAAGAGAGGTTTATTGTAAAAGAGAATACACTACTGAAAGACAGGGAATCGGGTAGTAATTCCCGAAGCAAGGTTATTTACCTTATGATGTGTCATAAGGCCTTTTTTTTAATGCGGGGCAAAACCGAACCTGTAGACTTGGGCAAAAATTCCCCGTAGACCCCGTATACTCGGTCTACCACCCCAGACGAGACTCCGCCCTTCTGCATAGCCTCGACTGGGTTCCTCTCTGCCCGAAAGCAGAGAGTTCGACCAGCACAGCTGGGGACGAATCTTTAACTAATTCCCGAAGCAAGGTTATTTACCTTACCACCCCGCGAGGGAGGATGTGGCACAAGGCCGTTATTTAATGCGAGGTAAAACTGAGCCCGTAGGCATGATTTGGGTTCCTCTCCGCCCGAAGGCAGAGAGTTCGACCAGCTTACCTGGAGACGAATCTCCAACTAATTCCCGAAGCAATCCCCAGGTATATCCTGTGCACACAATATATATCTACTGATATAATCAGTTCACACAGGCGATAGGGAGTGTAGGACATTCCATTACAACACATCCTCTGTAAGACCTCATCGTTGCTCACATGCTCGACAACTCCAAATTACAATGACAATTAAATCTATGACGGAGGGAATATTTTTGTG
>OZ010593.1:52402764-52405264 GCA_963932145.1 Acanthosepion lycidas
TGTTTCCTGTATAGCATTGTGTTTCCTGCTCCTTCTAAAGTATCTTAATTCCCGTTCACTCCAAGTAAGCCCTTGCGTCTTAGATGCATTATCGCCTTGCTTGCGGTGAATTGATTAAAAGAAAATGCGCCCAAAATTATACATAGTCTATTTGGTCAGTAACGCCGATATTATTTCTTGACTATTAATAAACTCTTTCATTTTGATTCTTGATGCATTCCTATAATAAAATAATTAACAATACGTACTCGTTGTGAGCACAATAGCCCTATTGCGTGAGTAACGTTCGTTTTAGTTCCTACTCTACCAGCATCATCGACTGCGGTCAACACCTAGAATCCAGACGAATGCAGCACAGTTAATTGCGAAGTCCATGAAGATTTCCATCGCAAAATGTTAAGAAAGAAAGAAAGAAAGAAAGAAAGAAAGAAAGAAAGGAAAAAAGAAACTAAAGACAGAAATACGGAAACTAAAACAAGAAAATAATTAAATATATATAACTGAAGGAAAGAAAGGTTACAGTACAAAATAGAAATTAAAAGAACAGCGAGAAAGAAAGAAAGAAAGAAAGAAAGAAAGAAAGGAGAAAGAAAGGAGAAAGAAAGAAAGAAAAGTGGCAGTACTGAACGGAAATTAAAAGAAATGTGAGAAAGAAAGAAAGAAAGAAAGAAAGAAAGAAAGAAAGAAAGAAAAGTGGCAGTACTGAACGGAAATTAAAAGAAATGTGAGAAAGAAAGAAAGAAAGAAAGAAAGGTGACAGTACTAAGTGGAAATTAAGAGAACAGTGAGAAAGAAAGAAAGAAAGAAAGAAAGAAAGAAAGAAAGAAAGAAAGAAAGAAAGAAAGAAAGAAAGAAAGAAAGAAGAAAGAAAGAAAGGTGGCGGTACTGAACGGAAATTAAAAGAACAGCGAGAAAGAAAGAAAGAAAGAAAGAAAGAAAGGTGACAGTACTAAGTGGAAATTAAGAGAACAGTGAGAAAGAAAGAAAGAAAGAATGAAGAAAGAAAGAAAGAAAGAAAGAAAGAAAGAAAATACAAACAAATACAAAAAGTGGTGTATTTACAATTAGAAAACATACTGATTAAGAGAGAAATATGAAGAAGAGAAAGAAGAAAAAGAAATCGTTTCGAACGTGAGAATCATTCAAGTGAAACGGTTCTTGTATAACCCGTCTCGTATGCACATCCAAATCCGGGGATAATTTAATTATTTTGTTATTGGTTTCGATCGGGGTTGGAAGCAGTAAGAAGCATACCAAATACAATTTACTGCATTTCCATATGGATGCCGTATCTGCAAAAAAAAAAAAAAAAAAAAAAGTGTTGGTGTGATGCCCGGATTCCACAATATATCGATTTGAGTGTTGGATAATGGGGAAGTATAAATCGAAAAGACAGCAACGGGAAAAAGGAAAATAACCTTGGGTATTCTTCCTGCCCTTCTTCCCACTTTCAACAGACTTTCTTTATTCCTCTTATCGACACAAAACCTGTTCATCTCTCATAGCCGTTGACCTGCCAACTACAATTTTTTGCTTTTTAACTGTTTGTCCCACATACTTTCTGTTTATCCTCATCTTGTTTACACTTGACAAAGGTATGAATGTTGTTCTACCTGTCCTCCATATTGTAACCAGATATTACAGCTGCTTTTTTCTTCTTCTTCTAGCGACGACGACGCTCCCCGTAAGGACTACGTGCTCATAGGGGATATAGGAATTGCGATTGTGACCGTCGTTCAAGTCTGAGTGATGTATAGAACAACGAAAAATCAAAATTTCAACGAAATAATGTTGTCTATGAATTCAAATGGCGGGTTGTAGAATGCTTCTATAGAAACAGTTAAAACACATACATTGGATTAACTACAACAACATTATCACGCCGTTTAACATGCCGCTTATCTAACAATAGCTTCATTAAAACGCATACCAACCGGAGATTAAAAACACTACCCATTTTCAAATACGTTTTTGTTTTGTTTTTTTAAATATAGCGTTTTGGTTTCTATCATGTTTTGATTTTATCGCGTTTTACGTAGTCATGTGGAAGTTCTTGTTTCTTACCTTTTAATTTAATATATTTAGTATGATGTGTCCGAAGTTTCGTTTAATTTTATTGATCTTTGATTGCTTGCTTTCGATGCACTGTGCTTTGAACAACTGCAGTCGCCTTTTGCAGTTCTTGTGGTATACCACATTTGTTTTGTTGATAAGGAATTGTGTAATTAAATGTGTATTTGGGCAGCAATCCCTCTTTTATACAAGTTTCGTTAAAAACGACTGGAAAGTTATTGCAGTTACGTTTTTATTTTTTGTGATGTCAAAGTACACCCATTGTCACTTTTGTAATGCCAATGAATACTCATTCTTCATTCCGTCTAGCTCGTTGTAGTAGAGACTTTGTAATCGCAGATACAACTATAGTAACGCCATTGAACAATACTGGTGTCAGACCCCTTCGAATAACACTCGCATTAATAATACTTGCTCGATAATACTC
>OZ010593.1:52410264-52540264 GCA_963932145.1 Acanthosepion lycidas
TGGCATGAAACTCCGAGCAGTGCAAATGGCGTTGGATATGTATCATCGTTAAATATATACTTTATGGTTATATATACCTTCTTCAGTCAAGAGGATTGTGTTTAAGCATGAAACCGCTGGGTGTTGATCGCAATGTATACTTTTATATGTACATACGCTCTGTCCCTCATATTGAGCATATTAACCCATAAATATAGCCTACTATATATATATATATATATATATATATATATATATATATATATATATATATATATATATATATATATATATATATATATATATATAAAGACATTTTTATGTTTAACGTTCTTTTTATAGATACAAGTATTTAAGTAAATGCTCTGTTTATAATAAACAGTATTAAATAACATTTACCGGCCTGAATCTCCGAGAAATTTTCATAGAAAATATTCGTTCTTTGACAGGATTCGAACCTGCATCCTATACGGAACCGTCATTTACGCTGACGTGCCTTACCGAATCCTGTCAAAGAACGAATATTTTCTATGAAAATTTCTCGGACATTCAGGCCGGTAAATGTTATTTAATACTGTTTATTATAAACAGAGCATTTACTTAAATACTTGTATCTATAAAAAGAAAGTTAAACATAAAAATGTCTTTAGTAAATAAATTGTCGGACTTTGTCCATTTCGTATATATATATATATATATATATATATATATATATATATATATATATATATATATATATAGGTTGGTGCAAAAATAATGACGTTTTCTCACATAGTAACATTTGTGAGAAAACGTCATTATTTCTGCACCAACCTAATACATATATATATACACATATGTAAAAGAACGAAGAACAAAATTCAAATGTTGAAAGCATTAATTTAAAATAGGGCACAATACAAGAGTAGATCAATAAATATTTATTATACACTGTTAGATTAGAACATGTAAGTAACTACTATAAAACTGTATATTTTTTATAGATGTTTAATAAAGAACGTTTCCTCAGGTAGTTAACAATGACTGCCATTCATTTTTAATGTTCATATGCGCAACTCTCACGTCGAATTCTACGTATGAGGATCAAGCAGAACAGTTCCTAGGAAACCGACAGCCCAAAAACAGGACATGAGATTTGATTATAGTGGTGAAGGTTTCGTGCAGAGCCATCCACACTTTTTCAGAGATTTGGTGCACTACGTGCCACAGACTCCCCAAACAACACTCTGCAGTTTGTTTGTTTTTAATTCAGAGTTGTCCTTCTCCTAGACAAGTTGCCATCCAAGGCTATAGAACCTGGTCTGCCCTGCTATTTAACCATAGCTGGAGGGAGAAGAAGAGGATTCACACTTTTCCCGAGGTTATTAGTACGTAAGTAAACGTAATGGATTCGACTGGAATTCGAACTCGGCTCTCCAATTCCTCAATCCAAGCCAATACACTGTTACATTAGAACATGTAAGTTACTACTACAAAATTGCACGTTTAGTTTTGACGTTTAATAAACAACGTAGTTAACAATGAATGCCATCATTGTTAACTATTCGATCAGACGTTGTTTATTAAACGTCGATAGAAAATATACAATTTTATAGTTGTTACATGTTTTAATGTAAGAATGTATAATAAATATTTATTGCTCTACTCTTGTATTGTACCTTGTTTTAAATTAATGCTTTCAACATTGAAATTTTATTCTTCGTTCTTTTATATTTGTATATATATATATATATATATATATATATATATATATATATATATATATATATATATATATTTTATAGTAGCTATATTTATGGATTAATATGCTCAATATCAGGGACAGAGCGTGTGTACATTTAAAAGTATAGATTACGGTCAATAACCAGTAGTTACTGTTTGTTTTATGCTTAAAAAAATCCTCTTGTCTGAAGAATGTATAGAACAAATTTTGTGTTCTCTCAATGTTCATTTTTATATATATGGACGTTTATTAAATATCGATTTCATTTATCTGTTAATGATTTTTTTTAAATTAAATATTTCTTCTTTACTGACCTGTCTTTTGATTCTAACATAGAGCCTGCAGTAATCTTGTTCAAATTCTTAGCGTATTCAGAATTCATCAACAATTACTGATTGTATTTATTTTGCTAAAAATGTCTTCAGAATTCGAAATTTATTTTGTGCTTTCTGTTACGTTAAGTTACATACTGCCAATGGCGTGCCAAAGCATTCCGCCGGTGCGTCTCGTCGGAGGAATTTTCGGAACACTATTTCAGCCAGATGAGAGATGATCGTCTCCGTTTTGAATTGGTACGTAACGAATGAGACCCATTCGTGTGGTGTATACATATAAAACACCGTCAAAATGTCCATCGACGCTGCAGGTTTTCCTTTGTCTGAACCGCCGTTCCTTCCTCGCTCATGGTCAAGCTAATGTGACGCATCCAATTGTCAGACAGTTCACAGCTTCTTCAAATTCTTTACTCGGCTTTCATTTTTATTCTTTTATTTATTTGCCTATTTTCCCTTTCTTTCTTTCTTTCTTTCTTTATTTATTTATTTATTTCCTTCTCTATTTCTTTCTTTATTTTTTTCTTTATTTTTTTTTTTCTGACTGCGGATTTTATTTTTTTCATTTTGTTATTTAAGGTTCTCTTTTTTGATGTTAACTTCTTTGTTAGCCATTCCTTTTACTCACACCATCTTCTTTTTATCATTATCTTCTTTTTATTATTACTAGACTAGAAGCGGCCCTTCGGAGTGGCATTAAGGTTGCTTCTGCGGAAGGCTTTTAGGCCTTTGTCCTTTTATCTTCAGCGTTCTATGTACGTAAAAGTTATAAGAATTTAGAAATAATAAAATTATTCTATCTTTATACGATACCTTAATTCGGCATAATCTTTCTTCGTATACTCAACCGATCTACGTAATTTGTTTACATTTATTTTTTGCGCAATTTTTCTTTTCTTTTCAAATCCCCATACTTTATGATCACTTCACATAAAGTCACTTTTCAAATATATTCAGGAATCCGTACTATGTAATATTTCGAATACCTCACAGTACGCGTGATAAAAAAAAAACATATGAGCAACGTACCATGATCCACTTAAGTTTTAATTATCTTTTAATTAGATGATATCAGTTGCAATTGCGACGAAAAACGAAGTTAAATTTAAACCTTTAATAAAGAATTGTTTTTAAACCTTTCACTCTGTCCGATATTTAAAATCAACTTTAAATGAATTATTTATCTAATTTTTAATCGAGTGTAACTACAGTAGTTACTATCTGTTACTTCAGGTTGCTTTTGATTCACCGAGATCGAAAAACGGACGGACAGACAGACGGATACACGTACACTGCACTTTATTTATATAGATTATTATTCGTTGTAGTTATAGCATTAATAGTAGCAGTATTAGTAGTATTAATATATGGGCTTTCACACAGATTGTTTCTCCTGACTTTGCCTAAACATCAAGCAACTACAAGTCTCTTTAAATATCCTCTCTGATTTTAAAGATGATTTCAATATTTTCCCTGTTTTTCCAGTTTTTCTGATCTGTTTGCAACGATATTCAAAACTTTCTGAAGATTTCATTTCGAGTTCAAATTCCAAACGAGATCAATACGTTCGCTTTCATACAAATAGCCTTTGAAAATTTCTTCTCTCTCCAGCTAGTAGTTAATAACTTAGTATACTGGGTTCACTCGCTTTGTTTGTCAATCACTTTAGGAAAAGGAAAGAACTAGTCAAACGTGGAGCTAGCAAACCCACTCAATTTGATCTACTTGATCCACAAGCCACAGCAGAATAATATGTGGTGAGGCTTTGGCCATATATCAACAGTCTGCAGTATTAACATCCACACATTGTTGGTTGTAGCAGTAGTAGTTATTGGGTTTTCAGGCAAAGAGTAGCCGATGGCTTTCACTGAAGATCAAATAACAACATTGTTTAAATATTCTCACTGATTTTAGGCAAAATATTGATTTTTCCAAATTTTCCAGTTCTACGACATTCTTCAAAATTTTCAAAACAAAAATTTGCAATAATAAATAGTACTACTATTGCCATCTTCTTTTGATCATTATTATTATTATTATTATTATTATTATTATTATTTGATTTGTAATCCGATGCGGCATTTAGACATTTCGGTACGTTGATTTTGTTTAGCAGCACATCAACATTGCTATGGGTTATTTAATACCGAAATCTACATATTTGAAAACAATTTTATAGTTTCAACTATAGATAAAAAGTATTGTTGGTCATTTTGCTTTAAATATGTATTGTTGCTTCGTTACGTTTGTTTAGCAACATATCATCCATTGCGAACTATTTAATGCCTAAATCTGCAGATTTTGTATGTAATTTTCTTTTCAACTATTGATATTTGTACATACTTTAAGGTAACGTTTTATTTAGATACATAATTTACAGATCAGAAAATTTATTGTGGATCATTTTACTTTAAAAACGTATTTTTATATTTTTTTTTTTAGTGTCGCATTGTCACTTTGCTATAAAAAAAATAGTATTGCTCATCTTATTATAAAAATGTATTGTTGATTTTTTTTGTTTTGTGGGGGTCACTATTTGCCATTAGCTGGGACCCTAACAGCTGCTACCACCTCGGGTCAGTGTAGATTTGAGAAAAATAACAATTAAGATGTGGTTCCACGCTCCTCAAAACCTCCAGTTTCCGGATCAGAAGCCTTGCTGCCCGATGTAGTTTATCGTCTTACCTAGGACGAGATTTCGGACGGGTGATTATGGTTCTAATTCATCTCCTCCTTGCAGCCAAAGCACTTTCTCAGCAGATGAACTGTTCCAAGCAGTGATACCCCCTGCACACCTCCAATACTGTCAAAGGGTCCTGCGAGGCAGAAAGGTTACAAAAAATAGTCCATAGTGCGCTAACTACAAAGAAGACATTATTATTATTATTATTTCTTTTGATTTCTGGTGTATAACCATTTCTTTCCGGTTTCCGACCAGAGACCTAAGCTCAGAAATGGCATCATGACATTTTCCACTGAGCAGTTTTTTTTTTAAAAATCACACATTTTAGATAGATAAAGCCCTTCCTAAGGTGTGGGCTGTAATTGTGAGAAAACTTTTTTGTAATTGTTTAAGGCATGGCTATCAGGAATCGCTTAAATGAGTCTATTGAGATATTTACCAATCAATCCGAGGGCTCCAACTACAAATGGAATTTTTGATGTTCTCATGTGCTACATTTTTGAGATTTCGATTTCACGGTCTTTGTATTTTGATAGTTTTTGTAGATATTCAAGATAATTTCCAATCTTCAGGGCTACCATGTCAATAAGAAGACAAATATTGTCTTTGCGGTCTCTATTATTATTATTATTATTATTATTATTATTATTATTATTATTATTATTGGTGTATGTTATGTTTCCTACTTTCTATCCCGTAGAACCGGGTCCAACTATATTCCTTAGGCCTTATAGGAGAATTGTCATTTAATTGCTAGCACTTTTCTTAGTATACGTGTGTTCCTAGTAGGGTGATCTGGGCAACTTTTTTTCTTGATGTTACCTGGGACACTTTTAGTAAAACTGTCCATTCCTTTTCTCACTAGGCACAGAGCTCTGATTACTATTGGTACAGCCACAGTCTTCATTCCCCACATCATGTTAATCTCGATCTCCAGGTCCTTGGATTTGGACAATTTCTCGATAATTTTCATAGAGATGATTCTCTCAGATCGGACTGCTGTGCCAATAGGAAATCACTTCCTGAATTACTTGTTCTATTATTATTATTATTATTATTATTATTATTATTATTATTATTATTATTATTATTATTATCAATATTTTCTCAGATAAGATCTGAATATCTGGTAATTAATGGACGGATAGCGAGTCACAACACTTTTGTGTCGTGAATTTTTTTTTCTGACTCTATTCTTTCATCATTTTCCGGGTTATTCTTGCCGATCTGGAAAAGTTTATATTCTGTAACATTTCCACAGAGCAGTCAATGCAAATTTTATCTATCCGTGTCTCTCGTCTCTCAGTAACGGTACCAAATGTACCAATAACAACTGGTCTGATTTGGACCATCTTCAAATTCCAAAACTTTGCGTGTTCAAACTCCAATGAGCTTGATTCGATTACTACTTTCTCTTCTTCTTGCTCTATCCTTAGAGCAAAAGGACACGGTGCGTCAATGATTAACTCATTATTATTATTATTAGTAGTAGTAGTAGTAGTAGTAGTATGGATGCGCGTGTGCGTAGCGGTTATCAATGCGAAAAGTAACCCGCTGATTTACGTCCAAATCCCCTTCGAGGTTGATGTTTGCTTTCATACAAATACCCTTGTAAAGGAATTAATTCATCCCGTTCCCCCTCATAAATGAAAAATTGGTAGCAGGTTATGTTAGGCTCTCTTGCTTTAGTTGGTAAACAGTCTAAGAGAAGAACAACTCTGAATTCAAAGCCGGATGAGCGTATAGCTTGTAACTACACCCGTAAGTAGCCCGACTCTCGGAGGATTAGCATCTCCAGTAAACAGGTTGCAAATTTATCCCTCTTGAAGTTGTTGACACCACAGGAAATCGACAGGTTCAAGGAGATGAATTTTATATTAGGGAAATTCAATTTCGCATAAAGGTTCCATTATCGTTAACATCATTACTACGAAATTAAATACTCTTAATATTTTTTTAAGCATTTCCTTTACATTTGTACAGTGTGATTACTAAAACTAGAACTAATTCGATTCAGTATGTATGAGAATGGATAGCAGCTCGGATTGAGAAATCGGAGACCCGAGTTCGAATTCTTGCCGAATCCATTGCATTCACTTACGTGCTATTACCCTTGGGAAAGGTACGAATCCGCTTTTTCTCCCCCAGCTATGAGTAAATAGCAGGGCAGACCGGGCTCTGTATCCTTGGATGGCAACTGGTCTATTGCAGAAAGATCTGTCTCGTCAGTCATGTATCGAAAGATACATGATCGTCTAAGCGTGTATCACGCATCGCAAATAATTGAACTGATGTATGAGAATAATGAAACGCGGTGTATCATTATCGTCCTTATAGTTGAAATGGTTAGATGTAACCGTAAGTTCTATGCTAACAGTTTCTTCTATTGCACTTCTTGCTCGTGGAACCCACTTCCGGCTTTTTGCTCTTCAGTCAAGTTTGATCTTCAAAAATTTAAATGCAATGTCAATCGTTATCTTGTTTTCTTGATTATTGTTCTTTTATTCCTCTCTCTCACTCTCTCTCTTTTCTCATATTCTCTAACACTCAGCAACATCCTAGCGTCTTAGTGACTTTATCGCCTTACTTGGGGCGAAATGATTAAAAAAAGAAAATTAACCTCGTATTCTTAGTGAGCAGTGCCTGCATTTGCTGAATATAATCATACAGGATTTGACCTTTTCATTTTCGCATAGGGATCATAACTGATCACTTGCTAGTTCAATTCCAACTCTATAGTGAGTTCGATCCTCACTGGGTCTCCATATTTTCAGCCTTGTGCCACATTTATGCTACGTTTAGTAAGTCACCACCATAAGCGATACCTTGTGAACTTCGGCGAGAAGTAATTGTTAGCAAGCTTGTCTCGGCCTTGTCTCGCTAGATCAATTATGACTGAGTAATGAGTTCGATCCTTACTGTCCGCCCTGTGCCGCAACTAAGATAAACTTAGTAAATCAGCATAACCGAAACATTTCACCCCAAGGTAGGCGGGAATGCCACTAGTGCGCCGTTGGTTACAAGAAGTGAAAGAGACGACTGATATATAATGAACTTCATTAAGTACATAGATGTAAACAATATTAACAATGTTTATATCTATCAACACTGGATTTTGAATGCCAGTTAGAGACGTCTGAGGAAAAGACAACAGATGAACGGGATTCAAGAAGACAGATGGCGATTGACGTTATATTTAAATTTATGAAGATTATAATTAGCAGGGAGACAAGTAAAAGAAAGAGAGTTCCAAATGTGAGTAAAAAGAAACTGTTGGAATAGCAGTTACATTTAACTTTTTATACAGGAAAAGGTTGGGACCTAAATGCTTTAAATATATTTAAACTCTTAAATTCCTATATTCGGAGCACCAGGGAAAAAAAAACTCGTTAGAGCAATTACTTAACTCTCTCAGACAATAAGAATACCGCCACTATCATAACGAAATCAATATCAGATCAAAATATTAGGTTGGTGCAAAAATAATGTCGTTTTCTCACATAGTAACATACGTGAGAAAACGACATTATTTTCGAACCAACCTAATATATATGAATTCATATTTAATACATTTAAAAGGCCAGCAGTAGATGTTTTGACTTTTTTTTTTTTTTTTCTAGGCTTGAAAGTTAAATTGAAATTAGCAACGGTTAGATATAGACAAATAAGACATATATGAATTAAGCCTCAACCAGCTTCCAATGATATGTCGAATTCTCTGTATCGGAAAATCTCTGAATTCGAAAAAAACGGGGTGGGGGATCTCAAGTGCTTGGAAGTGTTTTTTTTTTTCTTTTTTCTGCTGGCTGCTTTTGCAGAGAAACTACACACATGCAATGGAAGAAATTTGCAGGATTTTTAATGGACAAACGCATATGTATAATTTTTTTTTAGCATGATATTGTCTCGAACCCGACACGTTACATTTGTGGAGCAAGGGTTCACAGCTTGAACATAGTAAACGTTTTACTGCAGTCGTTTCCATACCAAGAAGATTTTTTTTTCTTTTTCACGGGATCAAGTTGTTAGCGCCATGACCAGCTAATTTTTAATTCAGTGCTGCCTCCTCTTAGGTTGGTTAGTAAAACCATACTGCTAGGAGAAGAGATCGGTCGATCTTTCCCCAAATTTATTTGCGCCCAAAGGAATGTAACCAACTCGACTGGAACTCGAACACTAAATATTACACGTGCATATCCTGCTTTATATATTATATGATCTTTAAACGATCGAACGATGATTTTGTAGATGAATTTCCATAGGAAGACAGTGTTGAGCCAATAATTTTAAACAGTTACCAAGCCTAGCCTAGCCTCCAAAAATGTATCCATATCTAGACAGGAAAATAAATTTGATCCCAAGTTTATTACGCTGGCAGAGAAAACAGTTTACAGTCGCCAAAGCGATTCTAATAGTAGTCACGTGATAAAATACTGTGGAGCTGACCGCAATAACCAATAAACGAGTCACTTGGCCTTCTCCCAAAATTCCATGGAGACAAATAAAATATAATCCTGCTCTCGGGTATGAATTATGTAAGGGGTTGTTGGTAGCAGGAAGTCAGATGTGTGTGGACGCGGGGTTTTATCAGGCGATCTATACTTTCGCAATAGGAAAGTCTGTACGTATGTGGTAACGTCCTTGTCCCGGCTGTAGTCATAGGCTAAATATATCATAGTTACTGAGGGGACACACACACACATATATATATATATATATATGAAGAAAAATATACGGAAAAAACAAACAAAAATCCTTATATGCAATTATACGTTTTCACAGCGTCGCCCACGTGACGACAACGTGACCATGTTTAAACGGAACGCTGATCATATAAAACTTTCAGTTATCTGTTTGGATAAGTCTTGTTCTTATGTCCATCGTCTTTGTCATGTTGAATTGATAATGTCAATTATATTTTATGAATATGTCCTGAAGATGGTTTATTAGACCGAAACGTCCGACGTTGACATTATATTAACATTAAAACAGCATAATTGCATGTAAGGATTTTTGTTTGTTTTTTCCGTATATTTTTCTTCATACTGTCGGATCTATATCCATATATTTGCTTACATATATATATATATATATATATATATATATATATATATATATATATATATATAATGAACTTCATTAAGTACATAGATGTAAACAATATTAACAATGTTTATATCTATCAACACTGGATTTTGAATGCCAGTTTGACACCATATACTATCATCATGCTATACATGACTCGTCTTTGTGAGGTTTCTATATATTGCCCGTTGATTGTTTATAAGAAGCGGGAAACCGGGTTCCTCTATGTCTTTATTTAGGGCTTATTATATTGCATATTGTTCAGTTTGTCTATTATCTCTAATTATTTAGGCTTACGACCATTTAGCGTTACTCGTGTTATCACCGAGTCTGGTCAATTCATAGATAAGTGACCATTTGGGAATACCGAGTACCGTTAGCTTAAAAGTGCAGCTGGTGTAATGGACAATCTGAAATCGGAGAACCTAGTTCCAATTTTTGTTGAGTTCATTATATTCACTTACGTGTAAATGCCCTTGGGAAATGTATGAATCCATCTCTTCTCCCCAAGATATGGGTTAATTAGTAATACTTGTATCACTAAATAATTATTATCTCCAAAAACATTCTTAGAATATAACTCAGTAAAATAATCGCAGTAATGAAAACTTGGCAATCCAAAATTTCTGTAACATGAGCTACTGAAAGTTAGAGAGTTGTGTCCCTTTAATTGAAAAGGTGAGACACAGTGACACACTGACATTCGCATTTATTATCTAGATTAAATAACGTAACAAATGTTGATATGTTAAAAAGTGTGTCTATGTGTATGCGTGACTGTGAGTGAATGTGTGTTTGCGTACATGTGCGTATGCGAGTATGTCTGTATATGTGCGTGCGTGTGTTTGTGTGTGTGAGAAACAGAGAGTGTGTTTGTATATCTGTGAGAAAGAGAATGATTGTGTGTATGCGCACGCATGTTTGCGTGTGCGTGTGTGTGAGCGTAAGTGTGAGCATGTATGTGAGAGAGAATATTTAGTTATGTTTAAGTAACAAGATCTTTCCATTCCATTATTTTCTTGAATTTTTCGAATTTTCAAATAAAATGTTGAAAACTGGTATGAAAAATAACGAGTATACGTTTTACACTTTCGAATCCTAAGGATAAAAAAAATGTCCGGGTGTATCACAAGAGAATCATGTCTATAATTTTCAGGGTTTGATAATGACTGAAGGTTAAAACACAAAACAAAACAACGCAACTTGGACAATTTAGCCAAAGTTTTATTCGAATGTACAACTTTTACTTGAAAATTGAAAAACTACAATAAAAAATAACAAAATCTTCTTGGCAGAATCTTAAAAAATTGTTTTGCTATATATATATATATATATATATATATATATATATACAAGTATATGATTGGTGTATATGGAATGAATTCCAATAACCAACAATTACTATTCTTAAAAGAGTGCTCAATACAAAGTAGAGCCGATATAATTATTTATTTTAAAAAAAAAAAATTATAACATAAATATGTTATAAAATTACTACAAAAATAGCCATTTTGTTTCAACACCCTCGGTGTCTTATCAAGTGATGACGTTGAATGCAAAAAATGTTTTTTTTTTTTACATTCAACGTCATCACTTGATAAGACACCGAGGGTGTTGAAACAAAATGGCTATTTTTGTAGTAATTTTATAACATATTTATGTTATAATTTTTTTTTAAATAAATAATTATATATATATATATATATATATATAATCCGTTCAGACTAAGCAAGAAGATGCAAGGGGTTACTGGGAGTAAAGAGAATGTGAATTCTTCAGAAGGAACCTAAGCAGGAAACAATTAATAAACCTGTTTTAATAGACATGGGGGATATATATATATATATATATATATATATATATATATATATATATATATTAGGTTGTTGCAAAAATAATGTCGTTTTCTCACATAGTAACATATGTGAGAAAACGACATTAATTTTGCACCAACCTAATATATATATAAAATATTTTTTAATACCCAGTACAGAAAAATTGAACAATATTTTTTTTTTAAATATAACCGTTTTCTGGACAAGATATACCTTGTGTGTAAAAACACTTGTATTATATATATATATATATATATATATATATATATATATATATATATAGAGAGAGAGAGAGAGAGAGAGAGAGAGAGTGTATGTGTGTGTGTGTTGGAGGAAGAGCGAGACAGAATATCGTCATCCAGTATACATTCCTACGTACACACTCTATACCTATAAACATTTATTCCCGGGTATTACACGCATATTATCCGTTTTATATCAGATGAATATATATTAATTTCCCATATTTGAATTGGTTGGAAATATGCGTCCTACTATTTTCGACCGTTCATTCAGTCATCATCGGCTGAAAGTTATTGATAGCTGTCAGTTGTTGACCTGTGTATTAATCTATTGAGAAATACATTAGATCAGAATAATAATTGCAACTGCGATCTGACGTTTATGTAATGTAGCGTGACGTGTTGTCACGTGGCTGATGTGCAGTTCCGATTTCAAAAGGAATACGTGTGCATTTATTTAAATATTTTTAGGCGACGCTTTTATTTTGTTATAAAGTGCTTTCATTATGTGTAATCGTTTTTGTTGTTGTTTGCTAGCTAAGTGTTTGTATGGTATCCGTGCCAGCATATACTGGAGCTATGACTCGATTTTCATGTCTCTCAGGAAACTTAAGGCAAGTTGATCTCTGGCGATGTTAATGTATACTGGGTTCACTCTGAGAGATACCGAAGTAAGTTATGATTTTGGTGACACCTCAGGAAGTCAAATGACCTAAAAGCGTTAAAGGTTGTTCGCGAAGGTATCCTTATAAACACCAAGTGCAGAATCGGTACTTTAAGCATGCCAGTGAGTACACCAACGTATACAAGAAAAACAACCCAGTTGAACTTAGGATATACATATACAAAACTAACGGATAGCAGGGGGTAATATAAACGCCAACCACGCAGAAGCAGAGGGAGAATCCCTCACACACTTGCAAGAAGATCGATAGGATATACATATACAAAACTAACGGATAGCAGGGGGTAATATAAACGCCAACCACGCAGAAGCAGAGGGAGAATCCCTCACACACTTGCAAGAAGATCGAATGTTCGAAGAAAGACCAAAAACCACATACCCACGATTAGGTCGCCGTTAATTGAAAGTGAATAAACAAGTGTTTTAATGTGGAATTATTAAACTTCTATTCTTATAAGATTTTGCTGAAAAATATTATATATTTATATATATGTATATATATATTTGTTTGGTTGGTTTTGTTTATCGCTATGGGTTATTTAATGCCGACATCTAAATATTTTTAACACATTTTTATTGCTTCAACTACAGATAAAATGTGTTGTTGGTCATTTTGCTATAAAATGGAATAAGTCACCTGATAAACTACGTAGAGGAACATGGCCTCTGATCGGGAGATTGGAGATTTTTAGGAGCGTGGAACCACTTAATTGCTGATGTTCTCAGGTCCACCCTGACCCGCGGTGATAGCACCTGTTAGGGTCTCAGCTATGGGCTAATAGTGAATTCCAAACAAACACAGTGAAAGTGTAAAAATACATTTGTATAGTAAAATTACCAACAATACAATTTTATACCAGAATTATCAACAAGACATGTTTATAGTAAAATAACCCGTACGTTTTATCTGCGTTTGAAAGCATGCAATTACGTTCAAAATATATATAGTTGAAGCTATAAAATTGTTCAAAATACTTCAATTTCGACAATAAATAATCCATTCTTCTAAACAACATCAAGCAGCCTATATTGAAGGACAGTACACGATTAGCTTAGGCAATTATTTCCGATGACAATATCTAATTTGTGTTTCAGTGTCTTTTTTTTTTTTTTTTGCGAAGCATGTCAAATTAAGGCTTCCCCAGATCGCTGTTTTCCCCGGCACCACTGAGACTTTGAGTTAGAAAAGCCGAAATATCTACCGTGAAATATTAGGGCAACATGCGTATACACATAGATCGATCATCTATTCTCATTATGGGAGTTACGAATTCTCAAGATGGCTGTAAATTTTAAGAGGTATGAGGAGGAGTCGCTATGGGTTTAGCAAAAGCGTTTAACACTCTGAACTTTTAATGGCCAACATGTTCAAGCACTGTAAGGGAAATAATTCATGTAGGCTTAAAATGTGTTATATACTGAAATATTTTGAACCTGTTAAAAGATTCGTGCATTTTCCAATTGAATTTGATCGAAAACGAACGCAACAAATTTTGCGCAATTCAAGATAATCCTAATTTTCACGTCGATAAAGATTACGCTAATCAAAAATGTGTACATCCCTATTTACACTATTTCTAACTGTTGTTGTCGTCATCGTTGCCATATTCACGACGATTCGGCCGTTGTACGCTCCGGCATTCTTCAGGATCTGTTTATATTTCTGAGATGAGATATTGTAATTATTTACACTATTACATTGATCGGACTTTTGTCCTCATCTTCGTTGCAATATTGGCAACTTTTTGGCCGTTGTATGCTTCGGTCTTCTTCAGGCTCTGTCTATATTTCTGAGATTATGTATTGTAATAATTTACAGTATTTACATTGTTCGGACTGTTGTCCTCATCTTCATTACCCCATTCACGACGTTTCGCCCGTTGTACGCGCTGGTCTTCTTCAGGATCTGTTTATATTTCTGAGATGTATTATATATATTTACACTATTTACATTGCCTGGAGTTTTGATTTAATCTTTGTTGCCATATTCATTGCTATATTCAGGTGATTGGAATTTTGAACTGAACCATTTATTTTGTCCAACGCGGTAGATTGTTCTAGTTCCACATGCCATCCCTCTTCCGAATGTTTCAATTATCTCCTTTTAACTCAACTCTCCAAGTTTGTGTTCCCCACTGCAGTAGCCAGGTATTGAACTCACAACACATTAGGTCAAGTCACTCGATCCAACCAACGCTTCTATCCACTGGGCCATGAAAAGGTTTAGCTCTAATGGAGGTCTTCCTGTAGCAACTCCCGTTTAAGGGTGCTACATTTTATTTCAGTGCATGCCTGTGAGCAGATTAAACAAGAATAATAAATTTTGCACGCTGTGGTTTAAATATTGGCTAATGACGTTACAATTTTCAATAGCAATGGTATTTGTAAAACGAAGCAGTTTATATATATATATATATATATATATATATATGTGTGTGTGTGCGTGTGTGTGTGTGTGTGTGTGTGTGTGTGTGTCGCAATAAAATAAAGAAAGAAAGTAAAAAGGCACGCAAACAGACTGCCATTATTCTTGTATATTCAAACTTTATTTGGTAGCACACACTAAGTGGAGTGAATATCTATAGATATGAGATAGATAGATAGATAGATAGATAGATAGATAGATAGATAGATGAAAATGTTTTCGTCTGACGTGTTTCGTCCTAAAGGACGTCATTTAACAAGGTTTCAAAAGGACGAAACGTGTCACACACAAAATATGTATCAGATACATAGACGAGCCAGATAGATAGAAAAATAGATAGATATAGACAGCAAGAGATAGATAGATAGATAGAGAGAGAGAGAGAGTGTGAGTGAGTGAGATATATATATATATATATATATATTAATGGACTATGAAAGACAGATTAACGAAAGAAAGAAATTGTTTGGATCATTTACGTTATAACAGCAGAAATTAGACTCGTGTTCACAGAGATAAGTGCATATTTGACAGGAAATAAAACGTACAGAAATAGCAGGAAAAGCATAGCAGATTTATATTAATTTCGTATACTTTATTTATAATGTTTGTGTGTATTGTGTCTGTTGTTTGTGTGTATTGTTCTGTGAAATTTTTAGGTTACAATTGTTTTATGGTACAAGTGATAAAAGGGAGAATTTACTCCGTAAACTGAGAGAAGTCGGATACGTGTTGCCCGTACCAAGATTCGTGGTGAAGAGATAGAATTTAACGTCTTTTGGCAGGATGTTCGCATTTCCGACAGGAACAGTTTTTGTTGCATGCTGGGAGTATTTTTATTATTTTAATTTTTTATTTATTTTATACAACCTTTTTATGTCATTGTTTTATTTTATATCTTATTATTATTATTATTATTAATAATAATAATAATAATAATAATAATAATAATAATAATAATAATAATAATAATAATACAAAAGAAAGAAACAACAGACCAATAAACAAACAAGAGAGGTATGTATCACTAATTTGTAAGTTGGTATCCCGGACCATTCACAAATCTTATCGAATTACAAAAGAATATTTTTAATTATTTTTCAAACAGACAGAGGGTAAAAATCATACGGTTGAAATATAAGGAAAATCAGTTCCATAACCATCTCGAATTTGAAAAGCAAATGTGATAAAATCAGTGAGAAAAGTTATACAGAGCGAAAAGTAAAATAAATCCGCTTGAAGTTTGCCCATATAATATCAGTTTTTGGCGTGCCTCCATTCAATCTTTGTACAAAAAAAACAATTTCTTTCGTCTCTAGCTGAATTTTAAGAATCCGCTGTCACCACCCTGTAGAAGAATCATTTGCAAATTTTTTTTTTATCTTCCTAATCAAGTCCTGTAAGTTTTCTTTTTCGCGTTAGTTAACTGTTATTAGGTTGGTGCAAAAATAATGACGTAATAAAGTCGTTTTTTGACGTATTTTTTAACGTCAAAAACGACATTATTACGTCATTATTTTTGCACCAACCTAATATTTCTGCCACTGTCAAGATTATTTAGGTTTCAAAACTAACATATGTTTTTATTTGTTTTGTTTTAATATGCTATATAATTGTTAAGTATCAAAGGAATTTTAAAATGTTATTTTTCTACCCACAATGACTGTTCATATGGGACTAATTCAGACTTCTTAGAGATTTCTTCTGTAACTGATGAGAAAATGAGATGTTTTGGTGAAAGTGAAAATATTTGAGCAGAGGAGTCATTGTCTAGCTAAGTTAGTGAGAGTACAATGAAAACCACGCCCTACCCCTACTTATTTAACAAACCCTTACGCCAAATTTGTAGATTTTTCAATAAATATCAGAATAATACAGTTCCTTCATTATTTTTTGCTTAATATTTGTGTCCTTATGTCAAACTAAATTAAGCTATGTGAATAATAACTTTAAGCACTCACCGACTTTTTTTTCTTCATGCATTCTGTCTTCTTCAATTTAAACTCTTTTTTTCTGTAGAAAAAAAATTATTAATCTCTTTTTAAAAAATAAAAAAAATAATAATTGCCTATAATTTGCTTTCTTTGCCGCTTTCGTTGATTCGACATTTTTAGCATTTTTTTTCTCGTATCTCAAAATTTAATTTTTCTTTTTCATTTCTTTCTTATCAAGAATATATTTGATTCAATGGGGTCACACAGCCTTCGTTCTGCCGTTCATTCATAATATTACGTCATCGATTATTACGCTGTGACGTCACTAGTGGAAGTGGAAAGGTCATTTATTAACCGTTTCTTCCCGTGATTTTTGTCTTTTTTTTTCTTTTACGTGTATGCGTATTTATTACATTCCACCGTTTTATTTCACTCGCTGTATATCTCTTCTTTTTTTTTCCGATCGCCATTTTTCATCCACTCGCGGTTGTCTGAAACAACTATAACAATAGATAAGCGACTCCACCATTCGCATTTTTCTTTGGTTTCTCATTCATACCAAACACAATCCGACAAATCCTTCTCCTAAGTACTTCATTATTTATACGAATTTTCCCGCCTTTCTTTTTCTCATTTTCTTCAACCATTTTTATTGTTCTTTTATTTTTCTTAACTCTTCTTCGAAAATTTTTCTCTTCTCTCCCATTCTTTTCATTTTTTTCTTCTTCTCAGCATTAACGCATGCGCATTGCTGAATAATGAGACGTAGGAGAAGACATTTTATTATCTGTGTATTTTTAATGACCTTCCTCCAACTGAGCCGGTCAAGAAATGAGTATTTTCATTTATTTATTTTTATTGCTGGGTGTGCTCTATCAGTCGTATGTCACCGTCTGCTGTTTGACTCGTGGGAACGTAAGCTTACGTCATAATAGAAAATGAGTCAGCAAATATAATTCGATAGTGCTTAGGACATTCTCTTCTGTAAGCTGGTCTCCACTATCAAGATATATTTTTCTCTACTCCCCAACACCTACACAAAAGAAATCATTCCTTTGTGGAAATTCCAGTAAGAGAAATATTTATTTTTAGCTCCCCCAAGAATATTTTTAGATCGCCTCTTTGAATTAGTTACAGGCTAAATCACTTTAAAATGTATGTTAACTAATTATAATTAACTTTCGCGACAAGTAAAATATCCGCTAAAAAGAATTTGGCATTGCTTTGATTGGGTGTGTGTGTATGGTGGTTGTGGGGAACTTAACTTTCAAGAATGGACATTGATGCCTCTTGCCAAGAGTGTCTTAGCTTTTGACGAACGTCATGTGTGCGATGTGCGGGTAGAGTGGCGGATATTAGTCTGTGAAGTGTGACCAATGTGCCGAGTTAAAATTCCGGTCATTGGATCCACATTATTTAATTAATTTTACTAAATATTCCCCCTTTATAAGATCCAAGAGCCACTCAAGATAGAATATTGCAGAATAAGGTTGTTGTAGACGTAAACGGAGAAAGTATAAGTGCAGATTATGAGGATATGTAGGACAGAAAACGATTGACTCTATACTGAAAATATTACGATTGTGACGCTCGGGAAAGCATAATCTTGGGAGTCTGCACCACAAATTAGCGGTTCACGGGAAGAAGCTAAATTAATTGAACTTACCAATGAATTTTTACGCCTTTATTTTTCTCATTTTCATCAGCCATTTTTTTTTTGTTCTTTTCCTAATCATGAAAGTGTCTTCCGAAAATTGCTAGTCAATTTTGTTAAGCGGCTCTTAAAATGGTAACAAAAAACATTCCTTTGCATTTCGATGCGACGTGAAGCAACAGATTTCTTTTTACAATGTTTTCCACAAAGATAAAGTTCGTCTTCATGTAGTACCCCATTTTTATATCTAATTTAAAGAAATCCTATCATAAAGTTGAGGAGTACTTAATGCACCCTACTGAGCGTCATACCCCTCCCTCCTTCTTTCTCACTTCCTCTATCTATCTATCTATCTATCTATCTATCTATCTATCTATCTATCTATCTATCTCAATATATATATATATATATATATATATATATATATATATGTACTATCTGTCACTTCCTCTATCTATCTATCTATCTATCTATCTATCTATCTATCTATCTCAATATATATATATATATATATATATATATATATATATATATATATATATATATATATATAAATATACTACCTTAAAAGCTGCTCTGTTGGGTGTCATTTAAGCCAGCTTCTGCGAAGGGCTTTTGATTGGGCCTTCATCACCACAATAGGGAGGAGTAGATGTGATAGGCAACAATAAACTACAGAAGAACTCAAAATTGATTGCTGCATTTAAGTGTTGCATTAATATTTAAATGAACCTTTTAACTCTTGAGTCCTAACTACCGCTTTACCGGTGGTAGAGAAAAATGACGTAATGTTCAGCCACCGGTTGAACAGTGGTAGAGAAAAATGATTTAATGCCCAGCCACCGGTTGAACGCTGGGTAAACTCTTGCGTCGTGTTTTGCTATTATTTCTGGATGACGAGTTCTGGCAAAACTCTGTAAAAAAAAAAACAAACCTGCGCGCAGATCAGAACAAAGAAGCAAAGCCTGATTTCTACTACGGCAAAATATGCAAAGTTAAAGAAGCAAAGGCGTTCCTTCGGTTGAGGTTGCAAATGTAAAAAGCTGTAATCAGGCCTCAATTCAGGGAGTACTGGAAATCGAGTGGCCAGAACTTTCTGTCAGAAACACTTGATTTTTGAAAAGTAATGTTAAGAGACAGGTTTCTTTCCAGCTGTTTTTTTTTTTTAATGTTATAGATGAAAATGATGCTACAAAGGAAAAAACAGATGGCATCTACAAGGTCAGACCAATGCTAAATTCACTGCTGGAGAAATTTTGGCTTTTATATGTCCAGACAACACCTCAGTTTGGAGGAAGGAATAATTCCACTTAAGAACAGATTTGCCATCAAACAATACATCAAAGATAAACCATCCAAATTTGGTGTGAAGTCATTCATGCTCTGTAAAGGAGAAACTAGATACGTAGTGAGAGCAGAGATCTACAAAAGCAAAACAATAGAAGAAGTTGATGCAATTGGACAGATTCAAATTGTCAACGTTGTGTATCGCCTACTGACTTTAGCTAATGTCCAGGGAAAGCATCACATTCTTGTAATGGATAGATTCTACAATAGCGTGAGTTTGTTCCAGTATTTGTTGACAATGCAGAATACTCTGGCTATGGGAGCAGCCGTGAACAACAGAAAAAAAAACCCACAAAGCCTGGAAATAAAAAAAATAAAAAATCGTAGTGACAGTGACTTTCAATGCAAAGATGGCAACAGTGTGAAATGACAGAAAGCCCATCAATTTCCTGTCAACATGTCACGACCCCCGAAAAAAAGTGCTGAGCGTAGAAAGAGGGCACAGTGATCCTCAGCTAGTCAGTAACTACAACCACTAGAGGGGGGATTGAAAAAATGACCAGATGACACGTCTATACAAGACACGCCGTCATCTCCGCTGGCCAAGACGTTTCTTCGTCACTTTTGCCATGTGAGACATCTAAGATGAGTATGTGTTGTTCCAAGAAACTTCCCCACTGCAAGCTAAGTCCGTCAGCTTCAGAAAGTTCTTAGATCAATACTGTGTTCATCTGGTGGGTGCATTCCGGTCAGCTGCAGTGCGCAGGCAAGTCAACCAATGCTGATGCAAAATGTCGGCCTACACCTCCCAAAGATAATAGAAGATGCCTCCACTAACAACCTCTCTTCTGTGTGTCCCTCCACGGGTTGTCTTCGTCGGTCTTTCAACATGGGTGAGCGAAGTGTATCGACGCTTTAAAATTCTTGTGGCCCTCTTTTGAATTCGCACCGTTTTGGACTTATATCCAAAACCCAGACAAAGGCAATCCATCACTATCAGAATACCACGCCCATGAGGCTCTCCGGTCAATTTCTGACCATTCTGGCCCAGGCCTTCTCATTCGATAACACGTATATTTCCTTATAAGAAAACGGTTAATATTACCCTTACAATTAGAGATGAGGTGAATAGATACTACTCTTTGATCAAAGCCTAATGGCCAGTGAATGAAGAAAGGCGTAACTGGAGTATCATTGGCTGTTCACTCTATGAAAGCCGAATGTTATCTTATAAGGAAACGGTAATATTATCATCATTAAGAAGCATGCGCAAATTGTCTCAGTAGGTATTTGAACTCGGATCGACGATTCTTATAATATCTGTTAGTTGACCTCGCTTCCAATGTGTCGTTATCTCTAACAAAATTAGTTTTACTCAATTTTGTGTAATTTACCCTGATCTGAGAAGTATTGGTCTATTCAGCTAAACATGAAATGTCTTATCTATAAGCACATTCTTCCTACAGACTAATACAGTGGCAATCGTGATGACTCGTGAGTATTGCAGATAACAAAAGTGAAATTGTCTATTTGGGATGAAATAGTTTTCATACTTCTCATATTTTTTTTATGATTTTGTTAATCAACGCGAAAATCTCAGACAAAGAAATTCAAGAATGCTTCTAACAGCAAAACAAATAGAAAAATACGGTGGTCTGGGCAAATAATGGAAGCGATAAAAGAAAGTGTGACGCAAATTGTAAGTCCCGAAGGAAAAGAAAACGAGCGAGAAAAACAATTTCTTAGAAGAAGAAATAAAACAATGGTAGGGAAGGGAACGACATGAGAAGGAGAAAGTTTGCTATTTTTAAAGTCATCTGGTGTGAGAAAAAGACGAAACCTGTGATAGACAAGAGATGAAAAAAAAATATTGGTGATGGCAAGTGGGGAGATATTTTGAAATGTGGACAAGGTGTTGAGCGCAGCTGGGTATAGGAGACGCAGATACAGAGAAAGAAAACTAAATTGAAGAAACAAAACAGGGGACAAATGAAGAAAAAAAACATATGTAGACAAAGTAGTATAGATATTAAGAAAGTTGAATAATCGAAACTTCTACAGAAGAGGGCAAAAAATGGATTTGATTGATTAATTTGACCGACGAATTGGTTTTTCCTTGTTGACTCCCAGACGGCATTTTCAGCGACTTATAAACACAGCTTGCTGAGGGCTGATATTGTAGGATATTGCAATCATAAGCGATATATTTTGAAACAACAGAAGTGTTAAAGAAAATCAAGTCCCCGACGAAGTTAACTTATTATGTTCAATTACGCCTCAAAAGATAAGTATAATCTATCACGATAAATACATCGTAATACATTATAATGCCTTTTTATTCAAATCTGAAACGAAACCCATATTACTCTTAATATTTTACAATAATTAATTCATTTTCTTTATTAATTTATCAAAACAAACGCGATGTTATTATAATTACAATAAACCAAATTTCAGTTACGAGATAGAAAAATATCTTAAATTATAGTTAGTTTAGTTTTTCGTTCCGCTTGTGCTGTTAGGCGTCGCGGGATGACACAGTCGTCTTTCAGCGGCAAATCGAATAGCCTGGAGGAGAGATATCTCGTGGGCTCTGAGTATGTCTGCCACTGAGCCGCTCCAGCGTCTTCTGCCTCTCGCTGTACAGTTAAGAGTACCTGAGGGCGTATGCTGGTAGGGGTGGTTGGTTGATAGGCATAAGAGTGAGATGTCCGAAACACTTGATCCTTTGACGTTCGATGTGTTGTAAATATTTACCAACCTCTCCACAAGGTAAGATGTGGCACAAGGCCAAGTTTTAAAGTGGGGTAATCTGATCCCGTAGGCTCGGCCAAAAATTCACGTATAAAAAGGGGTCGGATAGCTGTTTCCCAAGACGAGACTCTTCTCTTTGACATAGCCTCGTCTGGGTATCCCCTCTACCCGAAGGTAGACAGTTTGACCAGCACAGTGTTGTATGATTGGTAGTGCTCCTATCATATCTCTTATTGCCTCGTTCCTGATCTTGTCTCGCCTGCTCCTTGTCTACTGCTTTTCTCGGGCATTTCATCTCACAAGTGATCAGTTTCCTCTCGGGGGTTTTTGTTTGGGGCCATGTCCAGCACTGGTAGGAAAATGGTGTTGATGAGATTTGCCTTGGTGCTCATGGAAATTCTAGGATGTTTTACAAGAGAAGCAAATTGGTAACTGACTGCGTTGGCTTTCTTATATCTGCTCTCGATTGCTCTGTCTAGTTTGCCGTTTTCAGTAAATATGCTGCCCAGATATTTGAATTCACGGGTTTGCTTTAGTTCGTTCCCATTGATGTTAATGTCCATTTTTTTTTCTGGTCTCTTTCTGACGGTCATGATCTCGGTCCTACTGGCACTGATCTTCATGTCGTATTTCTCGCAGCTTGAGTTGAGTTGGTCAGTGTGTTCCCGCAGCTGGATTCTATCGATGTTCATCATTGTCTGGTCGTCGGCAAACATGAGTTCTTTGAGTGCTTTAAATTATAATTTTCTATTAATGATGGTTCAAGTATCGTAGACGAAAAATAGAATGGCGAACAGAACTGCTGAAGCCATTCTTGTGATCGCACTTATATCCCCCTCTTTGCTGTTATTATCATGTTTCGGTCGTTGTACATTCCAACCTTGTCAGTTGACTTACAATAAGGGTAGCCATCCCGGAAGTTCGAGCTGAAACTTTTATTTCGCCTATATGAGCAGATTGTTTTTCATTGGTCATATATACAGGGTGCGATGGATGAACTGTCGTCTAAATTACTCAAACATGAAAATAACACTGACATCACAAGAGAGTTTCCTTGTTTAAGTTGGTAAATGATGCCATAATCCTTGACTTCAGTTCATCTTTTGTGTTAACCAGAGTTTTGTTGTTCTCTCACTCAAATGCAACCCACACATAATAATCAATGGTTGCGCAGTCTGCGGAGTTAGGTGGTCAGATATAGGGTGGTGATATGGTCGCAGAAATCGCCTGACAGCCATGACTGGGATCTTCTGCTTGTGTGGCGTGATGCAGAGTCCTATTGCCAGACATGGAGTCTTCCAGCAACCACCCTCTTGATCCAGGACAGCCCTAACTCCTCAAAGACTTTACGTAGGTCTTCAGCAACAAACTCGGGAGTTATTTTATTATCAGAATAAACAGAAATTGTTTTCTGAGCAATCGAACCCTCATAATCACTATTAGATTAATTCAACTCTTTCCGAATCCTCTACGCTGTGCTCAGCTTGACACCCAAACACTGAAAAGTTGGTATTGGAAATTCCGGGGCGAATGCCAAGTAGAACAGCATGTCGTTTTCAAATTTTAAGTGGAGTGCATTGCGCCACAGTACTCTTTTTATCACAGACGGTGGCCAATTGACCCTAGTATACTTTGCAATGGCCAATCGCGAAATTAGGATATAAAATGGCGACAATTTATCCATAGCACTATATATATATATATATATATATATATATATATATATATATATATATATATATATATATATATATGTAAAATGACAATTGGAAAATATTCTTAATTCTTGTCAACGCCTTTCGTCTTCCGACTTTATCAAGGCAAGCAATGAAAGCGAAATGTTTTGCACACACAGTACATCAAATCAATTTTTTTTAAAAGAGATGCTCCTGCATAAGCCTCTTTCTGGATATTGGTAATTACCTTTTTACTAAGAGTTTGTTTGTTTTTTTGTTTTTGTTTTCCATGCCGACAATATAGGTAAATTTCCCAGAATAATTCTGAAGATAAGACAAATTGGTTTTAAAATTACAACTGGAAAAAATTCTTACTTCTTGCCGACGTGTTTCGTCTTCCGAATTCTTCAAACCGATTTGTGTCAACCTTTTCTGAATTGTAACTAGTTTTTGGAGATAATAATAATTTCTGATACAAGTCCTGCTATTTAACCCATAACTGGGAGGAGAATAGGCGGATTCATAGATTTCCTAAGAGTATTTGTAAGTGAATATAACGAACCCAAATTGAATTCGAACTCAGCTCACTAAATTCGCATTCCGAACCGTTATCCATTACACTGCCAGCACGTCCAATTTGGTATTCTAGAGCAGTCACTCCTCTAGGTACTGATCAGACTCAATATTGCTTAACTTTGGTAATCAGACGAAAACGGGTGTTTCAGAAAATTTAGAAAAAAAAAACAGGAAAAATCTATGAATGACATATTCAACTAAGCTAACAAACTCAGATATAATAAAGTAAAATATTATTAATAACATATATTACTTTGGTCTCCATTTCTTTTACAACGTCCAGATCGTCATTCTACGATCGCAGGTATGCAGTTGGTGGGTGAGGGGTATGTAAATAACGTATAGCTCTCGCGTGGTACGTGACTTCGTATATATTTTGCTTGTGAACCTGATGATCCGTGAAAACTGTCTTCTCCTAGGAAGCCCAATCGCCAAGAGTTATCCAAATCATACCGCTATATTTTGGTTTGAATTCGGAAATGAAGGGACGTCTCTATTATACAACGATTCCTTCGAAAAAACACATCGAAACTGGTCCGGATAAATCAATGTCTTCTCGTTCAAATAGCTTGTGAAATAAGACATATAAGCAGCAAAGAAGAAATTAACCAGTATATTTATTCGTTGTTCTTACAATGAATCTGGCAATGTTCCATAAGTTTTTGGAGTACCTTTCGAAAAACTGGCTAGTAAACATTGGATCGCTATGTCTACGCAAGAACCACCGAATAACGGGAAAATATCCAAGGAAAATTAATTAGAATTTGTGGATGAATGCGGGTTAGAACACTCAAAGAAGGGACGAATGACCTCAAAATGGTGATAGGAAAATAGGGAAATATATGAAATGTGTGCAAAAAAAAAAAAAAAAGCGGGAGTGAATAAAGTGTGAGGTAAAAAAGAGAAAACAGAATGAGTTTTTATTAATGACAAAAAAGACAATATGGAATAGAGAGAGGAGGGGAAATAGAGTGAGGGAGGAGGAATATCGACGAGGAAGAAAATCAAAAAAATGGTAGGAGTGAGAATAAATGATAAAAGAGTCAAAAAATAGATACAATAGGAATAGAAAGCAAACAAGGAATGAAGGAAGGAAAATGAATTAAAAAGGAAAAGGATTAATATCAGTCAATGCCGTAAAAAGAGAATGAAAAATAAATGAAAACACAGAAAGAAAGAAAGAAAGAAAGAAAGAATGAATGAAAAAAATTATAAGGATTGAAGGAATGTAAGAGATAAGAACAGAAAGAAAGAAACATATATTCAAGTTAAAATAAAAAAGAAAGAATATTTTAGGTTAAAATATAAAGAAAGAAAAAAAGAAAGAAAGAAAGAATATTTTAGGTTAAAATATAAACAAAGAAAAAAGAAAGAAAGAAAGGAAGAAAGAAAATGAAATATGTTAGAAGGAAAGATTTACATTGCATAAAGCCGTAACCAAATTCAAAGAAATAAATAAGGACAAAAAAGGAGGGCGTTAGGTGAAAGAAAGAAAGAAAGAAAGAAAGAAAGTAAGTAATTTCCTTGATGTTATCGAATGAACAGTAGTGAAAATCCCTGATAATGAGGCATTCTTTTCAATATGACTGACGCAAAACTTAAATGGCCGTCAAGAAGAAATGGGCAAATAAAGAAAGATTTTTGCAGCAAGTGAAAAAAAAAAAAAATGTGGGAAAACAAAGAGGACATCTTTTTTCATTCTTTCTCTGTCTATTTACAATTGTGTCGAAAGATAAATCCAATATACGCGTAATACATTTTACCCCCCCCCACCCTCCACAAACTTAAGTAATTTTTTTCTCACTGTATTTCTCTTTCCTTCCAAGAAATTCTCATATCACTGTTCCGAATTTAATTAGATTTCATCTTGGGAGCACATATGAACCTCGGGGGAAAAAGAGCGTTGGCTTCAGGAAGTGAAAACGAGAAAAGATGAGAAAAGACGAGAACTGTTACAGTTATAAATACGCAATTGGACAGTTTAATGATCTGATCAGCTTCAAGACGGGGATTTTCTCTTCTTTATTATCTTCTTAGAGTTACTAAAGCGATATTCGCTTACTTGGATTCATAAACAAGATATACGCATACATTAAATTTACTTTCATCCAATACAAATTGGACAACAAGTCGGATATTTTACAAATGCGGATAAAAAGGTGTGTGTCAATGAAATGTTCCCGACCCGACCAAGGAAAAAAAATATTTTAATATTTGATCAGATTTGGGGAAAGGGGCGGGGTCGAGAACGTTTCAACAGCACTTCTTACGATTAATATAAGATTCTAGTGGACATAAAATGAGGTATCACATTTTTATTTATACTAAATAATATACTAATTTTATCGGCCCGACCAAGAAGCGCTAACCAAAAAATTGTTTGAGTATTAAGTCAGATTTTAAGAAGTGAATATATATATGTACACACACACACACACACACATACACATACACACATATCTTACTTATTATAAAACGCAGATTGTGCGTGTGTGTGTGTGTGTGTCTGTACGTTTATATATTGGATCGGATTTCCTACATTTTTCAACCGATTTCAACAAAACTTCACAGGACTTGCGGTGGTTCTAACAGCGCCAAAAATTGAAAAATACAATTGTTTTTGCACGAAATCAATTTGAAAACACAATTAAGAGGCATCACGAGAACGAAAGGGGGACAACTCATATCGAGTTATACTTATTATAAAACCCAGGTTGTGTGTGTGTGTGTGTGTGTGTGTTCGTTTATATATGGGATCGGATTTCTTACATTTTTCAACCGATTTCAACAAAACCACTTCTTTTTTGGCAGGTAGTGTTTCTTATTGTCTTGCACACTTTTTTCTTTATTTTTACATTCAGAATGCTTTAAAAATTCCATTTACAAGACAACTGTTTATAATAAAATTCTATTCAATCGGTAGACAATGTTTTTGTTTTTGTTTGGGTTTGACCAATTCGTAAAAAAAAAACTAATTAAGACATGCGTGTTCGTCAACCTTAAACAATAATCTTTGTCAATTTTATTTTTCAGTCTTTATGATAGTCGATACTTGATATATCTCTTACTATTACATCCCCGGGCAATGCCGGGCTCTACTGCTAGTATATATATATATATATATATATATATATATATATATATATATATATGAGCCCGCGTCATTATATATATATATATATATATATATATATATATATATATATATATGCAATCTTTAAACGACTTAAGATTCAAAAATGCGATCTACGAGCTTTTATCACAATAGTTCTAAGGTTTTACCCCCCTAACAATTTTATTAAACTCATAAATCTCTCTCTACCTATCCAGATGAAGACTTAAGAAAGCAAAACCGCGTTTGTTATTACTTTTACTTTTTCTTCCGATATGAATTTGGAAAAAAATCCTCCTTGTTTATCTAGGATTATTTATAATTTGGAAAAGAAGATCAATAAAATTAATCAACATAAAATGTCTGTCGTTTTCAATCATATATATATATATATATATATATATATATATATATATATATATACACACGTTTCATTAAATAATATAGACAAGTGATGTCTATTTTATATAATTTTTTTTCATAACGTCTGATAAGCTTCATGACATTATCATTAAACAAAAAAAGAAAATCGCAATATTGATCCATATTTTTTAATACAATCTAAGCTTTCGGCTTACATAAGCCATTATCAAAGATGTCATGAAACATAATTGTAATTCTGTAGTGATTTTAACCTGTTTTTGTTTTAATATCCTAAAATAAATAGTATTTAGCTCTTCTTCGTATTGAACACTCTTTTAAATTAAATGTTACGGACAGTGGAATTATATCACATTTGTTAGTATTTTTCCTGTATATATATAATAAGTATTTAAAAAAAAATATGATTCCTTCGCTACATAAGAGTTCTCATGTTTCAAAAACGAGGCCCCAAAACCTCCGGATTACTTACCTAACGTATTCTTTCCATTTTGTCTATATATATATATATATATATATATATATATATATATATATATATATATATATATATATAATAGACTCCCCCGTCAGTTACGACGCATGAGGATTTTGTGCGATAATCTTCACTGGCACTTTAGACCCGCTAGTGATTTACAAAGGAGGCCACATATGGAGCAAGAGTATTGTGGGATGAGATCACTGTTAGATTATCTGACCTTTTATATCTTGCCCTCGCTTCTTGAAGATGATTCATACAAGCAGATTGAAAACTGCTGAGTCCACTATAATACGTTGGTCTCATTCTACCCACTCGAAGGGAAAGCGCTAGTTTTAAGATATGCTATATTTATGAGTAAAAGTAATCAATATTGGAGATAGGCCGTATGTAAATATAAAAGTGGCCACTGCGGTCAACAATGTCAAGCAACAGTCTATTTTATGCTTGAACGCAATCTTCTGGCCATGTGTCTTAGCACGACTATTTATATGGCATGACTATTTATATATGCTGGCCAATACTGCAGTATGTGCAGCAAGGTCTCTTTATTATACCCAGTTATTGAGTGGGCTGTAAAGGTTATGTTTTAAATTATTCTAAGGTCTATTGAGTAAGAATAATTGTATATAGCTTGTTTTTTTTATATAGTATTGTTTGCTAACATCCTGTTGACGATTTATTATTGATTACTTTATTATTTTTGTTGATTATTATTATTGCTCTTACTTGTGTTCCTGTGCACATTCGTAGTTTATTTATTATTTACATAATTTGTTTATTTACAACTAGCAGTAGAGGCCGGCGTTGCCCGGGGATGTAACAGTAAGAGATAGATCAAGTATCGACCATCATAAAGACTGAAAAATAAAATTGACAAAGATTGTTGTTTAAGGTTGACGGACACACATGTCGAAATTATTTTTTGTTTTGTTTTGTTTTTTACAAATTGGTCAAACCCAAACTCAAACAAAAACATTGTTTTCAATCGTTATGAGTCTACCGATTGAATAGAATTTTATTATAAACATTTGTCTTGTAAATGAAATTGTTAAAGCATTCTGAATGTAAAAATAAAGAAAAAAGTGTGCAAGACAATAAGAAACACTACCTGCTAAAAAAAAGTGAAGTTTTGTTGAAATCGGTTGAAAAATGTAGGAAATCCGATCCTATATATAAACGAACACACACACAAACAACCTGGGTTTTATAATAAGTATAACTCGATATGAGTTGTCTCCCTTTCATTCTCGCGATGCCTCTTAATCGTGTTTTCAAATTGATTTAATGCAAAAACTATTGTGTTTTTCCCATTTTGGGCGCTGTTAGAACCACCGCAAGGTAATTGTACGTAGTCCTGTGAAGTTTTGTTGAAATCGGTTGAAAAATGTAGGAAATCCGATCCAGTATATAAACACACACACAACCTGGCTTTTATAATAAGTATGATTTTTGCTATTTAATTTATCTTGTAATGTCAAGTAACCCTCATTGCCACTTTTGTGATGTCAACGAATACTCATTGTCACTTTCGTAATGCTCGTTGTAGTAGAGACTTTATAATCGCAGATTCAACTATAGTAACGCCGTTAAACAATACTGGTGTCAGACGCCTTCAAACATCACTCGCACTAATAGTACTTGCTCCTTAATACTCGCTCGAAAAGTAACCACCGAATTTATTATTATTATTATTCTGTAGAGTGATCAGAATAGAGAAATAGTTTAGAAATGGTGAATAGTATAGAGAATAGCGAATGGTATAGTAATAGAGGATAGAACAGAAATGGTGATCTGTATTGTTTTAACCTCGGGACGGTTACTGAATAGAATAATCAAACGAAGATTGGTAATGAACGATAATACTTAGCACAATAAGACACATATAGCAAAAGTATAGATGAAAGTAAATTTAATGTATGCTTATATTTTGTTTATGAATCCAAATAAACGAATATCGCTTTAGTAACTCTACGAAGATAATAAAGAAAAGAGATTCGCCAGCGGCCCGTAGAAGTAATAGTCAATTGCTAGAAGTGAGTCAAGTGAATTCTACAATGAATCTCCAATTATTTACTGCTGTATTTATGTAAATGGGGACATAACCATTATCGTCCGTAGGTATGCTACAGCACGTAAAATAATAGAGGATAGAAAAGAATTAGTAATCAATTAGACGCCACGCTAATTTTCATATATACATTTTCATATATACATTTCCTTTACTATCACGTGATCTACGTGTTTCAAATGGGATCAACTGTGTTTGCTCTCTGGCGATCTATGTTCAAACTCCAGTGTCGGCAGTGACACTTTATTCCACTTTATAACAATTAAATTTTTCCAGGGTTGCTTATCTTATTTGTTTAGTTTAAAATATTGGCTTTGTCTAAAATAGGTTACATTATCTGCATTGTGCATAGTGCATATATGTTGATTTTTATGTAACGTAATAAAAATGGCTTTTCGTGTCTGTATTTTGCGATCAGTTCTGTCCGTGTATTTAGTAATTTATCTTGTGTTTATAGCTATTTTCCCGTCCAGACAAAGTTTACAGTTTTGGGATTTATTTTCGTAGTCAGATCCTGTTTTTTGTTATTTTCCATGATATTTTTTTGTGTCTTTTTTTCCCATATACGTTAAGAAAGAGTTGTGCTATACGTGTATTTACTATTCCGAAAAGGAAAACCGAGAAGGTAGGCCCAGCTGGTTAAGTTCAGGCATATTTTCACGCAAAACTGTGCTACTGAACGGGATATTTACTGCAGTTCACCAAGAACAAACGCGAACATATTAACACCTCCAAGGAATTAAGATCAGTTGCTATAAAAGTCATTTTTCAATTAACATTATAGTACATTATTATTTTTATTTTTATTTTCTTTAATTTCTGGCGTTTAAACATTTCTTCCCGGGTCTCGCCCAGGGACCTGAGGTTAGAAATGGCATCATGACAATTTCCACTGACAAAAACAAAACAATTACATAGATAAAATAATTATTATTATTATTATTATTATTATTATATAATTTGGATTTCTGTTGTTCCGGGTCCCAAAGAGAAATACATTCAGGACATTTTCCACTGATCATTTTGGAAAAAAAAAAACTAAAAATTATATCCTAATATCGCACCCGTTTTTTTTTTTTTTTTAAGCGTTTCACCCCAAGCAAGGCGGGAAGCCACTAGGACGCAAGGGGTTACAGAAAAATTTGGAGCAAGATCAGATGGGAGTGACAGAAGAAAGGATGAGAAGGGTGGTGGATAGATAAAGGCAACAGGAGATACAGAGGCCAGAGAGAGAGAGAGAGAGAGAGAGAGTACCGGGAACCCCTTCCTAAACAAGAAACAAGGCGTAAGCCTCTACTCATGTCCAAGAGAATGGGTAGGAGTGTTGACCGGGTGGTAGGAAGGCCTACCTACTCCTATTACATATAACACATAGAACAACAACAAAAACAGAGGGCACGATGAGAGGGGGAGGTAGTTTGCAAAGAGTCCTGGCTGACAGTTGGATTTACCCTTTCGCAACATCAAGTCTTAACTTCGTATAAGTCCCATTGACTAATCTAAAAAGAAATTGAAGTGACGAGACACTTTCGCATCTAGTCAAAGACATTCAATTTTCCCTTTTTTTCTGATTATTCTTTCGAAACGAAAAACAAAAAAAAAAATTTGAGGATTAAAAAAAAATAAAGAATTTAAGAAAATAGAAAAAAAAGATTAAAATGAGTTTTCGGTAGAGCGAAATTATACTCACCCAGGGCAGCAAGTGTTTGTCCGCTTTCTTCCTCATGATAACAAGTGAATGTACAGCTTACCTTAACTTCAAGTATCGACCCGGTGGCTGGGGGGATCAACGGCCAATCCTCCGCCCTCACCAAATAGTGGGATTGGAAGGCATCCTTTCAATAAAAATTAAGAACAACAGGAGAAAGAACGGCGAAAACAATTCCAAGTTCAGAAAATTTACCAAGCAAGAATAGTCGGCCACTAAATCATGAGAATACTAACGAGACACTTTCGCATCTAGCCAAAGATATTCCATTTCCCTTTTTTTTCTGATTATTCTTTCGAAACGAAAAATAAAATTTAAGGATTAAAAAAAAAAAAAAAAAAAAAATTTTTTTTACATCGATAAAGCTCTTCGTAATCTATCAACTGTACTCGTGAGTACAATTCTTTGTATTTCTTTTCAGCATATGTTAACAGTAATCCTTTCAATGACTTTATCGGAATATTTTCCAATCAAACCGAGAGATCCAACTACAACTGGAAATATTGATGTCTTCATGTGCCACATATTTTAGATTTCTACGTCAAGATCCTTGTATTTTCATAGTTTTTTGAAGATCTTCAAATATGCATTACAATCTGCAAGGACTGCCATATCAATAAGAAAACACATTCTATTCTTGTGGTCTTTCATCACGATACCTGTGCGATTAGCTTTGATTGTTCTGCCTGTGTGTATTGTAAAGTGCCATAAAATTGTTACAGGTCCTATCTCCGTAACCGAGTCTGTCTGGTGTTCATACCAATTTCTTTCGGTTTCCTTCACGTAGAAGTTGCATATTTTCCAGTGCACATATTGGCCCACTCTGTCGTGGTGTGTTTTATATTCAATGGGTGCCAATACCGCGCAACCTGGTACAAGATGGTCAATTGTTTCTGGATAATTATCACACAATCTGCATTTTGGGTTAACATAATTTTTCAGTATGTGTACTTGATAATTTCTTCTTAACATGCATTGGTCCTGTGCAGCATGAATAAAACCTTCAGTTTCAGCTTTTCACCCTGCACTACGTAGCTACTGATAGGTACTGGGTTTGACTCCATCAGCTTGTTTGATACGGGCAGTGTATTGACGGGCGATGAAGAGGTTTATCTTGCCATCGTTTCTGTATCTGATCGGTTGCATTTGTCTTTGCTTTCTTTTTTTAAGTATTTTGCTGCTTCAGTCGGTGTATTCTGCTTTACTTGTATTTCTGCGTCCATTTGAAACTCCATTTTGAATTTGCTGGCTTCCTTTATTACTGAATAAAGTCACTTGCTACTTTCATCTTCTTTGACACAGATCAGCATCCAGTTTTCTGTATGATAATCAGTTATTATTATTATTATTATTATTATTATTATTATTAATATAATAATATTACAAGTTAAAATTCATGCGATACATTGCTTTTCTAAATGTAGGTGTGTCGTAATAATATAACGATATTTGTTGTGAAAATATTGACTTGTATAATAAAATTTGCTATTGCTCGTGCGTGATAATACGTCAATGTTGAAATTCCAATCTAATATTCTTTTTTTTTTCTTCCATTTAGGTAAGTCAAAACTCGTACTGCAGTTAGGGAAACACCACATCAAAAAGACATTTACATTCGAAGGTATCTATGTATTTGTTTGACTTTGTTCATTTTTATCTTTTTTGTTTATATCTAACTATACTGATATCAGGCTATTACAGCCTATTCTCATGTATTGATCGATCTCAATGTTTATATATTTTGGGCTATCCCATCCAATCTCTTTCAAACTCTCTCTCTCTCTCTCTCCCTTTCCCCATAAATGGTAATTTCATAAGCGTTTGTTAGATATGGCGCAGGGCTTAAAATATGAGGTACCCAGTGAGGTTCGAACTCACTACTCAGCTGAATATATATATATATATATATATATATATATATATATATATATATATATATATATATATATATAATTAAACCTAAAGAGCCAGACAAACCTACCAAGGTTTCACCTAAGCGGATCGTCAGGGAAGGCCTTAGGTGAAACCTTGGTAGGTTTGTCTGGCTCTTTAGTTTTAGTTAGGTCTGCTCTACTTATTGTATTGAGCACTTTATTTAGTTATTCTACTTACTCGTATCGGGGTTTCTTTGTTTGGGCTTGCATGCGAGACGATTATTTTCGGCTGACGTACATGTTCTTGGTTCTTTCTTTTTTTTTATACCTTTTGGTATTGGTTTGATTATTTGCAAATCATTATTTTCTATGATAAAAATAATGTCCCATCGCTAAACTGGAATTACCATGTTTCAAAACGAAAATTGTATATTTAATTATAAAATTGAATTTAAAATCCATAGCTCCGTTCCTTTCTTCTTAAAAGGTTATTCCAAAAATCGCTTGAAAATGGAACGGATCTATGGATTTTAAATTTAATTTTATAATTAAATTTAAAACATGTTAATTTCTGTAGCCATATTTTTAAAATAGAAAATAATTATAATATTATGTTCTACTGTTTTTGTATCGAACACTGTTTTTTAAAAATAATTACTAAGAACACCGGATTGTAAAGCTTACTGTTCTTTCTTATTATTTTAATATATATATATATATATATATATATATATATATATATATATATATATATATATATATATATATTGGTATCAGGATTTCATTAAGACATGTCTCATTGAATGATTTCAACAAGTTTTGCCTACTTATTTTCAATAGGATCTTCTCATATTCACGGACAAGCCTATTAAAGGAAGAGAGAAAATTACCGTGTTGATCCATATTCATTTCTTCCGAGTACTATTGGCATTAGCACAATGTCATCATCAGGGTGTTGTTGTTTTTTTTTCCTCGGTCACGTTGCTTTCGATGTTCATCTCACGTCTGGATAATTGAAGTGCAGAAAATCGAGACACGGATAATCGAGGATGTACTGTGATTATTTTGGGTCTCTCCAAGTATTCCGAGCACAAGATGCCAGATTTCCTAATATAGCGTGAAAGGTGTGGTAAAAGAATTATGGCGGAGATAAGCGTTTACACGCGAGGTAAATGTTTGCTACTTCTGGAAACGCCGACATGTTGGAGATTTAACGAGTAGGAAATAGCAGTAAAAACTCTGAATTATTCATTACATATATTATCCAACTTTCATCTGCTTGGGTCTGGCAGTATGTCCATCTTGCTTTTGTTGTACATCGAATTCACAGACTAAATATGTAATATAAGTGGTTGTGTGTGTGTGTGTGTGTGCGTGTGTGTGTGTGTGTGTGTGTGCGTGTGTGTGTGTGTGCGCGTGTGTGTGCGTGTGCGTGTGTGCGTGTGCATGTGTGCGTGTCCGCGTGTGCGTGTGTGTGTGTGCGTGTGTGCGTGCGCGTGTGTGCGTGTGCATGTGTGCGTGTGCGCGTGTGCGTGTGTGTGTGTGCGTGTGTGCGTGCGTGTGCGTGTGTGTGCGTGTGTGTGTGTGTGTGTATGTGTGTGTGTGTGTGTGTCGAACGTAAACTCTTGTACGTTGTTTTTGTGTCATTTGGTCGTCTCTGTGAGGGTCTGAGTGAACAAATGAGGCTTTTCAGACCACCAAATGTTTATCGTTCTTGTGTCTGGCTACTGTCATAATCCTATTCATCAGGTGATTAACGCTGTCATTTGACTTCCGGTCTGACACGTCCTTCCTTCCTTCCTTCCTTCCTTTATAATTTCTGTTTATGTTTATTCTCTGTTTATGTTTATTCTCTGAAGCCTTTGTCTTCTCTTTCTGTTCTTTTCTGCCATTGTGATCTCTGAGTATCTTCGTTCGACGGCCATTTTCTTTGTTTCTTTTTAACTGATCTTACCTCGGCTTATCTGTTTCCAGTTCGTTTTTGTGTCTTCCTAGTAATTATCTTTTATTTCTTTTTTTCTGTTGCATTACTTTCCTTTTCTTTTTTCAATTTCAAATCTTCTTTCCTTCCTTTTTAATTCTTTTTTTCTTTCTTTCGGTATTTCTTTCTTTTTTTACTTATTTACTTCAACAAATCTTTTCCTTTTTTGTTTTCCTTCCTTTTCTCTCTTCTTTAATTTTTCTATTTATTTCCCTGTATTTTTTGCCATTTACATTTCTTCGTTTTGTCTCTTTTTTTCTTTTTTCTTTCTTTCTTTCTTTCTTTCTTTCTTTCTTTCTTTCTTTCTTTCTTTCTTTCTTTTAATTAGGCTTTCGTATCCTCGTTTTTCTTTCATTTTTTCTTTCTTTTTCTTCGTTTTGTTTTTCTTTCTTTCTTTTCGTGTTTTTTTTCTTATGAATTTTTTCCTCTAGTGTTTTTCTTCATTTCCTTGTTCGTTCATTTTCTTTTTTTTTCTTTCAAATGAAAAACAAAGAGTAAAAATATGGATATTTAATATCCATCTTTTTACTCTTTGTTCTTTCTCTTAGAATTTTTTTCTTTTTTGTTTTTCTTTGTTTCTTTGTTTATTTCAGTCTTTCTTTCTTTCTTTTACTCTTCGTTAAGTGTGGAATGCAATTTTGCGCCAATGTCGCTTTTCTCTTACTGCAGACAATTCAAACATCTGCGCGCGATCACTAAAGACATGTCGTCTGCTACTGCGCTCAGATTGTGGCCTTAGTTGTGAAGATGGATTCTTCTTTTTCTTCTATGTCCCTTCGTTGGCAAGCAAGGCTCAACACAATTTCCTGTCCTTTGAAGCTCTTGATAACTTTTGTCTTTTTGCCATCTCTTTCAAATTCTGCTCCTCCATCCATTTGCTCAAGCTCGATAAATATCTTATACATTGATCTCCTCTGTTCCTCTTGCCTTCAATCTGTCCTGTGAGTATCAAATTTACTAAGCCCTCTTTCATCATTATATGCCCTCGAAAATTTGAATGTGCATTACAGCTGACATATATGGACAGGATGTGCCTAGTATTTTCTTTCTAGTTTCGATAGTATTCAAAAGAATCGTTGTTGGTGATTAATTATTTTCCACTTTACAATCCGTTTTTCACAGACGAAATGACGCCAGCCTCTCGCTACTCTATCACAATTACTATGAAGAGAGTTCAGACGAACTGCATTGCTTCCGTTCAAACCTTCACAGCTAAAACTCGTCATATCATATAGATTGTAGAGAAGCACTTCATTCCATTCGTATTCCATTTGGTGAGATGTAAGTTCCACTCAAACAGCTTCTTTCTATAAACGTCTACTTTGCGGAACCGATTCTGTTCATGTATTGTGTTAACCGTTATTTTCCAGGCATATTTTCATAAACTGTACCCCCCCTTACCGATTACGCTGTAATCCTTTAACCAGAGTGATTCTTGGCCCTTTTACAGGGTGAAGATAATTGAAAAAAAAAAAAATGGACGTTTTCATAGCGTCAAATATATGTTGACGCTAACTAATACTAGAATTACATACTGGTAACCTGTGTCTTTTGGCACGTCAGGGTTCAGGCGTAATTATAGAAATAATAAAATCTTAAAAAGAAAAGTTCTCAAATTTTTACTGATTCAATATGGGATCATTATTTTTCCTGGAGCTCCGAACAGTTTCCTCGCTATTTTATAGCTGCATCAGTGTGTCTGAGTATCTGTGTGTGTGTGTGTGTGTGTGTGTGTGTGTGTGTGTGCGGGGGGGGGTCATTAGAATTTCCTCAAAGCCTTTGTTAACATCACTGCAGTGATAATATACTAAGAATTTCGGCTGAAACTATTTAAAGCTTTTTGTTTTGTTTTTTTAATCATTTTCCCCAAAGCAAGGCAATAAAGCCACTAAGACACACGGCTTACTGAGTGTGAAAGAATAAGAAAAAAAAAGAGAAACATTATTAAGGTGCGAGAACAGTAAACAAAGAGGAATCAAGGAGACACAGATAACGATTGATATTGCATTTAAATTTTCAAAGATCAAAGTTGGCTGGAAAGTAATAAGTTGGAAGAGAGTTTCCCATGCAAGGAGTGGGAGAAATGAAATATAAAATCATGTGATATTAGGTTGGTGCAAAAATAATGACGTAATAATGTCGTTTTTTGACGTACTTTTTAACGTCAAAAAACGACATTATTACGTCATTATTTTTGCACCAACTTAATATATTTCGAAATGAATATTTGAGGATATACACTTTAGGGAATCGGCAGCTGGGTGTAGAATTTACGCCCTAGTATTATTACATCGGTCAGGCATTCCTTTCTTTTCTTTTCTTACTTTTTTTTTACTTTTTTTTTTTTTCTTTTTTGTCTGTCTCTTTCATATAGCATCATCTCCAGTATTTACATTATTCGGACTATTGTCCTCATCTTTGTCGCCATATTTATAACGTTTCGGCCGTTGTACGCTCCGGCCTTCTCCAGGTGGTTGAAATTTCGAACTGAACCCTTTATTTCGATCACTGGAGTAGACTGTTCTAGTTCCACATGCCATGTTTGATGGATGTCAGTCATCAGTTATCTCCTGCTAATTTTCCCTCTGAAAGTTCTCCACTGCCTTAAGCGGGTATTGAACTCACACTATTTGGGTCCTGTCACTGGATCTAACCAACGCCTTTATCCACTGTGCCATGTGTCCTCAAGGACTAAAATAAGATAAAGGGTTCAGTTTGAAATTCCAACCACCTGAAGAAGGCCGGAGCGTACAACGGCCGAAACGTTGTGATAAATATGGCGACAAAGTGTACATAATACCTCAACTCAGAAATATAGACAGCGTCATCTCCTTCCATTTTTTTTCATTTTTTCTTTTTTTTTATCATTTTCTCTTTTCGTTTTAGATTCTTTTTTTTTTCCCTTTTTTTCTTCTACTTTCTTTCTCTAATTCTTTTCACTGTATTTTTTTTCTTTCACTTTTTTCCGCTCTTTCTTTTTACATTCTTTCTTCCTCACTTTTTTTAAAAAAATTTTCCCGCGTTTCTTACAAATCTCTCCATTCTCGATTTCATTAATTGCACCTTTGTCTCTTTCTTGTTTTAATTATTTCTTTTTTTTTTTCACTAGCTTTCGTTTCCTCCCCCCCCCACTTTTTTTTTTCATTTCCTATTTTTTTATTCAAATAATTTTTTTTTTCTATAGCTTGATCTAGTTGTAACCGTTTGTGAAGCAAGTGCAAAAATTCGAATGTCACAGGCAGGTATTGGGGATTAAAATAGAATTTAAAATAATTTCCAATCCCATATTCATTTCCAGCTGCAGCAATAGCACCGCTTTGTTTCCTTGCATGAAATGATCTTTCTATCTCTTCCAGCCTGACATTCAAACGAGCCAGATGCTTGTTTTCACTGCACTCAGTAATACTTTATCTCCGTTCTGTTATTCTTAGTAAAAACGCCACCAGAAAGCGCAGGCTAGGTATTGGATAGCGATTCGGAATGAGAAATTCACAGAACAGAATTTGAATTCACGCAAATACACTTGGTAAAAATAAGGATCCATATCTTCTACTTACCCACCTTGCAGGCTGGGCTGTCTATACCTGGGTGGCAACCAAGCTAAATGGTTAACTCTGAATTCAAAACGATAGAGACCTAATCAGGAGTCGCTTTTAGCCAACGCATAGCACCCAGAACCCACACTTGCCAAGGTTACAGGGAAGACATTGCACACGGAATAACAATTTCTCAGACCAGATTTTGGGGTTCTGAACTGAAATAGTGTCACGCAAAAAAAAAAATAAAAAAAAAAAGAAAAAAAAAAGAAAAAATAAAAGAAAGAAATCCTACAAACTGAACAATGGATGAGTCTTAACTATTCAGGGTCAGATGACAACTGCAGGACTATATAGAGTAACGTATTGTGAACCAAAACCCCTATGATGAAACACGAGGCCGTCCCGATGAACGACTTAGTTATTTGAATACCACCAAACATCGAAAAAATGTGTTGATCTCGATGGTGAAGGGTTAGGGCGTGTATGCTATGAAATTTGACATACCTTATGATGAATTCGATTATGTAAATTCCTAATTACGCCATTCCCAAAAGGTTTGGACTTCGTTTGACATTCTTGTTTAACAATTGCCAGCCCTGACCCGACTAATCTGCATCAGCAACGAAATTCAGAATCGCCGTTTAGGTCTTTCCATAGCAAATGCGGCTCACAGCCTCGCCTTATTTTCTCGTTTGTCCTTTTAGAAATAGTTCAGCTTCATTTTGCGTCCACGGAATCCGTTTCAATTTGGGGCTTACATTGCTTCGATTGTTTTGTTTTTTTTTCTTTTCTTTTTTTGTTTCCTTACTTTTAGCTTCCTTTTCATTACTCGGATATTTTTTTTTTTTTTTTGCTATTCCCTCTTTCTTTCCTGCATCGTCTCATTTTTACTTTCTTCTTTCATTTTTCTTTTCTTTCTTTTCGCCAGTAATCCTTCTTTTCACTCCTTACTCCTTTTTTGTTTTCTTTCTGGGCGTTTCTTCATTTTTTGTTGATTTATTCCTATTTTTTCTCTCTTTCTTACGCTGCAATCTTCTTTTTTTTTTCTCTGTTGTTTTCATTTCTTTCTTTCGTTGTCATTTTCTTTCTTTTCTCTTTCATTACATCTTTCTATTTTGTTTTTTCTTACATTTTCAGTTTCTTTGTTTTTCTCCTTTTCTTTCATCGTCTTTTTCTTTGTTTATTCGTTTCTCATTTTTTCTTCTATTTTTCTTTCTTTCCGTATCAGTTTATTTGTTTATTTTTATTCTTTCGAAAGAAAGGAAGAAAAAAGGTAAAAAAGAATTTTTTTCTTTCTTTCTTTGATGCGATCATTTTTCTTTCTTTCTTTCTTTCTTTCTTTCTTTCTTTCTTTCTTTCTTTCTTAAAGTTTCTTTCTTTCCATAAGGTTTTCCTTTCTTTCTTTCTTTCTTTCTTTCTTCTTGCATTCTTTCTTATTCTTTCTTTCTTTCTTTTAATTTTTTTATCTCATTCCTTTCTTAATTTTTTGTTTCTTTCATGATTTTTTCTTTTGATGCTTCATTTCTTTATTTATTTTTTGCTTTGTTTAAAAATTTTCTTTTTTTTTTTTTTTACTTTTCTTTCTTCCCTTCTTTCATAATATTTATTTTGTTTCCTTTTTTGGAGGATGATTTCATTTTTTTCTTCCATTTTAACATTTCTTTCTTTTTTCTATTCTTTTTTCTTTCTTCTTGCATTCTTTCTTATTTTTTTGTTTCTTTCATAATTCTTCCTTTCGTTCTTTCTTTGGTGGTTTCACGTTTTTCATTCATAATTTTTCTTTCTTTTTGTTGCTCTATTTCTTTGTTCCTTTCTCTTTTTTTTTTCTTTCGTGCTTTCATTTCTTTCATGCTTTTTTTTTTTTTCTCTAATTTTTCTTCCTTTTCTTCTTTCTTCCTCTGTCTCTCACTTTTTTCTTTCTTACTTTTTATCTTGATTTTTCCTTCTTACTTTTTTTCATATCTTTCCTTTTTTCATTTCTTTCTTTCTTTCTTTGGTGCTTTCACGTCTTTTTAATTTTTTTCTTTCTTTCTTTGTTTTCATTTCTTTCTTTCTTTGTTTTCATTTCTTTCTTTCTTTCATGTTTTCTTTCTTACTTTTTCTTCTTTTTTCTTTCTTTCTCTCTTTCTCACTTCCTTTTTCCTTCTTGCTTTCTATCTTAATTTTCTTTCTTTTTTTTCCCTTTTTTTTCATTTCCTTCTTTCTTTCGTTGTGATTGTGTTGAATGTTGTGCATGAACCGTGACCCGATGGCAGCCATGCGTAAGCGAAATATGAGAACCTGTCTCTCGCATGTAGCGAGCTGAGCCGTATGGAGACCCTGTGAAGGCAGGGCATGTCATTGGTTTCGTGGCCGCCTGATATATGGCTTCAATCTCTCTCGTTATAATTCTATCTTGTAGCATGTTGATTTATTTATCCAGTAAAACTGGGAAGATGGGGACGACTGACCATTTCCTCACGCAAAGGCAATGTGCCAAATTCAGGGGGCGTGGTATCAATGTTTCTACCACTTGCAGTAAGGCTGACACCTTAAACCCTTTTCTCGCGTTTGGTGAATCTGTCTTCCAAATACAAGCATAATATATCTTCACCGCCATCATTATTACTATTGATATTATTTACTTAGACGGAAAGGCAGAGAATGTATATTTGTCGTCATGGTGATTCCAATAGAGAAAGTGCTCACTTTTGTTATTATTATTATTATTATTATTATTTGAATACCTGCAAAAATGTCTCGGTTATCCTAATTAAATTTTCTGGTGAATCTTAATTTTTATTAGGTTGGTGCAAAAATAATGACGTAATAATGTCGTTTTTTGACGTTAAAAATACATCAAAAAACGACATTATTACATCATTATTTTTGCACCAACCTAATAATTCTTAAGTTAAGGATTGAATATGCCAGTTCTAGGATAATAAAATATCTGTAGAAATTTTCCTATCTCATCGTTAAATATTTGAGCTTAACAACTTTAACAAAATGTTGCTGGCGTTTGTTTTTTTTTTTTTTTTTTGAGAAGTGGGTACAAATGTAAAAATTTGAAATTGACAATATTTTCGAAATTTTTTCGAAAATTTGAAATTGACATCATTTACTAAAACAGCCGTTGATCTCTTCTTTCTTTCGCTCTTTTTTTTTTTTTTTTTTTTTTTTTTTCATCGCGTAGTGTCTTTTGTCCTCTTGCCATGCGATCAAACAGAATAGTCCATTATTTATGAGGTATTGGTAAACACTTTTATTTTCACTTCTTTCTTTCTTTCTTTCTTTCTTTCTTTCCTTCCTTCTCTCTTTCTTTCTTTCTTTTTCTCACCGAAATCAAGTAGTGTCCCCCACCTCTTTCCACGTGATCAAAACGGAATAGTCCATTATTTATGAGGGATTGGCAGGTGACGTTAAACTCCTTTACATTCACTTCTTTCTTTCTTTCTTTCTTTCTTTCTTTCTTTCTTTCTTTCTTTCTATCTATCACGGAATGCAAATAGTGTCTTTCCCCCTCCTTGCCACGTGATCAAAACGGAATAGTCCATTATTTCTGAGGTATTGGCAAGGGGACGTTAATCACTTTCTTTCTTTCTTTCTTTCTTTCTTTCTTTCTTTCTCACAGTTGTTTTAATTTCCGTCTTGTTATTTAATTTAACTTCTTGTAATTGGATTTTTTACTCGATACTCTGCGTCTGAAAAATGGCATTTTATCAATGTCGCCTTTACGCCTCGGTTTTTGGCTGAGCTCAGAGTGTAGTATCTGTTCTTATGAGCTCAATCTGATTCTCTCTCTCTGTCTCTCTCTCTCTCTCCACTTCTATCTTCTCTTCTCTCTTTCTTTCTTCTTTCTTTCATTTTCGTACTGAAACCAAGTAATGTCGTTTCCCCCGATTTCCGCGCGATCAAAACGTGGAATACTCCATTATTTATGAGAAATAGGCAGGGCGTAACGGTCGTGCGAACTAACGAAGGTACGTACAAGCACAATTGTAATATGATTATTATTTATTTTTTGTTTTGCTTTCTATTTAGTGCAGTCCATTGCCAGGTGATTACCCGACATTTGGTTTGAGGCAGGTTAGTGAATATACCTATTGTTTGCTGAAATTATGATGTTAAGCGATACTTAAAATGAACAGTGTTTATATTTTCTTTACGTTGAGAATATTATCCGAAGAAGAACAATTCTGCCTATTGTAATTTTATGAATATATTGTAAATAAGTTGGTTGGTTGATTCGTTTTTTACGGCTTATCAACCCTTTGCGGGTTATTTAAAGCCAAAACATATTTTTAGATTGTGAGATTTTTTTTGGGGGGGATAATAATAGTTTAGTGATACAAATCTTACTAATTAACTGTTACATACCGTACCTATGATCACTAATGGGTATATCCCAATCCTCATAAATACGTTGGACACTGTTGTAAATGGGGTAACATACTGTCTAAGTAGTCCACCATTAGCAGTGGTTTACCTACTTCACGCCGCTGGCGAGTATTGTATTTTGTTGATATTATAAAGATTACCATTTCATTTTGTTATGGTCCGGTTCCTTGTACCACGGTGATCGTTCAAGGTAGAACCAATAAAGAAGAACTCGAACACGGATATGGAATAACACAGATATATTACAAACAGGAATATATACAGAGAAGTAGAAAGTGTTAGTACGAACAATCAGGTTTAGTAGTAATTGTCTGAACGCGACTCTGTTTCGGTCTGCCTCTGACTCGACTGACTCGCTCGCTCTGGCTGACTGACAGACTCCTGACGGACTTCTGACAGACCTCACTCCAGACTTCAGGCTGAACTCCCTGCTTCCTCTTGAGGCGCAATATTTATTATGTATGGAATAGTCCATTATGTTATTATGGGTAAGGTCCCCTAACACATTTCCAAACTCCTTTTTGGTTATTCCTCATTCAGTAACCCTTCCTGTATTACAACATTAACTCATAGCTGAGGGAGAAGAGGTGATTCATACTTTTCCCAAGAAATCAATTACGGCAGAGGGATCATTATTTTCGGCCTTGTGCAACATTTAGGTTACCCTTAGAAAATCACCATACCGTTCACAAGGGGAATTGTGCGTATATAACGAACCCCACTGTAATTCGAACTCGGCTCTCTGATTTCTAATTCAAGCACATCCAACCTGGTATCTATAGTGTGGACGCTTACATTTGTTAAAATTTGTCTGATGCATTCATTTCTTTTGAAAGAAACTATATTAATTAATAGTCGACATTCAAAACAAAATTGGGATTTTGGATCGTTGTACTCCCGAAAACACTCGTAGAAGAAGAAAACCCCCGGTGCGTTGTGCATCATGTGTCAAGTTAATTCTATCGCAAATTCAAAGAGAAACATTATGATTTCTAGAGAGTGTGAAAGTGTACTGATTCCCATTTAATATACGCTGCCGAGTGTACAAACATATCTTGATTTATGTGGGTTGCACAATGCAAGAATGAAATAAATGATTCAATGGCAACAGGTCTGATGTTAGGCACAATAATATAACACTAACGGAGCTTACAGAACATTTTATTACAAACGACTGTAATTTCGACAAACATCTTAAGGTGCACATTCTGAAAAAAAATATTCAGAATCTTACGTAATCAAATTTTTAACTTCCTGACCCAGGGGAACGAACAGAATAACAGGAGAATACCTTAAGATTAAGCAGTTTGATTAATACTTTTTAGTAACTAATCAACTAACAGGAAATTCCAAAATGAGGAAGATCACTATCACATTAAGCATGCCTGGCGGTGTTTCATTTATTTAAATGCGTTGGTTTACAAGTACAGCCATTTTTTTTTTCAAGAAAAGCGTCGTTTGTAATAAAATGATGAAAACGTTATGGTGTACATCTCGAAAAATATTCAGAATCTCCCCACCCTAAACAACACTAATGAATCTTGCGACTCTTGAAACGCATGATGATTGTTACGTAAACAAATTATTAACTTCCTGTCGCAGGGGAATTAAACAGAATGACAAGAGTGTTCGATATGATTTATATTAAACTGTTTGATTAATTCCTTTTAGTAACTAATCAATTAAAGGGAAATTTCAAGATGAACAAGATCGCCATCCTATCACGCACGTTTCAGTGGCATGTCTTCACGCTGGATGCCTTTCATTCGTTTTGCTGCCTTCTTTACCAGGACAGCCATTTTTTTCATTACTAGACAACAAACGTTTGCAATGTTTCTAATGTCATTATTCTTTTATTCTTCCTCTTCCCTTATGTATATATATATATATATATATATATATATATATATAGAGAGAGAGAGAGAGAGAGAGAGAGAAATAGCTTTTCTTGATTTTGACGGAAGACAATATAGCGACAACTATTATTTTTGAAGGTTGGACGGTTATTACTAACATATTCCTTTTTTCAGTTTGTTTTCGGGGTCATCACCTCCACCCCATCATTTCATAACATTGGTAGAATTTCTATACAATTGTACATATTGAAATTTTAAGTCATGGGATCTTTTTTAGTAGGAACCCTGTGGATGTGAGGTATTTTGGCGTATTTACAAACAAATGGTGACGGATTCTTATGATGAATGTGTAAATTGAAACGAATCAATGGGTTTTGAATCTGATTACCTAAGTATAAGATAGGATCGATCAGCCTTGACCCATCTCTTCCCATTTTCAGTTTTTTTTTCACAATTACTGCCTTTATAAAATGCTGCCTGTATTAAATCGTAGACAAGCAATGTTTGTACAAAGACCTATAATCATTTTTGTAGATTTATATATTTTTATACTTGAAAAAATTGTTTAAATATAACCTGAAGAAGACAGACATTTTGTTGAAATATTGTTTAACATTGTCAAAAACTGGGTATTTTTCTTTTCTTTATCTTTTCTTAAAACGCGCTCTTATCTTAACTGTTGAAAAAAATATTGGAAGCGTTTCGTCAATCATTTTGATAATAATAATAATAATAATAATTATTATTATTATTATTATTAACCTGTCTTCCATCTTTCCCGATTTTCTTTTGCCTCTTTTCTTCACTATAAACGCACATCTAATCATTTTGCCACATAGAATTATCTTCAGTCTTCGCAATCTCTCCCGTTTCGAATCTATTTAGGATCTACATTTTCACAACTACTTAGTCCTTTGTACAATTCCTAGCAAATCGCTGTTATTACCCACTCATGCTGGCAACACTTCTTCTGTTCGTCCAATTATTATTATTATTATTATTATTATTATTATTATTATTATTATTATTATTATTATTATTATTATTTACTGAAAGAGCAGCACCATTATCATTAATATAATTGCTTATTATTTTTAAAGTAAGAGAGGAAAGTGCCGAGAGTGGCCACGGTGATAACCATTTAGAAATATCTTCCATTTATTATTATTTTTCTTTATTTCCTTTGATTTCTGGCGTGTAAACATTTCTTTCCCGGTCCTGCCCAGGCTAGAAATGGCATTATGACACTTTCCAGTGACAAAAAAAAAAAAAAAAAAAAATACGTATATATTACAAAGATAAAGCCCTTCGTAAAGTGTGCGCTGTATTTGTGAGAACAATTTTGTGTATCTCTTTGAGGCACGGACTTCCAGGAATCACTTCAATTACTCTACTGGAATCTTTTCCAACGAATCCAAGTATTCCAACTACAACAGGGATTGTTGATGTTCCTATGTGCCACATTTTTGAGATTATTATTATTATTATTATCATCTTTTTTTTTATATCAGTTGCATACTCATTTCTTTCCGAATCTCAACCAGAGATCTAAGGTCAGAAATGGAATTATAAAATTTTCCACTGTGCATTTAAGTAAAAAAAAATAATATAACAACTTAAAACATACATTTTACATAGATCAAGTCCTTCGTAATGTGTGACCTGTGCTTATGTGAACAGTATGTATTTCTTAAAGGCTTAGGCTGCCAGGGATATAATGAGTTTATAAGATTTCCCAGTCAAACTACCAATCCACAACTGGAATTATTGGTGTCTTCTTGTGCCACATTTTCATGATTTCCACTTCAAGATCCTCGTAACTTTCGTGTCTTTTGAAGATTTTTAAAGATAGATTAGTCTGTAGGAACTACTATATATCAATAAGTACATCCAGTTTTATTGATCTTTGATCATTGTGTCTGGGCGATTCGTTTTGATTGTTCGGTCTGTGTGTATTTTAAAGTCCCATAAAATTTTTAGTTCCATGTACGTAACCGGGTCTGGCTGGTGTTCATAGCAATTTCTTGTAGTTTTCTTCCCATAAAAGTTGAGAATTTCCAGTGTAATTATTGGCCCACACTGTCATTGCAAATGTTACATTCAATCGATGCTAATACCGTACAACCTGACAAAAGATAGCCAATTGTTTCTGGATATTTATCACTGAATCTGCTTTTCAAGTTAACACAATTTTTCAGTATGTGTTTTTGGTAATTTCTAGTTAGCATTGGTCCTGTACAGCATGGATAAAACGTTGTTTCAGTTTTTAACTCTGCACTACGTAACGCCCTAATGAGTACGTGATTTGTCTCCATCAGCTTCTTTGACACGAGCAGAGTATTGGTTATGAAGAAGTTTGTCTTACCATCGTTTCAGCATTTGGCCAATTGCCCTTGTCTTTATTATTATTATTATTTTTATTTTCTTTGCTTTCTGGCGTTTACACATTTCTTTCCGGGTCCCACCCAGGGACCTATGGTTAGAAATGGCATCATGACACTTTCCACTGACAAAAAAAAAAAAAAAAAAAAATTACATAGATAAAGCCCTTCGTAAAGTGTGGGCTGTACTTGTCAGAACAATTTTTTGTATCTCCTTGAGGCATGGGCTTCCAGGAATCCCTACAATTAGTCTACTGCAATCTTTTCCAACCAGTCCTAGGGCTCCAACTACAACAGGGATTGTTGATGTTCCCATATGCCACATTTTTGAGATTTCTATTTCAAGGGTCTTGTATTTTGACAGCTTTTTGAATATCTTCAAAGATACATTGCAGTCAGCAGGGACTGCCATATCAATAAGGAGGCACCGTTTTTGTTTGTGGTCTTTAATAACAATATCTGGGCGGTTGGCCTTGATTGTTCTGTCATTGTGAATTGTGTAGTCCCATAGAATTGTAACAGGTCCTATCTCCGTAACCGGGTCTGGGTGGTGTTGGTACCAGTTTCTTTCAGTTTCCTTCCCGTAGAAGTTGCAGATTTTCCAGTACAGATATTGGCCCACTCTGTCATGTCGGGTTTTATATTCAGTGGGTGCCAACATCGTGCAACCTGATATAAGATGATCAATCGTTTCTGGATATTTATCACAGAATCTGCATTTTGGGCTGACACAATATTTTAGTATATGTGCTTGATAATTCCAAGTTAGCAAGCATTGGTCCTGCGCAGCAAGGATAAAACCTTCAGTTTCCGCTTTCAACCCTGCACTACGTAGCCACTGATGGGTATTATTATTATTATTATTATTATTATTATTATTATTATTATTATTATTATTATTATTATTATTTCTTTTGGTTTCTGGTGTATACTCATTTCTTTCCGTGTCCCGACCAGAGACCTAAGGTTAGAAATGACATTATAATATTTTCCACTGAGCAGTTTTGAATAAAAAATTGCACATATTTTACATTTGATGAAGCCTTTCGTAAGGTGTCGGCTGCACCCATGGGTACATTTTTTTTGTATTTTTTTAAGGAATGGTCTACCAGGAATTCCGTCAATGAGTCTATTGGAATTTTTTCCAATCAATCCGAGGGCTCCAACTACAACTGGAATTGTTGATGTCTTCATGCGTCACATTTTTGAGATTTCAATTTCAAGGTCCTTGTATTTTGATAGTTTTTGGAAGACCTTCAAATATACATTGCAGTCTGCAGGGACTGCCATGTCAATAAAGAGGCACATTTTGTCTTCGCTGTCTCTTATCACGATGCCAGGGCGATTCGATTTGATTATTCTGTCTGTCTGTTATTATTATTTTTATTTTTATTATTATTATTAATATAATTATTATTATTAGTAGTAGTAGTAGTAGTAGTAGTAGTAGTAGTAGTTCATTTATTTGAATAATGATAACTGTTGTTATCGCTGGCGACTGAGTGGTAGCATATAATGTTTTATAAAAGTGACCGTCAACACTTTCTCCCCTTTCTTCTCATTTTTATTATTATTATTATTATTATTATTTGATTCATTACTTAGTTGCACCAGTTCAGAGTCTCGAGCGAATGCGTTCCGATCACTACGATCATAACATCTTCATGTTTATCGTCAACCGTTATCTATCCTACATATCCTCATAATATGGGTTTTCCTCTTTACGCCCTCACACCAACCATATTGAGTAAAGCTCTAGCTTGAGTGACTCTTGGGGCTTGTTTCTTGTGAACTGAATCAGAAACTGGATGATTTTACCGTTAATCTGTTTCGAAATGAGTTATGTGACTGACGAGGTCATTTTTTTTCCCCGAGTATCATGTCAAATGATTGGAGGAAATTGCACATGAATATTATTTTCTTTTTTTTAACAGAAAATAATTATAGGATAGACATTCCACTATTTATTAAAATAAATATATTGTCTATTATTAGGTTGGTGCAAAAATAATGTCGTTTTCTTACATAGTAACATGTGCGATAAAACGACATTGTTTTTGCACTAAACTAATATTTTTCTTTAAATAAGAAAATAATTACTTCATTTAAAATAAGTACACTATAGAACCCGGTCTGTACTACTATTTATCCATAGTGGGGGGAGAAGAAGAGGATTCATACCTTTCCTAAGGATATTATCTCGTAAGTGAATGTAACGGCTTCAACTGGAATTCGAACTCAGCTCTCCGATTCTTCGACCAGAGGCACTATCCATTACGCAACCGTGCCTTCTCAACGAATGGTCTGTTCACCAACCATATTTAGGTGTAGAATTTATAACGAAGATACTTTCTGAAAGAAACATTATCATTTCTTTTTCGCGCGTTAAACTGATTATAAGAGAAATGACTTTACAGAAATGTAGAAACCGAGAGAATGTTTATGTAATGATAACATTTTTTTCCCCACTGATTTGTAAAGGTTATCCTGAATTTAGAAACGTTGTCCTTTAAAAGATTCCAAGTTTTCTCTCGTCGTTTTATTTTTTATTTTCTTGCGTATGTGTACAGGGAGGGACGAAACACATTACAGATACCATTTTTTTTCTTCTACCGCTATTATTCTAGTGCCATCAGCACCAAGGTCATTAACGTTAGCCCATAGCACTGTTATCAACATTTCGGTCATCACTATTCAAATTCCATAACAACCACTGCCTCAGCCACACGAAACGCTGACCCATCAACCCCCCCCCCAACCACTACCGCTACCAGCTGCTGATCAGAAACCACTAGTACTGGTTTCCACCTTCCTCTTCAGGAGTCTATACCATCCACTCGCATCTCCTTCTCTCCGATCCGAAATCTGAGTCACTTCTCTTTAATACCTTTCATTGTCTCTCGCGGAGCGAAATTCCCTAATGGACAGCCTATACACCACGGGATATTTTAACGGTGTTTATATCTTCATACTCAGCTATTGTACCCCGAACATCGTGTACAAGTGAAGTGGGTCGGGAACTTCAACGAGTGTTGTCGCTGTAGCAGCGATGGCCCTTCGCCGAGTATAAAGGAGAAGGGGGCGGTAATAGGTGCCAGAGTAAATTTGGGGAAAGTCGGTGCAGAAGGCCCGTCGTTTCGAGTTGGGGAGGCGCTAGATCGGGGGTTGGGCCGTTCATGGATGCGTGAGTGGGTGCGGTTGGAGGAGTGAACAAGAGGTAAAGATGCGTCCTCGGTGATGATGGCCTATCAAGCAGGCTGAGCGTGGACACACAATCTGCACACCCCACCCTGGCTGGCACAAACGTCAGTGACATCATTCCCTCGCCTCGGTCTACGCTCTCTATCCCTCCCCTCCCCCCACACACACACAAAAAAAATAAAGAAAAAAGACGCATACTGAACTAAAGAAACACGTACACATGAATGTTGTTCAGCGTAAACAGACATGCTTAAGGCCAACTCTTATGTGATCTAACTTTATTCCTTCAATTATATATATATATATATATATATATATATATATATATATATATATATATATAATAAAAAGGCTTAAACAATAATATTCGATGGTCATAATTTATTCCATTGGAATCGTAAATACGATCCAATTCATCAGACCTACAAATTCAAAAAGGAAACAGAAAAAACAACTCCGGGAATAAAAATAGAATTTAGAGAGAGTGTAAGCATGAGAGTGTGGGACGAATTTTAGAGCTAAAGCTAATATTTATATATTTTGCATATGTATGTGTATATTTGCCACTAATATTAATATATATATATATATATATATATATATATATATATATATATATATATATATATATATATATATATATATAATATTGGTGGCAAATTATGTTTTTATTTTAAAAAAATAATGCTCGATACGGAAGTAGGGATTACAATTATAATTATTTTTTTAATGTTTTTTAACATATTATATATATATATATATATATATATATATATATATATATATATATATATATATATATGGGTATCTCATTAAGTAATTTAGACAAGTTTGGTCTACTTGCTTTTAATAGGATCCCCTCATAATTACAGACGTCTCTAAGTATACTTATTAAAAGAACGAAAATACCCATGTTGTTGCATATTCATTTTATTCCGACTACGTTCGACATTAGCAAAATGTTCTCATCAGTGTCTTGTTTTTTCTAAGACAAAATTGTTGTGTTCATCTGAAAATTAATTTTTTACGTGTGATTTTTTTTTTATTTTATCATGTAGACACACGTGCAAACGCCAAGGGGAGTAACTAACTTACTGAAGTGTTTAAAAGTTTTTTTAAAAGAAAAACTATTTAAAACTATTAGCTAATACCAAGATATTAAAAACTATCTACTGTAAACATTTTAAAACATTTGTGCAATTCGTAATTATTTTTATTAGGGGTTGGTTCCAGTTTTTTAATATATATATATATATATATAGCTTCAAGATTTTTTTTGTTTATGTTTATAATTTCCTTGAAAAAGTATCCAGATATTTTCATCAAGAACTTTCCTAAATTATAAATGTAGACAGGCATGCTGTTGTCATTGTTGAGAGATGTCAGATGCATCATTCAAATGAAAAATTAACCTTCGAGACAACGTATTAGTGGTATGACTAACATATACACATATATATATATATATATATAGAGAGAGAGAGAGAGAGAGAAGAAGAAGAAGAAGAAGAAGAAGAAGAGGGAGAGAAAGCTATATTATCATTAACCACCTCTGACGTCCTAAATTAATATCATAAAAATTGCCTCCGATTTCATAATCTTCATTCATGACGCTCGTATCTGTGACAGTATATTTATAATTATTCGCGTCCTTCTATATCTATCTACTTGTGATTAAACTGCATGTTTCATCCAGTTCCTATCTATCTATCTATCTATCTATCTATCTATCTATCTATCTATCTACCTATCTATCTATCTATCTATCTATCTATCTCCATCAGCTCATATCCGGTTAACTTTCTATTTCTGTTTACTCGTATTTGTCTGCTTTTCCATGTACCTATCATGGATATATATATATATATATATATATATATATATATATATATATATATATATATATATGTGTGTGTGTGTGTGTGTGTGTGTGTGTGTGTGTGTGTGTGTGTATGTACGTATCCAAGATAGGTAGATGGAAAAGCATATCTGTCTGCTTTTCAATGTACCTACAAACAAATACGAGTAGACAGAGATACAAAGTTAGCCAGATATAAGTAAATGGAGATAGATAGATAGATAGATAGATAGATAGATAGATAGATAGATAGATAGATAGATATGAACAGACCGACACACACACATATATATACATATGCTGGATGTAACATCAAAATTCTCCAATTGTTAGATTAAGCTTTGAACCGTTGTAGAAATGATTAAACATATCTTACTGGAATTCTCCGAGCTTTTTACAACACTGGTGGCCTCTACTTTGAGCAATAAGAACGTATACTTACTCTCAAAGCATAACAGAAGAATCGTGATGAAATCGATCATAAAAGAAAATGACATGTTCGTCATTAATTAATCGTAGCTAAGGATCGAAAGCTCATGATGAATATATTGTTTCAGGTTTATTTTCAAAATTATCAATTATTCAAAATTATTCAAGATGATCTTCGCCCTCTCTAATCTTCTAACTTACTGTCCTAGAGTAACAAGGTGCCTTAAACGTTTTAGGAATGATTTCATTTTCAAGTCTTTTTTCAATGCCCTTTGGACTCTCATAGGAGAAATGACTCGTTCACGTGCAAAACATCTTATGTGGGATCTTTTCTAATTGATCTCTTTAGCTCTAAGTTGACATGAGCATACCTCTTCGTGTTGTGACCTCCCGATTCAGTTTTTCTCCCTACTGTTCCCACATTTTTAAACTTATTCACTGTTATCAGGATAGTTCTTGAATGGATTTGAAGATGGAAGGCAGAGTATGAATGTTGGTTCCATTACTGAAGGCATGAATGATCTTTTCCTCTCACCATTGCTCAGATGGGAAGAACTAGAGATGGCTGACACAAAACGATTTTAACCTGTTCTCTTTCTAACTAAATAACTCAAAGTGTTTTTCAGAGGTTCTTAAGATAAATGTTGTCAACCTGGCTAAACGTCTTATCTAAAAACCTGGAAAAAAGAAACACAGTTTAGTGGGTTTTTTTTTTTTAGATATTAAACATTTTGTGGTATGGACAATTATGCTGTTACACGATTTCGACAATTTTGCAGTTACAACCGGTAACACTAAATCTCGGGCTAATACATCACATCAGCCCATATGACGATCAACCCTTCAGAACGCACTTTGTATGGATTTGTTCGCAAATTCCGTGCAGGATTGTTGTCTCACGCGAAACATAAACGCAAGAACTGAACGGAAAGACACTCATACGTCGTAAACGACGGGAGAGTCCATCATCATCATCATCATCATCATATATATATATATATATATATATATATATATATATATATATAAAGGCTTAAACACTAATATTCTATGGTCATAATTTATTCCATTGGAATAGTAAATACGATCTAATTGATCAGACCTAGGTCTGATGAATTAGATCGTATTACGTTTAAGCCTTTTTATTATATCCTTACTCTGTCCTGGACATTGAGTTCTACCTGGATTCTATCCTCTTGGAATTTTTTTATTTAAAAAAATATATATGTATGTTTATGCATGTATGTATATATATTTATATATTTTGCATATGTATGTGTATATTTACCACTAATATTATCTATCTATCTATCTATCTATCTATCTATCTATCTATCTATCTATATATATATATATATATATATATATATATAATATATATATATATCAAATATATATGTATATATACATACATACATATATATATATTTTTAACGTATAGTTAATATTAAATCGAGCACTATTTTATTAACTACAACATTCTATATGTAATATCATATATATATATATATATATATATATATATATATATATATATATATATATATATATATATATATATATATATGTATATATATATATATATAATAAAAACGCTTTTAAGCCTTTTTATTATATCCTTACTCTAACCTGGACATTGAGTTCTACCTGGATTCTATCCTCTTGGAATTTTTTGATACAAAATATATATGTACGTGTATGCATGTATGTATATATATTTATATATTTTACATATGTATGTGTATATTTACCACTGATATTATCCATCTATCTATCTATCTATCTATATATATATATATATATATATATATATCAAAATGCCAGGCATGACAACCGATCCCCTTTCAAACAGTGCTATGCGTACATTCTCCCTAAAGACGCGACTTCGCACGTGGAAGGTCGCATGTGTAAGCTTGTACCAACACCGACAATCCATGTCATGAATTCATCACATTGAAAGAAGAAGAAAAAATATCTCTGGAACGAAACGGATATTAAAAGCTGAAGTAGAAAGGGTGGCATGTTCGATTTAATAAAAGGCTAAATTAGCGAAAGCCACGCTTCTCTCGTCCGCATTCTTTCACTTCACATTGTTTTTACCCCACTTTTTTTTTATGATACATTAAATCGTCCTCGACTGAAAATTATCAGCACTGACCTCAGGGCACCAGAGCAAGCAAGAAGGCAGATAGAACGCATTTGACATCGATGATTGTCCTCAGATGCTAAAGAATCAGTTTTCAAAATAACCGAACATTTCTTTTTATGTGATACTTTATCATAGGCAGCTTCGATGCATATTCGTTCGCCATCATTAATATTTTTTTTAATCATTTCACCCTAGAAAAGTTGCGAGTGCCACTAGCAGTTGGGGGATGTTACAGAGAATGAAAGTAAGAGAAAATGACTGGCTATAGGCGGGATTGAGGAAAGGATATAAGATGAACGAGATTCCAGTCAACAGAAGATGGCGGTTGACACTGCATTTAAATTTTTGAAGATCGTAGTTATCAGGGAAGCAAGTAAAAGGAAGAGAATTCCACAGTCTGGAAGTGCGGGGGAAAATGTTGGGGGTAAAAGTGTCGGTTACATTTAACTATTCAACAGCATAAGTGTGGGACCTAAATAACAATCAAGTAGCACGCTTAAATTCGTGAAAATTCGAGAAAAAAAAAGCTTGTCTGAGCAGTTGCCATGAAAATAATTGTAGAAAAGACAGAGCGGAGCTACATCACGTCTATGAGAAAGTGACTGAAATCGATATGCCTCGTCAGTATCGAATACTTGCAGATCCTTCTTTGGATTTTTTCAAGAACCTCGATATGAACAGTAGGGGCACTGAAAAATGGTAGATTTGTAAATCTGCAATATGGCGTCTGACGAGAAAAACCTTCTTGCACGACACAGTGAACCAACTTTCCTTGCAGCAGATGCAGCTATTGATTCAATGTAGTCATTCCACTTCAAGTTAGTTGAAACGCGAAACCATGATGGCGCAGTGAGACGCTCTCTAGGTGTCGAGTATCAGCTATGCTGATGGCAGAAAGAAAAATGTCTCTATGATGATTAAATGAGGGCCGTTTAGTTCTGGAGGCATTCACATTTACAAGCCATTTCTTGCCCCAGTTAACCACTGATTGGAGGTTTTATTTCCAGAGCAGCGGCTAGGTTAACTTTGAGGGATTTGCTATTTAATCAGGATATTGTCTATCCAATATGGTGGATTCAATAGCACAATGCTGAAATCAAATTTTCTTCAACCATCTTTTTGTTTAAAAAATGTTTTGTATAGAATCCATTTCTATCGTTAAAACCAGTGAAAGAAGGATAATTCTTTCCACAGATGAAGAACAAACTTGAATTTGCAGAAATGTGATTCTACAGAAAGATGCTAAGAATGCCATCGTGCGAACATGTGAGCAATGATTAAGTTTCAGAGAAAATGGAAACAAAAAAGAAACTTCAGCAGCGTGTGTCATATGACGTTTCATTTGTGAGAAAGGGGTTGTTTGGGCGGAAAATAATTCATCACCCATACGGCCGCGTAGACGCTTTTAAGCTCTATCAAGACAGGCGAAGACAGTGAGTACTGGGCAACCCCAGCCCGAATATGACAGTAATACTTCATTTTTGGTTTGATCCGTCTCTTACATGGGAAAGGTTCTGACGCACAACAGTTTCGTAGTCCTTATAGCAGACATTTACAGCCATATCCGTAGAAGCGAATCATTATTATTCCGATCGTATTCCATTAGAAAGAAAGAATTTCCATTCGAACAGATTCTTCGCAATAATCGCTACTGAGGGGATGCTTTCCTGATAACTCTTAGCCTCTTCATGTCTAGGTTCAACCGTTACCTATCATAATCTGTACTTACAACCTCCTTCCCCCACCTACGTCCATACAACTGCCACGTTTGGAAACACTCTACCTTGAGTGGCTTAACAAGAATGTGGTTATATAGAAAGATACTGAGAATACTATCGTTCGAACATGAGTGCAATGATTAAGTTTTAGAAATAATGGAAACAAAAAGAAACTTATACATAACACGAAGATCAGTTGACATTTCTAGGACACATAATGAGGAAAGAGGGTTTGGAAGATGTGATACTCATAGGGCAGATTGAAGGCAAGCGGACAGTAGAAAACAAAACATAACCTACTTAGTGACCTTGAGTAAATGAATGGCGCAACAAGTGTTAGGGGGGAGATAACAAAAAAGACAAAATTTATTAAGAGCTACAAAGAACAAGAAATTGTCCCCTGTAGGGATACAGTAACATAGAAGATGATTAGCAGTACCTGAATTAAAACAAAAAGAATACAGGAATTAATCCATTTGACAATCGAACCAGTTTTTTTGCAGACAACTGATAAAATACTAGTTTGTGGGGGACTACAGAAAATAGGAATAAGATTAAGTAAATTATTCTGAAAAGCCTGATTTAGAAATAGCATGAAATCAGTCCCATCGCCAGTCATTGTAAAGATAAACTAAAGATTAAGAAGTGTTAAAAATTAGCTATACTTGTGTCGGTGTATAATCCTAGTAAAATAAATCATGGGAGAGTTAAAAATAAACAACTACCTATTTTGAAAATCTCTAAGCGTGAAACTAATGTTAATGTTAAACTAAATCAAAAAATGTAAAAGCTATTTTAAAAGCATTGTAGAATGTGCACTTTAACCTTGGGTGGCCACCTGTCTAGAAGAATGACTAAATTGAATTCAAAACTACTGAGAAAACGTGAAAGCATTTCATTATTATTCCGAAGAACCCATGGCAATTCAAAAATTGTAATGAAAAGGGAAGCTGTGGAAAACTGTAACCGTCTAAATCATGATTAGATATGACAATTAAAAGCTAAAATATTGCAAATAACTTAATGCTATAGATCAATTTGCAGGTGCAATTAATTCATTAAGTACCCAATTGTTGTGGCTGTCTGCCAATCTTAATTAATCTCCGTAAGGATCCACCCGGAAGAGACCATTTTGAAATTCTCTTATCGCTTTATATAGTAAGAAGTTTGCATTACTTAACACTGACGTCATTGTTTGATATTCAAATCTCGGATTTCGATTGTTAATTTAAAAATCAGACAAAAATTCTCCGCTTCAAGAAGTCGATTCTTCAACATACTTTATCGTTTCATTTGACATGGTTCGACTCATATATGAATATATGCAGTAATAAACGACAACCATAATAATGATTACAATAGCTGATTAACACATAATGACACTGATAATTAATTAGATTTCAATTCAATATCGAATCGATAGCATTCGTCGCACGTATAAGAATGCGCACTGACACGAGCACGTGCGAATTTATATTTCGTTGTTTAGCAGACAAAGAATCGCCGCGCGTCTCGCCAACGCGCATGCGCCGTGTGCAGATTCAACAAAAAAAAAAGAACAAAAAAAACCCCACTTAACACACGCGCTCGATGTCTTGTCTTTTCGGCACGTCAGACATGATAACGCGTGGAATAGTTTCACATTATTTCGCCCGCTTCGGTGGGTTGTAAGCGAAAGAAAACGCCCATTTTACTTGCCTAGTGTCCAAGTGATCAATCTTGAATCACAGCACCGGATAAACTGGCCAAAAATCCCGCGGGAAACAGAGATCAATCTCGAATAACAGCACCGGATAAACTGGCCAAAAATCCTGCGGGAAACAGAGATCAATCTTGAATAACAGCACTGGATAAACTGGCCAAAAATCCCGCGGGAAACAGAGAACAATCTCGAATAACAGTACCGGATAAACTGGCCAAAAATCCCGCGGGAAACAGAGATCAATCTCGAATAACAGCACCGGATAAACTAGCCAAAAAAACCGCCGGAAACAGAGACAAAGAAATATTAAGAGCTTAATGTTTGAAGCTGTACAATTTCTTTCGTCATCGATTTTTTTATTTTTTTATTTAGCCGTTGACTGACGTTTGCGACATCTGTAGGGAAAGTGAGAGAGAGATAGAGAGAGAGAGAGAAGCAAACTAAAATTTTTAAAAGTACAACTCATACGACCTCTTAAAAGAATAGTACACTCGGCCTTCCGTGTGCGCGTGTTTTGACTTTTAACCAACCGCAGAATGAAAAAAACATTCCTGAAAACTCCAAAAAGCAAAATTTGAACTTGCCGCCCATCGAGCTCTAAGATGTCAGTTATGTGCTATGCGTGATACACGTTTAGGCGATCATGTATCTATCGATACATGACTGACGAGATAATGTGCCGCAGTAGGTTGTCATTAGTTTCTGCAGTAGACCAGTTGCCATCCAAGGCTATAGAACCCAGTATGTCTTGCTATTTATCCATAGCTGGGGGAGAAGAGGAGGATTCATATCTTTCCCAGGGGTATTAACACGTAAGTGAATGTAATGGATTCGACCGGAATTCAAACTCGGCTCTACGATTCCTCAATCGTTACTCCACCGTTCCTCCCAGGAGGCTCTAAGATGAATTGACACGAATGAAAAGATTTGTCGCAGAAATGTTGTAGATTTGCATCATTTCACGGATCCTCGGTTACTTACTTGTTGCTTAAATCGTCTTTCTTGCTTCGTGCTTCGCCGCTAGTTTCATTTTTGTTTTCGGAATTAAAACAGTTAAAAATTATTTTTTTTAAATTAATCACTGAATAATAAAATATTAAAAATTTTAAAAGTAAAAACTGAAAAATAAAAATATACATGTTATGGTCCAGTTTAGGACCAAGAAAGAACAACACGAACACAAGAAGGTATATTACACGACATAATAATACAAGATGTGGAAGGTGTTAGTATGACTGTCAGTCTGGTTTGGAGTGAACTACTATCTTCACGATTCGATTCGATATTTACTTTCCCCCACACGAGGGAAAGATGTGGCAAAAGGCCGAGTTTTACGTGGGTTTTCCGAGCCCGTAGGCTCGGCCAAAAAATGCCCGTAGCAACTGTAAAAACAGAATCGGGTTGGTCAACATACCCGAACGAGGCTCTGCCCTTCGGCGGAGCCTCGTCCGGGTTCCTCTCTGCTCAGAGGCAGAGAGTTCGACCGTCAAGCCGAAAAGCTCGACTCAATTCGGTATCTAGCCACCCTCCCACGAGGGTTGCATGTGACACAAGGCCGAGTTTAACGTGGGTTTCCCGATCCTGTAGGCTCGGCCAAAAAATGCCCGTAGAACCCATATAAACGGGATCGGGTTGGTCAACCTCCCCGAACGAGACTCTGCCCTTCGGCGGAGCCTCGTCCGGGTTCCTCTCTGCTCAGAGGCAGAAAGTTCGACCGTCAAGCCGAGAAGCTCGGCTCGATTCGGTATCTAGCCACCCTCCCACGAGGGTTGCATGTGGCACAAGGCCGAGTTTAACGTGGGTTTCCCGAGCTCGTAGGCTCGGCCAAAAAATACCCGTAGAACCCGTATAAACGAGATCGGGTTGGTCAACCTCCCCGAACGAGACTCTGACCTTCGGCGGAGCCTCGTCCGGGTTCCTCTCTGCTCAGAGGCAGAGAGTTCGACCGTCAAGCCGAGAAGCTCGGCTTGATTCGACCCTCTTTCTTGAGAGGCGTAGTATACATAGTGTTAGGAATAGTTCATTCTGTAGTTATAGGTAAGAACCCATGACAATACATAAAATTAAAATATGCAAGTTAAAAATTAAATCATAATGAATAAAATTTTAAAAGTATAAAAAACTTCAAAAATTGAAAATTAAAAATATAATATAAAAAAATAAAATTTAAAATTCAACAATTAAAATTTAAAAGCATCAAAAATTTTAAAATCATTAAAATTAAATTTGTAAAGTGAAAATTGTTAAAAAAAAAATGTTAAATAACTAAATATAAAAACAATGAGAAGGCACTTTTTAAAAGAAAATATAAATTTCAAAAACCTGAAATTAAAAATATAAAAAAAAAATAAAATTAACATTTAGGAAATAAAAATTCAAAAGCATGAATAATATGGATAAATCATAAATAATTACCTGTTGTAAAATGCGGAATCAAAACACATGACAAGAAAAATAAATAACAAAAAAGCGTTAATCATTTAACGTTCTTCGCTCTTCAGGACAAAACCTTACCAATATGTCTACAGGCATTTTATAATGGTTGTACATAAATTTATGAAAAAAAAAAAAAGAAAAAAAAAGCACAAATAAAAATACCAGAAATTTTCTCCTCCCCCCTCCATATTTAATTTTCTGATGGAACTTAAAAAAAGAGCAAAATATGTTACATTTGTAAACGTTTCCTATTTGTTCCTTATTCTATCATTCTGTCGGATTCTAATCAATATTTGATCCCAATTCACATATATTTCATTATCCCTAATCGTGAATATCGCCAAAATCAGAAACATCTAAAATCTCAGTTGTAATAAACTGATTTCTCAGATCGAGGCTCCGAACGAATTAAGTTATTAGCGAGGACCATCCTTCTACGAAACTTGTGGACTGAAGCTACCGAACCACTTGCAATGAACTGTACCGAATAATAGAAGCCGGATAAATTGCAGTTTCAATAGCAGAATTAACTGAAATTGATAGCACACGTAAGAGAAAATAACGTCATAATCAAGACGTTGATATTCCACACAATATCAGACAAAAGGTTAGGAAGGAAACCTCCATCAGTACTGGAAAGTGCAATAACAGTTACTGAACTCAAGAAATCTATTTTCCTGAAAAATTGTTTTAATAGAACGTTTTTTTTTAAATTTCTAAAGCCAACCGTACTAGCTGTTCGGTAAATGCATGCTGAAAGTTTCTTTATAACGAAACGTTTAAGATTACCATATATATATATATATATATATATATATATATATATATATATATATACATATATATATATATATATATATATATATATATATATATATATGTATATAAATAATTTTCAGCCCATAGCCTGAAGATTAAGTTCAATAATGAAACAGACTGACATACTTTAAAACGATATATCTGAACATATTTTACATTTTAACATATATAATGAGTATGGCGTTCAAGCACAAACGGACTGTCGCCTCTCGGTGTAGACCTCAATGTTAAATCTTATATTTACTCACGATATATCTCTTATATTGGTCTATAAACCCATAAATACAACTCCCTTAAATGTATAATTTTATAATATCTCTCTTTCTTTCTCTCTCTCTCTCTCTGTCTGTCTGTCTCTGTCTCTCTCTCTCTCTCTATATATATATATATATGTGTGTGTGTGTGTGTGTGTGTGTGTGCTTGTATATGTAGGGGTTTATCAAAATCCCTTAAATTTTACTTTGCATCTTGCATCTATATAACATAATTTCATCCTTAAACAATATGTCTACGTGGTTTTCTCTTACGCATGCGTACGTGAGCATGCGTGTACGTCAGCGTCTGTGACACGTGAGGGGGAGGACATTTCAGTGTTGGCATTCGGTTCTTCGTCAGACGAAAAGTCGCGATAGCCAGGAATGCCATCAATTTCTTCTCTAATTAATGGATTCACGTTTCTTCCCCCATCCCCGTACACAATCCCTTCACATCTTATCATTTCATTTTCTCGCGATGTCTCTTTTTGAGGGTCTGCTTTTTTTTAGCGCCGTCTCTCCCAGAAACGTACCTTTTCTTTTCTTTACCTTTTCTTTTTTCCTTCCCGACTTTGTCGCACGCACCGCCCAACCTGAATCGCGTAGGGTAGCTGTGAGCGCGTCTATAACAATGTCCTTATTAACATCATTCTCGCTGTTCACTGCCTCTCTAAAATGATTTACCCTCTCTGTCTCCATCTTTCATTGGCTTTATTTCTCTCTATCTCTTATATGAATTCTTTCTTTTCTTTCTCTCTCTTACTTTCTCGTTCTTTCTTTTCTCTCTTCTTCTCTCTTTGCTTTTCTATTTCTCCCCCCTTTCCCCTCTCAATCTATCATGTTACTTTCATTCTATTTCTCTTGCATTCTCTCTCTTTCCTTTTCTTTGCCTCTCTCTTTCTCAATCGCTTATCACGTTATCGTTTTCTTTCTCTCTCTTATTTTTCTCTTTCTCTCCTCACCTATATTATATTCTCTCTCTCTCTCTCTTTCTCTTTGTCTCACTGTGATCACCATCCTATCTCTCTGGCTTTCTTTTTCTTATTCTTTTGCCTCTCTTCTTTCCTTTTTGTCAATCTCTATATCTATATATCATTCTGCTTCGCGCTTTCTTTCTTTCTTTCTTTTCTTTATTTCTCTCTTTCTCTTAATTTTGCATCATATCGTCCACTTCGTTTTCTTTCTCTCTATAGCTTTTCTCTTAGTTTTCTCTCTCTCCCATTCTTTTTCCCTCTCCTTTCATATAATTCTCTTTTTTTTTTTTCTTCTGATTTCTTTTTCTTTCTCAAGTTATACTTCTTTTCTTTTTCTCCCTCCCATCTCTCTCTAAATCTGTCATGTCATTTATTTTCTTCTCTCTCTCCCTCTCTCCCTCTCTCTCTCGATGACTTACTCTATCTTTCTCTATCTCTCTGCCATCGTTTGACTTTCTCTCTTTCACTCACTTTCCAACATACTCCTTATATGTTATCCGCTTCCCTCTCTTTTTCTTTGAATCTTGTACTTTTACTTTGTTTTACTTTTCTCTATCTATCTATCTATCTATCTATCTATCTATCTATCTATCTATCTATCTATCTATGACTTCAATTCTTTCTTTCCATCTATCTATCTATCTATCTATCTAAGACTTCAATTCTTTCTTTCCATCTATCTATCTATCTATCTATCTATCTATCTATCTATCTATCTATCTATCTAAGACTTCAATTCTTTCTTTCCATCTATCTATCTATCTATCTATCTATCTATCTAAGACTTCAATTCTTTCTTTCCATCTATCTATCTATCTATCTATCTATCTATCTATCTATCTAAGACTTCAATTCTTTCTTTCCATCTATCTATCTATCTATCTATCTATCTATCTATCTATCTATCTATCTCTGTCAAATTGCTATCTTTCTTCTCGCTATTTTTTTTTATTTTTGGCTTTCTTTGTCTTTTTATCATGAACACAATTTTTCTTTCTCTCTCACTCTAAAACTCATTTCATTTTCTTCTTCATTTTTCTCTCCCTTTTCGCTTAAATTCGTTCCTTTTTTCTGTCTCTCTATTTTTTTCTCTCCTTCTCGCACGTTTATTGGTCGCTAACCCTCTATTTTCCTCTCTCTATCATCCTCTCGATGTCATATGCATTGTCTCTTTCTACCATCTTTTCTTTCTCTATAGCCTTCCTTTTCCTCACTCTTTTCTTTATTTCTTATTGTCATTTTCTTTTTTTACTTACACTCAATTCTTTCTCTTTCCGTATCTCACGCAAACTTTCTCACCTCTCACACTCTCAATCTCTTTCTTTTACATTCTTTTGCCTTCCACATTTTCTATTAAAAAAAAGGCTTTGTCAATATATAGCAGTTCGTGATCAGACACGATGCGCCCCGAAAAATGCGCGCGTTTGCGCGTGCGCGTGAACCCGTTTGATAATGGCCGACATTACTTTGTTGAACGCTAAGTGCAAAGCTTATTTCGTTTGATTTCAAACACTTTGAACAAGAAAATAAAATAATCGAAAAAATGTAATTCTCTCGACTCACAGCATCTGTATATATTTTTCACGCCGAATAACATGATATATATATATATATATATATATATATATATATATATATATATATATATATATATATCATTTTTTACATTTTTTCGATTATTTTATTTATATATATGTATATATATATATATATATATATATATATATAGCTATTATGTACACTATTTACATTATTCGGACTATTGTCCTCATCGTTGTCGCCATATTTATTACAACATTTCGGCCGTTGTACGCTCCGGCCTTCTTCAGGTAGTTGGAATGTCGAACTGAACCTTTTATTACGTTCACTGGGGTAGACTGTTCTAGTTCCACGTGCCATGCTTAATGGATGTCAGTTATCAGCTATCACTGATAACGTATGTCAGTTATCATTTATCCACTAATTAATGGATGTCAGTTATGTCCTCAAGGACACATGGCACAGAAGTATAAAGGCGTCGGTTAGATCCAGTGATAGGACCCAAACAGTGTGAGTTCAATATCCGATTAACGCAGTGGAGAACTTGGAGAGGGGAATTAACAAGAGATAACTGATAACTGACAGCCATTAAAATTATGGGACGTGGAACTAGAACAGTCTACCCCAGTGAGTGAAATAAAGGGTTCAGTTTGACATTCCAACCACCTGAAAGCCGGCGCGTACAACGGCCGAAATGTTGTAATAAATATGGCGGCAAAGATGAGGACAATAGTCCGAATAATGTAAATGGTATATATATATACGTATGTATGCTTGATAAAAATATAGTTTAACAGCAAGCAATATTATTTATGATGTATGGGTAAAATACACTATATAAGAGACAGCGCGTGGGTAAATAAGAAATGAACACTGAAGTCAACACCAAGATCGCCTCTTGGTGTTGACTTCAGTGTTCATTTCTTGATGGCCTAAAGATTGCATTCAACCATGAATCGTCACTTGGTGTTGACGGGAGTGTCAAATTCATATAATCATAGATATAAAAACGTGTGCATATAAATCGACACTTCATGGGGAATATCAATTTCATGCCTTAAACGATCATCAGACATGGTCTGCATTAGATTGATAGAAAGAGAGACAGAGAGAGAAAAAGAGAGGGGGGAGGGGGAGTTTGAGGCACAGAGAGAGAACTTAAAACATGGGATTGACATTCATCGTAGTTTACTGAATATTTCCAGTGACCAAACAATGAAAGTAAGCACAGCCAAGGTGGTGTTCAATGCTGGTGACTATGCGGGAAAATAGTTTTTTTGTAATTGAAATATTGCGTGAGCAGAACGGTTCGTGCGACTGAAAGTTAAATGCAAGTTTATTTTATAATTTATCAGCGGTATGTGTTCGGTCCCAAATAGAAGCCATAATTCCATAGTGTATTTTCCTCTTCGTTGCGCACCACCAAAAAGGTTCCCACCACAAATTCTCTCCTTTGGTCACACTAAACCTTTTGTTGAATGACTGATACATACCCCGTTAAACATTTCGAACCGATTTTAGTAGTTAATTTTCAAGATAGACTGGTTCTTCAAGCAATAATAAAAGTGGGTAAATAATAATAATAATAATAATAATAATAATAATAATAATAATAATAACATAGCTGCACCATCTGACAGAAACACCTTCATGAAAATTATCGAGAAATTGTCCAAATACAAGGGCCTAGAGATCGAGATTAACAGGATGTAAGGAATGAAGGATGAGATTGTACCAATAGTAATCCGAGCTCTGGTTCTCGTGAGAAAAGGAATGGACATTTTTATAACAGCGGTCCCAGGTGACATCAACATACAAGATGCTCAGAAAACTGCCCTATTAGGAACATCCCATATACTAAGAAAAGTGCTATCAATTAAATGACAATTCTCCTATAGGGCCTAAGGGCCATAGTTTGGACCCGGTTCTACGGGATACAAATCAGGAAGCATAACATTCACAAATAATAATAATAATAATAATAATAATAATAATAATAATAATAATAATAATAAAAATAATAATGGGGTAATTAACCCGGCTAAAAAAAGTCATAAGAAATAATTAAAATTACTCACTGTGGTGTATGGGTTTACATGTTAGTTTCAGGCGCATTAACATTACTATTCTAACGAGTTAGATCCAGAAAAGTAATAAACCCTTAGACATAGCTTCCACAGTCTCATTCCAATTAGTTACATTGTTAACTCGAATATTATTTCACAATGCTTAATGCTGCAAAAATTACTCCTCACAAAAGTTAGAGTCCAAAATATGTACTATATACTGTTTCCGAGCATTGTTTATATCAGCTGAATGTTGGGACACGGCCTCAAGGCGTTGCCCCAACGGTTGTCTCGCTACAATAATTATGACTGATTAGTGAGTCATTTCTGGATGTCCCCTACTTTCGGCCTTGTACCACATCTAAGCTACACTTGGAAAATCACTATATTACCCGAACGTTTGCATAACACATGAATGGAACACATGGTCAATCTAGCATGTGGGGCCACAGGTGTTTATGTAGAAAAGGGAATTTTTTTTCTTTTTGACATAAATGCTATAAATGGAATGTGCTTCGCCGAAGTGTTTATCCCCAAAGAGAGTCTTCATGTGAGAGACGTGAGGAGAAGAAGTGATTTTTAAATCTCCGTGTATGCTTGCATGGAGTATTGCTGACATATATGGTCTGGATCCCCTTCTGTTTGCCTCGGGGTTCTTGATAGGCTCTAGAGGCGGATATGCAATATAATTGGCCCTGTTCTGGCGTCTCGTCTACAGTCGTTCTCTCACAGACGCGCCGTCGACTCTCTCTGTCTTTTTTTTTACCAATACTTTCATGGTAATTGCTCCGAGGAGCTGCATTCGCTGGTTCGCAGACTTCATGAATTCAAGCGTCCTACGAGGCTGGCATCCCGCTCTCACCCTTTCACTGTCGAAACTAATAAATTTAGCCGTCTCTTCTACTCCAATAGCTTCATGTCTCGCACCTCTCGCCTGTGGAACTCCCTTCCCTATTCCAATTTCCTTGAGAACTATAATCTCCAACTATTCAGATGTAATGTCAATCGATATCTCCAGTTGCCTTGATCTATCCACTATCCTTCTCCTCATCCTTTCCTCTATCACTCCTATCTGATCTTGCTCCAAATCTTCTGTAACCCCTTGCGTCTTAGTGGCTTCCCGCCTTGCTTGGGGTGAAACGCTTAAAAAAAATGTGTATATTGTTCCTATATGATTTCGGGTGATCCTTTCGATTCCCTACTGTTGGACAATATGTTTGCAACTTTTGATGCATCAGTTGCAATATGTTTGCAACTTTTGATGCATCATGGACGTAGGCTTTTGTCGTAATATTCTAACCAGACTGCAAGTGGATATGATGAATTGTTCCAATATAATTCAATAAAACTTTACAAATTTCATTTTTGACATTTCTGTATTGCTATCTTCCTCTCCCCTTGTCTTTCTAACTCTCTCTCTCTCTCTCTCTCTCTGTGTCACCTTTCTTCTCGCTATTTCTTTTATTTTCTTTATCTTTTTCTGATTATCACTATTTTTTTCTTTCTCTCTCACTCTAAAACTTTCATTTTCTTCATTTTTCTCTCCCTTTCGCTTGATTTTTTAACCTTTTTCTGTCTCTCTGTCTTTTTTTCTTTTATTTCTCTCATTCTAACATGTTTATTGGTCACTATCCCTCTACTTTTCCTCTCTCTCTCTCTCTCTCTCTATCATTCTCTCGATGCCATATCCATTGTCTCTTGCTACCATCTTCTTTTCTGTCTCTGTAGCCTTCTGTAGCGCAATGCGAGATTGGTAGTTACGTTATCACCCTTTTCCAGTTGAAATTGCTAGATATACACTTAAGTTTTATTCTGACATTTTCTTCCCGCGCCCTTCTCGCTTGTGATGCTGTCTTCCGACATCTTGCTTCCCAGTTAGCTTTGAGCTTCAAAAATTTAAGTGCAATATCAATCGTCTACTTATGTTTTCTTAATTCTTTTACTTTTATTGTTCACCGCTCCTTAATAATGTATTTTTATTTTTCTCATATTTTTTGACATTCAGCAACATCTTTTGTCTTAGTGGTTTTAATGCGTGGGTGAAATGATTAAAAAAAATGGACAAGTTTGGGAGCAAGTTTGTCGATCGAAAAAAAAAAGTCATATTTATGATTATCATGGAGAAACCACTTTTCCTCAAGGGTACACAAACCATGAAGAAAAATATAACATTTTTTAAATGAACAAATTGTAGCAAGTAACAATTATATTATGGGAGTATCCACTTCTAAATTTTCTTTACTCTATTGATTTGTGCCAAATGTCTTCCGAATATTCTATGTACTATTTTTTGGTTTGGAGCCAACTGTTTGTTTTGTGGTAAACTTCCATGTCTTCCCTCAGTTTTTCATTGTCAAAAAACGCCTACAAGAATGACGAGGTTCACCTTGGTGATCCGGGATAACCAGGAACTAATTTTGAGACAAAATATGCACGGCCCATTCTGTAGCTATGTCCACCAAACGTTGTTGATGTGTGTGCCTTCGGCCGTATAAAGGCAGAGCTTATACCAAAACAGTATAATGATAAGACATTTACATTTTAGGATTATTATTATTATTATTATTATTATCATTATTATTATTATTATTATTTGTGTATGTTATGTTTCCTGCTTTTTATCCTGTAGAGCCGGGGCCAAATAATCTGCTCCTTTCATTATTTTTACGTATTTGCCATTCAACGCCTTGTCCTCTCAATTTTTTTTTCTAAATTTATTTTTACAAGTTACTTTCTGTTTTACTCGATTGGTGAAAATTGTATTCACTTCGTTTTTTGTTGTTACGATTTCAGTATATTAAGCTGTTTCTTGAAGAGTTCAGCTTCTTTGTTGATGGAGTGGATTTGGTGTTTTCCTATTTGTAGAAGAGTTTCATTGGTTTTTGTGAGGTATATTCCCAATCCGATTATTATAGCTTTTAGAGTCAGTTCAAGTCGGATTAAACGTCGGCCTCCTAAAGCTCTTGGTACGTACAGCCTATCAATCTCTTATTTAGGGTGTTGCATCCTCATTTGGGTAAGCCTTTTTCTGGTCTTGGCGCCCTGTCTTTTAAGGTCATTCAAATTCTGTTTAATAAAGCTGAAGATTATTATTATTATTATTATTATTATTATTATTTCACCGTTATCAAGGCAATAAAGCCACTAAAATGCAAAGGTCTACTGAAAGTGAAAGAATCAGAAATGGCAATAAATTAATAGATACAAGGAAACAGAAGATGAAGATTGACATTGCATTCAAAGTTGTGAAGTTTCTATTTAACGTGAAAGCAGGAAATCTGAATACGTTTCCGCAAACGACAAGTGAGGAAGAAGGAATTAATAGGATTAAAACTAGCAATTTAAGCAGTGAAATGAGACCTAACTGCCAATCTGGTACTGCACTTAAATTCGTGCATCCGAGGTACCAAAGACGAATGCTTGTCAGAACAATTACTGTGAAAATACAAGCTTAATACGGCTATTAATTCTATCAAGAGATTGATTCTAAAAGGAAACAGAAAATTTGTTGAACAGCAAAACAAACACAAAAAACAAAACAAACAAACAAAAAACAACCAGTACTGAACGGCAATCACTCTATATGACAATGAATGCTAGACGGTGTCCACACAGATAAAAAGACTTGAGATAACAGTGATGTGTTTCTACAGAAGGATGACGAGAATACCATGACGCGACGGGGAAGTTAGATTTAAGGAGAATGAAAACAAAAAAAAATAAAAACATTTATGCATGAGGTCAGAAAGAAACAGTTGAAATGTGTAGTAAACATAATTAAGAAAGAGTTTTTGGAGAATTTTACACTCAAGAGGCATCTCGAGGGCAAGCGGAGCAGAGAGAAAGATCGGGTAACCTACGTAATGACCTTGTGTCGCTGGATGGCAGAACCTAGACGTAAGTTTGAAATATGTTGCTCTGGGCAACAAAAGTTAGGAAGTTGTGGTGAACCATGAGTTCAATGTAATTATCAATATAACTGTCCGTCTCACAAAATGTTTAATATCTAAAAAAGAAACATTATACTATAGAGTTTCTTTTTCCCGGGTTTTCAAGTAAGACGTTTAGCCATCTTGGCGGCATTTCTCGTAAGAATCACTGACAAACTCAGTTATTTTGAGCTAGAAGGAGAACAGGTTAAAATCGTTTTGTGTCAGATCCACTATGACTTCCCAACTGAGCAATTGTGAGACGATAAAGATCCTTCAGGCTTTTACTAATGGTACCAACATTCATATACTGGCATCCATCTTTAAGTCCATTCAAGAACAATCAAGACAACGGTGAATAGCTTTAAAAATGAGGGATTAGATGAAAACTGGATTAGGAGCTCACCACAGAAAGAGGGATAATCATTTTAACTCAGAGCTAAATACATTTATATTATTCAATTGTTTATAAAAACCTTGGATAATTCGAGCAAGATATCTTTAATCATTTCTAAGATACAACGGTTCAAACTTTAATTGAAGAATTGGACAAGTTTGCTGTTACACGATTTGGACAATTCTGCCGTTATATTTGGTATATATATATATATATATATATATATATATATATATATATATATATATATATAGCTTATGAAAAACTAGGTAATCCGTATGGGTAGATCCAAGGAGGATAAAATCCAGAGAGCTCAATGTAAATCCAGAGCAAATAATTTAAATAAAAACAGAGCATTTTAAGGTTCCATGTAATAAATTATTTCACCACAAACCTTTTAAAGGACTGCGGATCATCAGACTTTACTTCCAAATGTTTTTTTTTTTTTTTTTTTTCAACCTTTGGAAGTAAAGTCTGATGATCTGCAGTTCTTTAAAAGAGCTGTGGTGAAATAATTTATTACATGGAACATTAAAGTGCTCTGTTTTTATTTAAATCATATATATATATATATATATATATATATATATATATATATATATATATATATATATCATAGAACTTATCATGAGACCTAGCTGCCAATCTGGTACTGCGCTTAATTTCGTAAATCGAAGTATCAACGAGAAAGTCTTATCAGAACACATACCATGAAATATATTTATCGAAAAGATAATTTGTGGGCATTCGTTTCTTTTCTTCATATAAATTATGAGTAACTGCTTCGCTTTAAATCATTTGTAATAACGAGAAAGCTGTAAAAATGTACATGTTTCATACAAACTAAAGTAAATATCAGTAAATATTATATATTCTTAACTTACGGTCAATATATGTAAATTAATATTCTTCTGAAGTTTAAACAAATTGAAGTAATAGACAATCTGTGATAAACAGGCTTTACTTGAATGACTAAGTCAGTTGACTACATAAATCATTTGGTGAGCCGAATTTGAACCTTTGTTTCAAAAATGATTAAATGTTTTGCTTCTCTGAACGGAAAATAATAGTTACTCTCCAGCCTGAAAATGACAATGGTAAGACAAACCCAAGAAATAATAAGATAATAAGAGTTGGAGATTATTACAATAATTAAGCGGATTAGCCACATACAGATTAATATTTGATTAAATAAATACCCATATGGTTAACAATGGTTGGCAGTATAGAGTTTCTTTTTCCCAGGTTTTCAGGTAAGACGTAAATTAATATTAAAAAGTCCATGCTAATACCCGAATTAATGGATGTAGTTTGAATTGTCAATATTAACCATCGTCTTATATAGTGGCTTATAACCACATCACTTTGAAGCATTACGATCACCGAAGTTAATCAATGTCGAGTTTGGTCAGTTGGGTGACCGCTTGGTAATATCAGGTGGTGTAAGCTTGGATGTGCGGGTGGTGTAAGCTTGGATGTGCGGGTGGTGTAATGGATAACCACTCGGAATTGTTAATCAAAGAACAGATTTCCAATTCTAATCGGTTTCGTAATAGTCACTTACACTTAAATATATTTAGGAAATGTACGATTTCACCTCTTCTCCCCCAAGCTACGGGTTAATTAGTAAGATCTGTATCACAAAATCTACATCATTATTATCTTAAAAAAAAATATTTGTACCACCTAAAAATATTTACTGACTTTAAATAACCTGCAAAGGGTTGATAAGCCGTAGAAAACACATCAATAAATTAAAAAAAAACTTATATGGAAATATTTAACGTTCATGGACCGAGCAGCCAATACTACACCCGTTTAAAATTATGAGATCTTTTTATTAATTTTTTTTTAGGAAAATAGGTTTCTTAAGTCTACTAATTGTTATTGCATTTTCGAGTAGTGATAGAATTTTTTCCAGAATCAATTTACAGTTGAAAATAGTGTTTCTCATTTTTCTGGGGAAAAAATATTCCTTAAACGTGGAATCAAAAATTCGTTTACCCGTTGAATTGTAGTCGTTAACAATAAAAATGATTAAATTTTGGTTTATAAATATCATATAAATTTAAATTAGATCTGTTTTATATCCTTTCTGGCAAAACATATTTACTTTCCAAACAAAATAATATACATTTATTAACTCATAGCTTGATTTTGTTCTAAACTTTTCAATGTAATATGTTCGATTTGCATAAAGGAGAAACATTGAAATAAGTTTATTAAAACCGAAGTAGAAAATATCGAAAAAATAAATCTTTGTGTATCATATTTTGATCATTAGTCTATGGAAGGATTGATGTATCTAAATATAATACCTAAATTTTCTTAAACATTTGATTATGCGTTAATTTATTTGATATCTCTTAATGATAGAAACATTTTGATGTGTATCTGTTACCCTTCCAACAGAGGCTATATTTTTTGCTATATTTAAATGTATGTTTCAGTATATAGAAAGTTTCTTCCAGAACATCATAACCTACTACGACTGTCGAAATATATACATATTTGTTATATGCGTGCATTTGATGATAAATTAAATAAGCGAAGATTTCTTATAAAAGTATGTGCGCCCATGAAATTAGAAGAGCTTTTCCTTCTCTGTACATGCACGCTGATGTGTTTCTAAATGTCTTCTGTCTTTGGCTGGGTGTTTAAAAGGAGACAGAGAGAGAAAGGAAAAAAGAAAAAAAATCGAAAGCAAACATTTCAAATGCATGCGAATTAATAAGAATACTTTCGTTTACCGCTTTTGAAAAAGCGGGCGAGTGGGTTGGGCGTACAAAAATGTCTTCGCGACAAAACGGAAGTGAATGTGGAGGCGAGACATTAAGACAATAAAAGCAAAACGAACGGTAGTTTATAGATCTGCATGCGTACGTGTGATGCCTACACTCGTCCTGTCTGCATTTTTATATATGTCTGTATTTTTATATCTGCTTGTCTGTCTCTCTTTCTGCGACGATGAAGTTATCGTCTGCAAGTGTCAAAATGAGCGTGCGTGTCTTCGAGACTGCAAGATAATGCCTTTGTTTAAAGATGTGCACGTGTTCTCATGCATACAGGGGCGCCAAGTTGTTCATAACAATGACATTGTTCTCGATGAGGAGGGAATGTTTTAGAACAACCGGAAAAGTAAAAAAAAAAAAAAAAAAAATGGCGGCATGCGCATGCGTACTTAAGAATATTTTTTATATTAATTTTTGACAAGACATACATAATTCCACACGTTTGCACGAGTACATCATGAGGGTATGAAGTACAACAAATAGACGGGTAGAGAGATTTAAATTGATCTTAGATAAAACATTTGCATCGAGTCAGGTAACATGATGTAATGGTAAAAATATGTAAGAATATAAATTGAATAAATAGTAAATATATAACATTTATAAAATACACACGCAAACATATATATATATATATATATATATATTATGACCATGGAATATTAGTGTTTAAGCCTTTTTATTATTTCGCCCCATCTCTCTCCCCCACCTTTTTTTCTTTTCTTTTCCTCTCCCTCCCTCTTCTTCTGCTCGTTAAGATTAGATCGTCTATGGTGTGTGTATGTCACCACGAAATGTATCCTTTACGGTTACATCATTAATGTATTAGACATCCGACAATATTCATATTTCTCTCACTTAAACCTCTTCAACTCACCTCTCTAAAACTTCTCTCTATTAAGGTTTAATCTCCCACCCCTCGTCTGTTACCCATCTGTTTAGCTCTAACATTCGTCCCACACTCTCATACTTACAATCTCTCTAAATTCTATTTTTATTCCCGGAGTTGTTTTTTTTCTGTTTTCTTTTTGAATTCGTAGGTCTGATGAATTGGATCGTATTTACGATTCCAATGGAATATTAGTGTTTAAGCCTTTTTATTATATATATATATATATATATATATATATATATATATATATATATATATATATATATATATATTGTGTATTTAGGCAGCAATCCCTCTTTCATTCATGTTTCGTTAAAGACGACTGACAAGGTACTGTGATTAGCTTTTATTTAATTCTGTTTGTGTTCGTACAAGTGTTTTCTTTTCTGGACACAAAGTGTGTAAAAAAACTGTCCGAACGTTCTGCATGTCCGAGCGCTTTCAGGTATGCATTTAGCCATTATCAAGGATAATTTTATTTTTACTTTTAACTTTTAACTGAATGTATTGGTTGTGTTATGTATGTATCAAGAGTTACTGGAATGTTTTATTTTCCAAACACGGTCAGCAAGCTGTGGCCGTGTTCATAGTTAATGTTATTCAGAGGTGGATTTTTTCTTCTTTTTTTTTATTATTAGGGCTTTCATTATTTTAAATCCTTTTTTACATGTGGATGAAGTTATTATACTTGTATTTTCTACCAGTATGTTTTAGATGGAATCTGGTAGATTTTTGTGTGTGTTTAAATGAATTCTAATTGAGCTGCCGTCGGATAGTTGTAACTTAATTCCTCTGGATAAGCATCTAGTAGTGTGACTGATGTAATTATTGATGACATTGGTTTCATCAGGAACACACACACACACACACACATATATATATATATATATATATATATATATATATATATATATATATATATATATAATAAAAGGAAAGAACAGTAAGATATATAATCCGTTGTTCTTATTCATATTTTTATTTTTACAAAACAGTGCTCAATGTAAATTTATAGAGCATAAATGTATATGCGTTTAAAACTCAGTAAATTTAAAAATAAGTCATTCCAAAATTCGCTTGAAGATGAAACAGAACTAATGCTTTTAATTTAATTATATAATTAAATTTGAAGATTTAACTTCGGTTTTTGAAACATGGTAATTCCTGTATAGCGAAGAAACCATTTATCGGTTTATTGCTGTAATTCAGATAATGTCAAGACGTAGACGTATTTTCCAACATTCTATATCGCATCATATCAGTGGAATGACCCATCGTACAAAGATGTTTACCTAAAGACACTGGAAGAATGGCCTACTTCTTATACCGTTCCAGAATATATCTGACTGCTCCTGGAATTCTCTAACGTTACAAGACCCAGATCAGTCCACAAATGTAGTATTGGCTGTCGTATACTGTGCAGTACTTAATTCCAGCGTTGACATAATCCTATGGCGTTTACGCGCTCTTGTAGGTGATGAATTATTTCCCGCCTCACAAAATCTCTCGCACAAACGCAAAGCTGCAAGCCTCTCGCTACTCTATCACGATTTTTATACTACAGTTCAATCAATTAAAGAACCACTCAAGGTAGAGGCTTACTGTTTACTGTTGTATGAATGTAAGAAAAAGCAAGAAGTGATGTTCATGGGCTTATGCAGGAAATATAACGATTAACCCTAACTTTGAAGCGGTCAAAATTGCAGTGATTAGAAAAACATCCTCTCAACCATTATCTGGACAAAAGCCTTGCAGCATTAACTTTTAGTTATAACACTTTAAAATCAAATTCTACTAAATCAGGCGGTTCTCCCAACGAGCAGTGCTCGTATATTATAGCTTATAAAAGTTGGGGAGAGCCAAACTAGAAGCTAAAAAAATTGGGGGTGGAGTAGGTGGGTTGGTGAATAGGATGTGTATATTGCTACTTCTGTAGAATCGTTAAAGCAGCTATATAACTATACGGAAAAGTGATTTCAGAATCCTGATATAGAACACGCAGAATGGTCGCCTAACCCAACGGACTTCATTCCAGATCTGTGGAATATTATGAAAACGAAACATAGCACTAATGAAAATCACTACAGTTCATTTGAAAGAAGTAATAAAAACAATTTGAACTGAAGTCAACGATTATTTGGGCAATAGCCTTGCGGCATTAACGATTTGCCAGAGGGATATCAGTAATAATAAAAAAATAATAATTACCGTTTTTTTTTTAAAGACTAACATTTCAATGTATTGCTTATGAAGATGTTTCTTATTTTGTGAGTTAATGTACGCAATAAAAGAAAATAATATTTTTAATTCGAAAGATTTTATTTTCAAGATTTGGTGGCGGGTGATTTTGTAATAATATTCGCCCAATACAAGCCACTCAACGTAGCAGGTTACTATGTGGTGTTTTATGAGTACAAGAAAATGAAGTACATGGCGCTATGCAGGAAAGTAAACGGCTAACCCTAGACTTGAGGAAGTGAAGAATGGGGAAACATCCTGCCCGAATGGAACTTACTTCTTACTAATGGAATACAAAGGGAATGGGGATAATTAACCCTCTTGTACGTGGCATGGTGGGTCCGAATTGTAAAACTCGGGGTGGGGTAGAACTGAGAAGTGTAACTTTTCAGAACACATACCCTGGAAATAGCGGTGAGCATCGTGTGTCTTATGACGTTTCTTTTGTGAGAAAGAGGTTGTTTGGGCAGAAAATAATTCATCACCCATATGGTCGCGTAGACGCTTTTAAGCTCTATCAATACAGGAGAAGACAGTGAGTACTGGGCAACCCCAGCCCGAATATGGCAGTAATACTTCGTTTTTGGTTTGATCCGTCTCTTACATGGGAAAGGTACTGACGCACAACAGTTTCCTAGTTCTTACAGCAGACATTTACAGCCATATCCATAGAGGCGAACCATTATCATTCCGTTCGTATTCTATTAGTAAGAAAGAATTTCCATTCGGACAGATACTTCCCACGAATCACTACTTTCTGAAACAGAGTCCTGGGGGATGCTTTCCTGATAGCTCTTAGCTTCTTCAAGTCTAGGTTCAACTGTTACCTATCATATATATATACTTATAATCTGTACTTACTTCCTCCTTTCCTTCCTACGTCCATACAACTACCACGTTTAGTAACCCTCTACCTTGAGTGGCTTAACAGGAATATGGTTCTATAGAAAATGCTGAGGATACCGTCGACCGAACATGTAAGCAACGACGAAATTTTAGAGAGAATGGAAACAAAAAAGAAACTAATATTTAACATCAGAAAGAGACAGTTGATGTTTCTGGAGCAGCTAATGAGGAAAGAGGGCTTGGAAAATCTGGTACTCTCAGGACAGATAGAGGGCAAGAGAGACAGAGGAAAACATCGGATAACATAATACTTAGTGAGGTTGAGTAATTGGATAGCGGGAGAGGGCTTAGAAAAAATAAAAGAGCTACAAGGAATAGGAAGTTGTGGAGAACCATGATCTCCTATGCGGCACATAAAGTAGAGAAGAATCATGTGAACATTTAGAAAAAAAATGATAAGATAAGGGTCGACATATTGAAGAATAAAGAAAATATAAATAGAAAGCAGACAACCTTAAGGGTCCATTGCTCATAATTTCTTTCCACAGGTATGTAGTTCTTACCTAGTTCATCAGACCACACTTTCAAGGGTGGAAAGTTTTGTTTTTTTCACCCTTAACAGTGTGGTCTCATGAACAAGGTAAAAACCACATACCTGGGGAAATAAATTGTAACCAAATGACCCTTAAGGTTGTCTGTTCTCTAATTAAATTGAATTAATAATTGCTCGGATTTGACATTGAGCTCTCTGGATTATACCCGCCTTGGGATTATCCATACAGATTACCAAACTTTTCATTTCTTAACTATATATATATACATATATATATATATATATATATATATATATATATATATATATATATATATATATATATATATATAATTATTTATTTTAAAAAAAAATTATAACATAAATATGTTGAGCACTCTTTTAAGAATAGTAATTGTTGATTATTGGAATTCATTCCGTATACACCAATTATATACTTGTATATATATATATATATATATATAAAAGAAAGAGGTTGTAGTGGTTCCAACGAGAGAAAAGTATGTATATTAAAAAGAAGAGAAGAGAGGTGCCGTAAACGTTTTTGGTTGTAATGTGGATTTATTTAGAAAAAAATATTATGCTTTGTTTTACATAATGTTACACTACACGTGTTTCTGGTCTCGTGACCGTCTTCAGGTAAAAGCGGAGATTTCCACAAATTATTAAAAATAATTCATTTTTTCTTTTGTTTTTCAATGTTAAATATTCTCGATATGAGACATTTTCTGTGTTTATAATCCGAATTTCTTTCTTGAATATATATATATATATATATATATATATATATATATATATATATATATATATATATATATATATATAGATAGATAGATAGATAGATAGATAGTTATATATATATAGAGAGAGAAAGAAAGAGATAACTATAGATAGATAGATAGATAGAGAGAGAGAGAGAGAAAGAAAGAGATAACTATAGATGGATAGATAGATAGATAGATAGATAGATAGAGAGAGAAAGATAAAGAAAGAAAGAGATAACTATAGATAGATAGATAGAGAGAGAGAGAGAGAGAAAGAAAGAGATAACGATAGATAGATAGATAGATAGATAGATAGATAGATAGATATAGAGAGAGAGAGAGAAAGAAAGAGATAACTATAGATAGATAGATAGATAGATAGATAGATAGATAGATAGATAGATACCGCCCCTGACGTTTACATAGTGAAATTTAAATTGTACAGTGCATAACCTTAGCGTTTTTCACTTCACCTGTATTAAATTTACCTTTCAAATGAATACAATAAGAAATCTTTATTTTTTTTATTTTTTTACTAACATAATAAGCAATTACACAGGACAAACCAAAGCTTCATGGAACAATTTAATCTTTTTTTTAATTAAACATATATATTTTTATGCGTATATTTTCTTTTTTTTTTTTAAATTTCGGTAAAGATATTTTCAAATCAACCCTATATCAGGTTTACTAACGAATATATAAGACTACATCGATAGGCACCGATATCAACTTTATTTCATTTATTTTGTGAATGTCTCTCCTGTCCACACAGACAAGAAGAAATAGTTTATTTATGGACACAAACCTAAACAAGAATCTCTGTTACTGTGTGTCCATGTCAGGAGTTCTTATGTAATTCCTCCTTTCCGAACCTCAAAAAAAGAACAACAAAAAAAAAAATAAATAAATAAATATATAAATAAATAAATAAAGACTTTAATCTACACGCACGGAGACCGGCACAATGCGTCGACAATGGCAAAATGCACACATTCCATCCACGTGAAAATTCCACGTCGGATGCTTATCAACTGAAGTCGATCTAAAATTAATTAAACAGTCGAATTTTCTTGTCTTTTATTATTTTTTTTTTTCTCTAAATTTCATGTTTTGCTTCTTAGATTGAACATGTTTACTTTTTTTTTCTTAACTTATTTATATGGTTCTTTTTATTTTTTTCGTTTTCTTTTATTTTACAACAAACTTTTATTATTGAAATATCTTCTCTTTTCTTTCTTGCAATTCATTTTCACAGCTTTTGTTGAGACGTAATTTTTTTTACTTTCCTTTTAAGAGAAATGTTCTCACATTGAACAACGACTTAGATACAAAAATCTACCTTCATTATACAGTATATTAAGTAGGCTGGAATTGGGATCATGTATATATATATATATATATATATATATATATATATATATATATATATATATATATATATATATATATATATACGTAGTATCATTGAGTGAATTCTAGCGGTAATGAAACAGAACTGGATATATAATAATAGACTTAAATATTACACTACTTATGATATGAATATACAATGTATTCTTCAACGGTAGCATAAATTTGAGTTCCATGCCCGGAACAATGGTCAGGCGCGGGTTGATTATCTGTTCTCAATGCGCAACTGACGATTGCATCTTGCATGTATCTCAGAATGGTTCTAACGGTAAGGAACAAAATTATATTTAGTAGCAGTGCCAGCATTTTTATATATATATATATATATATATATATATATATATATATATATATATATATATATATATATATATATACATATATGTGTGTGTGTGTGTGTGTGTCTGTGTGTGTAACATCCACAGACTTACTTTTTCGTTGTATCATAAATCATCAGTGCGACTAGACATCCGAAAGCTACAAGCCTGGATCGAACCAAAGATGATTTGGCATCAGTCGGAGATTCAACCCTTGTGGTATTGCAGTCCGGTGGAGAGGAAATAGAATATTTGCATATTTATTTTGAAATAAACACGCCAGTGATCGCGAGGACTCAATCCATTAGCAGAGTCTTGAATTATCATATATATATATATATATATATATATATATATATATATATATATATATATATATATATATATATTGAATTAAAGTAAGCTCTGTTCCATCATCAAGCGAAATTTTTTTTTAAATTTCGCTTGAAGATGGAACAGAGCTTACTTTAATTCAATTTAATTTAAATATATATATATATATATATATATATATATGATTACCATATATATATATATATATATATATATATATATATATATATGTATATATATATATATATATATATATATATATATATATATATATATGAGTGAAAAACGCAGATCTTCAGGTTTTGCTTTTGATAAGTCATCATATATTATCTTAGCAAAAACGAAATCCTGAAGATGAACGTTTTTCACTTTGCAAGTGAAAAACGTTCATTATAATTTTCAGTTTAACACAGCAATTTAGTCTTAGTAAAAACTAGACCCTGAAGATGACATTATGCTAACGTCGAAAGTACTCGGGAATAAAATGGATATACATCAACAGGGCAATTTTCTTTCTTCCTTTAGTAAGTATACTAAGAAACTCGCCCGTAAATATTAAAGGATCCTAAGAATGAATAAACAAAACTTTTCTAAATTATTTAATGAGGAATATGTTAATGAAAACATGATGGCAAAATATACGCAATGTTAATTAGTAAATTTATGTATACCTACGTTTTGGAGCGCGACTTAAGTTTCGCTGGATTACAGCCCGTCCGACACATAGTCTATGTATATATACGAAGTCACATATATATATATACTAATTAATATATATATCTTTTCTCTGTTTAACCACATCAAGCATTATTATGTTTACACCTCATGTATAAATTTGATAATTATTTATCTGATTGCCCGCGGATGCACACCACCACGTGCGTATACGCTTGCTTATATTTGATCGTTTGAGTTATCTATCCCTAGAACTATATATATATATATACATATATATATATATATATATATATATATATATATATATATATATATATATATATATATTCTTTGAACTTTGAGCTTGATTGTTTTCGCCTCAGTTTCATGTTGTTGGTTCTTTCTTTTTTTATTCCTCATCTTTGTACTGTTTTATTCTACTACAAGCCGAAATACCCAAGTTTTTTCCAAGCGAGTACCACCATTTATTTAAGAGAGAGTTAGACATATATATATATATATATATATATATATATATATATATATATATTAGGTTGGTTCAAAAATAATATTTTTGACGATTTTTTTGATTATCGTTCACCCATTTATCCAACTTTTTTGACTTCCCTGTTTGCTTTAAATGGCGAACGACTGTTGAGTGGTCGACCTCCAGTTCAACAGCAACTTCTCGTGTGGTTTTGCGAGGATTGGCTTCAATTAAGGCTTTCAAATGTTCGTTATCAACCGCAGTCGGCCGGCCGCGACCGTCTTCATCTTCGAGGCTCTCGTCACCATTGCGAAATTTCTTGAACCCCCGTTGTGCCACACGTTCGTTAGTGGTTCCTGGGCCAAAGGCATCATTGATATCACGAGCTGTCTCGGCAGCTTTTCGGCCTTGTTTGAACTGGAACAAGAAAATCATGCGGATTTGAATTTTGTCCATGCTGTCGAAAAGCCTGCAAAAAAAGGAATGAAGAGATTGAGAACGGTAACGAATAACAAGATTCGAAAGAGCGAAAAACGCGCTTCAAAATGATATATAACATGGCTATATATATCAATGAATTAATTCAGAAATCATATATAAAATTAACATATGTGAGAAAACGACATTATTTTTGCACCAACCTAATATATATATATATATATATATATATATATATATATATATATATATATATAGATAGATAGATAGATAGATAGATAGATAGATAGATAGATGCATGCATGCATATGCGTTATATACAGGAATATGCGTTTTTGAGGCTTTCTATTTCTTTTTGGGTTTTGAATTACTTTTTGTTGCAAAAATAGATAGCAGCTTAAAGATTGAAAGTCATATTAAAGAAAAATTATCTCGTGAGAGAAATCGTCTGTATTTCATTGTTTTTATCTGAGAAAACACATACGGTAAAGCATACGGTATGATAATAATAATAATACGGTATTAAAAATAAATTAATTACTTAAAGATTTGTTTATGCTTCGTGTACGAATACATATATATATATATATATATATATATATATATATATATATATATGATACGTGTGTAATATATAATATGATACGTGAAAGGTAATGTTGCCTTGTTAATGATGCCGTTTTTCCAATTTTAGTAGTCTGACACAATGGCGTTTGACATGAAACAAAGAAATAATGTTTCATTGAAATCTCTCACGGAGAAAACCATCGTGCCATTTGATATTTATCTGCGTTTCCTAAACATTGATGGAGACCAAAAAATGAATGTGAGCACAGTCAGGCAGTTAGTAAAGAGTTTCGGTTTTGGCTACAGAAGTGTGTATGACAAACTACGACCGCGGCGGTTCTGAACAGACCCACGAAATGAAAATCACTTCGACGAGCCCTTCTTCTTCTTCTTCTTCTTCTTCTTCTTCTTCTACTACTACTACTACTACTACTACTACTACTTTTTCTTCTTATAGTTCTGCTGCTGTTTTATATTTTATATTCAATCATTCTTTGTCTCCTTGTTTTTTTCGTTTTTTATGTTTCTTTTCCTTTAGTCTTATTCTATTTTTTTTTATTTTCCTGTTTTACTTATTTTTTTCGTTCTCTTTCCTCCATTTTTCTTGTTCTTGTTCTTTCTTTTTCAACTACCTTCTTATTATCCTCTCCTCCTTTCATCTTCTTCTTTTCGTCTACGTCGTATTTTCTTCTTCTTTTCTTTTCTTCCTCTTCTATTTCTTTTTCTTCTTCTTTTCTTCTTTTTTCTTTTTCTTCTTCTTTTCTCCTTTTTTCTTTTCTCCTTTTTTCTTTTCTTCTTCTTTTCTTCTTTTCTTCATCGTCTTTCTTCTTCGTCTTCACTGCTTCTGCTTCTTTCACTTTTCTTCATCTTCTTTCTTCTTTCTCCTTCGTCTTCTTTTCTTCTTTCTTCTTTTTCTTTTCTTCCTCTTCATCATCAGCACTATATATCTACCTCTTCTTGATCATCTAATGTTTTTACTGCTATTTCTTTTAAAACTACATTCCCCCAGCTCCCACCATTTTTTAAATCCCACACACCATTCTCCATCATTCCCGCTTCGCATAATCTTTCTGTCTTTCCTCATCTACCATTGTTTCACCCTCGTAACCTCAATCACAACAGCAACAACAACAGCAACAACAACAAAGATGACAGCTGATGGCAGCAGCCATCGCTTCCACCATCACCAACATGAACGCCGTCTCACACAACGCAAGAAAAACCATCGACTTTTCTTTCATCATGGCGGTTACAACTAATACAACATCGAACAATATTAGGTTCTAAGGCAGACCTATGTATCCCAGCTTTGAATAAAAAAAGCGGCAACTCTCGAAGGAGTAATTCTAGGTTCATCTGCACATTGATTTCTATGAGGACACAGTGAATGGCTGACTCTTTTTAACTGTGTCTTGTCGACGCTTATATCTGTTTACGCCATTTTCCTACCTAACTAAACATTTCTCGGATTTTTCTATATACTTTTTTTTAATTGTACTTCCTTTAAACAATTTCACTGAAATACTTTTCTAAGAACTGCCATTTTTAATTTTTTTAAATTTATTTCTTCTGTCTCCCTCTCCTTTTGCAGACAAAAGATGTCTATGGCTGCCTGCCTATCCTCTCTCTATCTGTCTCTCTTTCTCTTTATATATATATATATATATATATATATATATATATATATATATATATAGACATATATATACATATAAAAGAATCAGTTCATATCTATCCCAGTTTGTAAAGATCTCTCTTCAGAACTATTTTTGCCATCTATCTATCTATCTATCTATCTATCTATCTATATATATATATATATATATATATATGTGTGTGTGTGTGTGTGTGTGTGCGTGCGTGCGCGTGTGCGTGCGTGCGCGTGTGTGTGTCTCTATTCTTATATATCTCTTTCTTTCTCTCTCTCTCTTTTTATCTATATATATATGCGTGTGTGTCTGTCTGTCTGTCTATTTGTTTGTTATAATCTATTTCTATCTTTCTATGCATATATCCAGCAAGACTACCTAACATAAAAGCCATACTATTATGGGATTTCTACGAAAGCCTCTTCCAATAGTACCTGGGATTAGATTTAGCTTGTGGATACTAATCTGTCTATGCGTCTCTACTAAACTATCTCTGTACTTATCTGTATCTTCAGACATCAAGTATATAAAAGAGTTTAATATGTGCCATTTTCTTTTATTGTTTTCTTATTGATACTTTTCATTTACTTTCAAATTTCTTTTCGTACATTTTAATTCATTTTCTTCTTAAAAATGTTATTTTTTTTATTCTATCCCTGTCTTCATATTTAGACATTTTTTTTCTATTTTGCACCATCATTTTTTTCCTCGTCTTTTCTCCTCTTTTCCTGTTTTCATTTTTCTCTTAAATTTTGTCGCTAAATGTATTTCCCTATAATTAGGTTCTTTCCAAACTCTTTTCATTTTTGACTCTTTCTCAGTTCCTTCGTTTTCTCACTCCCTGTACAATTTGATCCCTTGCTCTTCTTAACACTAGTTCTTTTGACGTCTTTATTTACATTAAGCCGTGAAGCAGCCATCTCTAATATATTCAATATTCAAGTCAGTAATAACAAGTCTGAAAAAAAAATTCACAAATATTAGTATACCTCATACTGAAAGAAAGTGATTATATATATATATATATATATATATATATATATATATATATATATATATATATATATATATATATATATATATTAAATAAAAACAGACCACTTTAAGGTTCCATGCAATAAATTATTTCACCACAGCCCTTTTAAAAGGACTGCGGATCATCAGACTTTACTTCCAAACAAAAAATGAAAAGAAAATTTATACATTTTTGTCAAAAATGTGTAAATTTTCTTTTCATTTTTTGTTTGGAAGTAAAGTCTGATGATCCGCAGTCCTTTTAAAAGGGCTGTGGTGAAATAATTTATTGCATGGAACCTTAAAGTGGTCTGTTTTTATTTAAAATATTTGCTCTGGATTTACATTGAGCTCTCTGGATTTTATCCTCCTTAGGTTTACCTATACGGATTACCTAGTTTTTCATAAAATCTATCTATCTATCTATCTATCTATATGTATATATATATATATATGTGTGTGTGTGTGTGTGTGTATACTGGACTGGTCATGTATTGAGAATGTCTGATGACAGGATACCAAATATCCTAATGTACAGCCAGTTAGATCAGGGCTACAGGAATGTAGGACGCCCATGGCTAAGATACAAAGAGAAGCTTAAAAACAACTTGTCAGCAGTTAATATACCACATGACACCCTTGAGCGCTTAGCTTTGGAGCGGGTAGAATGGAGATCAACGTGTTTTAGTGGACTCAGCAATTTTCAATCTGCTTGTCTGAATCATCTTCAAGAAGCGAGAGCAAGATCTAAAAGGTCAGCCAATCTAACAGTGATCTCATTTAACAATCCTCACACTTGCTCCATATGTGGCTTCTTTTGTAAATCACTAGCGGGTATTAAATGCCACTTAAGATCATCGCATGAACTTTCATAACTGAATCAATAAGCTGGCAGATCCTCATACGTCGAAACCGACGGGAGAGTCCATTATATATATATATATATATATATATATATATATATATATATATATATATATATATATATATAAATTATGTGTGTGTGTATATAGATAGATAGATAAATAGGTAGATAGGGGACATAAACACAAGTATTATTACTTGTGAGAAATTTTTCAATGCATTTACCCTATAAATAGCCTAGGTGTCAAAAACGACACTTCGGTCATTCAAGGTAAAACCTCAAATATCAGCTATTCCACTGAATATTTTTTTAAAGAATTAAGTCTGTTAAACATCTTTGCTAAAATTCAATAATTGTCCATAAACCTCAGCATCGAATCAAAAGTAGTTATTCCATAGTAATTTGTTAAAAATCTGAAGGTGTGGAAAACGCCACTTCGGCCATTCTAGTGTTAAGACTGATATTTTATTTCTGCTCTTCTTAGTCTCTCGTTTTCCTCGCCTCATCCCCCTTTTCACTCCTCCTTTGACAACCTTATTATGTCCTCAACATACACTCTCTCTTTTTCCTCATCCCTCTACTAGTTCACTCCGACCTCCTCACTAACATTCATTTTCCTCCTCACCCGCAAACTCTATTTTTATTTCTCATCCTCTTATCTTTATTCCTTCTTACGCCTGTACCTCCCTTTTTCCTTATCACCATGCAGTCTCTATTTTTTTCTCTTCATTTTATTACCTCACTTTCTCCTCATCAACTGATAATCACACTTTTTTTCGTCGCCCCTCTATGTCAGTCTTTCTTTTTCGGCCCAGTATCTCTCTTTGTTCCCCTCAATCGGCGATCTCTCTTTCTCTTCCTCATCCCACTACCTCGCTTTGCCCCCTTAACAGACAAACCCCATTTTCCTCCCCAACCCATTACCTCGCTTTGTCTCATTCAACCGACAATCTCTATTTTTTCTCCTCATCCCACTACCTTGCTTTGTCCCCCCTCAACTGACACTCTCTATTTTTCTTTATTATCCCACTATCTCGCTTTGCCCCCTTAACAGACAAACCCCATTTTCCTCCCCAACCCATTACCTCGCTTTGTCTCATTCAACCGACAATCACTATTTTTCCTCCTCACCCCACGACCTTGCTTTGTCCCCCCTCAACTGACACTCTCTGTTTTTCTTTATTATCCCACTATCTCTCTTTGCTTCCCATCTTAACGGACAAACTTTTTTCCTTCTCAAACCACTACCTCGCTTTGTCCCCCTCAACCGACAATCTCACTTTTCCTTCTTATCCCACTATCTCACTTTGCCCCCTTAAAGGACACTCTCTCTTTTTTCTCTCCAATCCACTCTCTCGGTCCGTACATCTCCAGCGGCAATCACTGTTTTTCCTCCCCATCTCACAACCTCGATTTGTCTCCCTCGACTGAATATCTCCCTTTTTTCTCCTTATCCGACTATCTCACTTTGCCCACCACAACCGACAATCTCTCTTTTTCCTCCTCGTCCCACTACCTCGCTTTGTCTTACTCAACATACTGTCTTTCACTAGACTATTTCTTTTTTACTCATTACCCCACTAATCTTTTTTTTATCTAAGTATCTCAATTTTCTCCTAACCCAACTCTCGCTCTCTTACCCCCTCATCCCATTGCCATACTTTCTCCTCCTCTCTCCTCTATCTCACTTTCTCCTCCTCACTCCTCTATATCACCTTATCCTCCTCACCCCACTCACCTTTTTCCATATTAGCCATTCTGTTTTCCTCCTCAACCTACTATTTTACATTTCCTCAAAACTCTTCTATTTCACTTTCATTCTCCTCTTCACTTTACTTCATTATCACTCTCTCTTATTTATCTTCATCGACAAAGATCTCTTTTCTCCCCCCGCTTCAATGTCTATTGTTGTTTTCGCCCTTCTCCCTCTCTTTTTTCTCATTATCTCACTATCTGACTTGTTCTTCCCCCATCTCTCTTTTTTCGTTACCATCCACAGTCTCTGTTTTTCCTCCTCACCCCAAACTCTCATTACTCCTCCTCACCCAACTATCTCTTTTTTCTCCTCATCCCACTATCTCTTTTTCTCTTCATCCCTTTATCTCTGCTTTTCTCCTCAACCCACTGTCTCATTTTCTCTCCTTGCCCAACATCTCTCTTATTTCACCTCTCTTCTCTGTTGTCTATCTTTTACTTTTCACTTCCAAAAACTCTCTCCATAATCTCATTTTTAAATCCTCTCTCTCTCTCTGTATATATATATACATATATATATATATATATATATATTAGGTTGGTGCAAAAATAATGACGTAATAATGTCGTTTTTTCACGTTAAAAAATACGTCAAAAAACGACATTATTACGTCATTATTTTTGCACCAACCTAATATATATATCCCCAAATTTCCTTTTCGTTTGCCCTCCACAATATTTCTTATCATACTACTTTTACCAATAATCACTTTTTTATTCGACAACTTTTTCCTCCTAAGTTTGTTTTTTATTTTTTTTTTTTTTTTTTTTTTATGGACAATCATTATTTTCTTCCTTTACAGCCATTCTTACTCTTCTTAGCCCGCACCGATACCTCTCTCCCCCTCCTATATCTAAGTCCATTCCGTTTTCTTGTTTTTAGGGGGTTTTCTTTTTTCGTTTTTATTTCCGTTTCAATCCGACTCCTTGATCTTTTGCTGTTTCTCTCCTCCCTTTCTTTTTTACTTCCTCCCGTTCGTCGCTTCATTTATTTACACAGACAATGTCTATTTCAATTTGCCTGAGCGTTTTTGTTTTTTTTTTTTTCTTTTTTTGTTTCTTTTCGGCTCTTTCCCTTGTCCGCCATATTGGATTCCGTCTTCCCTAACTTTTACCACTTTAAAACAATATCTTCATGTCCGACCCACGTGACCTCCACATCATCTCCATCATTTTCTTCTCTTTTTTTTTTTTTTAATGTATTTGCTTTGGAGAATCTCGTCGACGTTTTCCAATTTTCTGTTATCTTCCCTTCATTCACAACTTCACACCAAAAACACTTTTTTTTCTTTTCATTTCGGCATCATTTGGGCTACTTTTTCATGGAATGATCAACGCCTTTATCTTATAGATAGATAGATAGATAGATAGATAGATAGATAGATAGATAGATAGATAGATAGATAGATAGATAGATAGATAGAAGCAGACTGAGATAATATAGCTAGCTATCTACTTACCTACCTAGCTACATTACAAGCTAGCTAGCTAGCTAGCTAGCTAGATAGATAGATAGATAGACAGACAGACACAAGCAGACTGAGATAATATAGGTAGATAGCTTACTAGATAGATAAATAGATAGATAGATAGATAGATAGATAGATAGAAAGACAGACAGACATAAGCAGACTGAGATAATATAGGTAGCTAGTTCACTAGATAGATAGATAGATAGATAGATAGATAGATAGATAGATAGATAGATAGATAGATAGACATAAGCAGACTGAGATAATATAGATAGCTATCTACCTAGCTACCTAACGTGCTAGATAGATAGCTAGTTCAATGGATAGATAGAAGCAGACTGAAATAATATAAGAAAGCTCGCTAGATAGAACATAGATAGATAGATAGATAGATAGATAGATAGATAGATAGATAGATAGATAGATAGATAGATAGATAGATCAATTCATCATATATTCTATCTTCCTTACATGTGCAGATATCGATCTATCTGTTCTTACTCCTGCACCACAATTCCTTATCTATATCTACCATTCTAATTACCTTTCTACGTTGCAATCCTTATCAGTCAGGTTATACCCATTTATTGAACTCTGTGTGCGTCTGTCTGTCTGTCTGTCTTCATATCTCACAACATATAATCTTTTTCTCATCATCTTTCCAATTAGTCACCCCCTCTCTTTCGATTTCTCCTTTCCTTCTCCTCTCTGTTTCCTGGAGCACCATTCCTCACGACATTCATCAATTAGTATTTTCTCTTCCCCATCTGACGTTTACACATTCCCAGTCGAGCGTCTTATAATTGGAAGCAGACTTTCAAATTACATACACACTTCTTTCGTAAATACAGGCACTTGCATTCCATATTACCGCCCTCTTTTCCCTGCATCAGTCCCATCTTTGAAGCAGTTTCAGCCTTATCAACATTTCAGGCGCAATAATAAGGAAACTCCACGAGATGTAGATCGTACTCGGTGGAAAGGGTGCGCAGTGTCCGGTCTGGAATGAGGTCGAATCATGAGACAGAAAACTACAATGTATCGTACGCGAGGTGAAGGCGACCAGCAGAAAACTGTAAACCGAAGGTTGTATGTGCGGCTGGTGTTATGCTTATCGGCGTGAAAATTGGATTTGGTAAGTCAAGTTCGAATTCCGGCCGAATCAAATTTCGCCTAAATTACCCCAGGAAAGGCATGAATGAGTCACCTCAACGCCCAACCCACAATATAGGCTAAGTAACAATGTAATTGAACTCAATAGACTTGGGTTGCAATTCGTCTAGGTGATGAACAGCTCTGAATTCAAAACCATAAAGAACACAACGAATAATCACTTAAGTATCTTTCCCAAGATGTCACTGCAAGTTACAGATAATAAAAAAGGGTATCTGTGCATTTTAAAAAAAAATTTTATTGATTTATTTTTACAGCTTCTCATCCGTCTGTGGGTTATTCAAACCAGAAATATATTTTATGGATTATATATCGATGTACATGTATCTTAGGGCAGGTTGATTTTGGAAGACTGGTATTGCACTCAATTTGAAAGTTGGGGTTTCACATGATAAATAACGACACAAAATATTTTTCCCAAATCATTACGGTTTTTTTTTTTTCGAAGAAATGCGGTTTGACATAAGGTTTAGCTTCAAAACCGAAGCGTTGCAATTTCATTCAGGTGCTCAGTGTAAGCCTTACAGCACAAAATTAATAATTTACTGAAGCTTTACAAACTCTGTATTGACAAAATTCATGCCACAAGCACACTATTAATAAATCATTTTGCCATCAAATATGACCTTTATTTACTTCAAATGGAATTTATACTGAACAATTTTGTTAAATTATGATGTAAGATGTTATACAGTGCTGTAGTTTTAGTGTGAATTTCAATAAAGAATGCAAATTTAAAAGATTTTGTCTTATAAATTATGCCCACCAGTAAAATCGTGTTATATAAACATTTATCTATTTTTATTAATTATGATCTATCAAATGATCTATTAAACAATCTAACAAATTTTATTCATTGAATTTTTGTAATCTTTTACATTTAAACAGTTTTTACTTATCGAATACAGTGAAAACAATTGCATATTTTGCTTGTGGTGATTCATAATTAGAATTCTAGTTTGAATATATTTTCCAATAAATGTATCTAAGGAAAAAGATATCAACTTTATTTGGTTTTATTCTTGAAATAGTAAAATTTTGAAGTCGTAGAATTCCTTGTGTAAAGGGAGGGGATGGCTGCTTGGTCTTAATAGCATTAAGCAAAAACCGATGAAATTAGATATTTCTGTATTTTTAGACGATCCTTAAAACTAAATGCTCAAATATTATACATTATATTTAGAAAGACATTTTATGTATTGTAAGAATTATCGTACAGTGCGTGTTTTTGTGATCAGCTTTTTTACGCAAAAAATAACGGGTCACAATATACACATTTTTTTAAGAGGTTAAAAATCATGTATTTTCCGTGACTGGTTGTACTTATACTTTTTTTTCTACAGGGGTTAAAATCGTATCAGATATTTTATTGTAAATGCTTTTTTGTTTTTTTTTAACTATTTTGGGGGAAGCTTTGTACAACAAGAACGAACACTATTTACTTACTAATATGTCAAGGATGATTCCCAGTACTGAAATAGTTTATTACGGTAGGTCTAGTATTGATCAGATGCTGATATCGCATTATAGACGAGCTATATTAAAGAAATCGGGTCTTTCCAGACAAAAAAAAAATCAGGTTTGCGATGGATAAATTGTCATCTAAATTACACAAAAATGAAAATAACACTGTCATCTCATTTTAACAGATATATTTACCAAAATTGCACAAAAATGTCTTGAAATACTAATGAGTAAATCTATTTAATAAAATCGCCATTTGATTCAATGACGGCCTCCAGACTTGGGAAACTCTTGCAGCTTTTCTGGACTCTCTCCTTGTTTAAGTTGGTGAATGCTGCCATATCTTCAGTTCATCTATGTTACAAGGAGTTTATGTGGTCTCTTTTTCAACTTCGCTCCACACATCAAGGGAGTTTCATTCTGGGGAGTTAGGTGGCCAGGTATAAGGGGTGAGTGGTCACAGAAATTGTCTGACAGCCATGACTGGGTTCTTCTGCTTGTGTGGCATGGCGCAGAGCGTTGTTGCCAGATATAGGGTCTTCCAGCAGCCACCCACTTGACTTAGGGCAGCACTGCCACTTCAAGGCAATTATGGAGGCATAACGTCGCCATTAATAGTGATCACTCTAAACACCTTCGTAATCACCATTAAACATCCAGCTCTTTCCGAATCCTCAGCACTGTCCTAAGATCGACACCCGAACACTCTGAAATGTTCGTAATGGAGCTTCCGGCTTGAATATCAAGCAGTACAACATGCCGTTTCCAAATTTCTGGCAGGGTGAATTGCGTCATGGTACTCTTTTTCTCACAGACGAAGCCTAAATGACCTTACTATACAGTGCAGTGGACAAAATCAAAAACAAACAACGCGCATGCGCCAAATTCAAAATAAAAAATGGTGACAATTTACCCATCTCACCCGTACATGAAGTAGGTATATACACTTTATATACGGTATCTATTTCTTTTTTGGATACTGAATATTGTATCAACAATTTTAGAGAGATAATGATTTTTCCAGACTGCAAAGAATGTTTGTTCACTGTGTCATACTAGACACATTTTCTCTCCAGAATCTATCTTGCATACCAATATGTCTACAATTCATTCATGCTTAGAATATTGCTGACGCATATGGTCGGTACTCCTGATATATATTTAGAGATTCTTGATAAAATCCAGGAAAGAATCAGCAATATTATTGGCCCTCGGCTTCAGTCACTTTCCACCGCCGGTGTTTCTTTCCCTTTTTTATAAATACTTTCATGGCAATTGTACGGATATGCTCTTCCCTATAGATTTTATGAATTTAAGCGCAGTACTAGATTGTAGGCAAAGTCGAACTGGCTAGATGTAAGCGTAATTTCTATGCTAACAGTTTCTTTTCTCGCACTTTTTTTTAAAGCGTTTCCTCCAAGCAAGGCGGGAAGTCACTAGGACGCAAGGGGTTACAGAAGATTTGGAGCAAGATCAGATAGGAGTGATAGAGGAAAGGATGAGGAGAAGGATAGTGGATAGATCCAGGCAACTTATCTCTTATGGAACTCTCTTCCGGTTCCATGCTTTCCAGCCAACTTTAATCTTCAAAAATTTAAATGCAATCTCAATCGACATGTATTGTTTTCCTGATTACTCTTCTATTGTTTTCACTCCTTAATAACGTTTCTCTTTTTTCTAATTCGTTTACACTCAGTAACCTCTTTTTTTTCTTTTTTTTTGGGGGGGGGGCTTGGAGGGGGTTTGGTGGGGTTCTGAGTTTACTGCCTTGCTTGGGGTAAATTCGGTTAAAATTTTACAAGTCCTCATATTTAAACAATAACTGAGATAAGATATGGATTTATTACTTTCTCAAATCTGTGGAAAGCCATGATCGACAACGCAGAGGAGAATTATAGCATTTTAAACATGTCATGTTTGACAAAAAATTGTGTATGCTTGTAGTAAAAAGCTTAAACTACTCCAGTTAGAAATTGAAACCTTGCTTATTCAAAATTGTTTTATTGATCAGTCCTCATGTCAATCATTGGGCATTTTCTTAATATCGAAATCTAATCATTTCATTTATCTAGTCTAATATCAGGATAGACCAGCCCTGGTCCAACTGCGGTTGGCGAGTCACATGCGGCTCTCTGACCTTTAATATGCGGCTCGTGGAAATAAGTTGGCTGAGCTCCTTTTTTCCATCACAGTTAATATAAAAGATAAATAAAAAAAATTTCAAGCCTTATAATTACCTATGGGTAGGAATTGAAGTCTCATTGGATTAAAACATGTTTAATGTTAATGTGTATGTTACAAAAACGTATGTGTAAATTTTGTTTACGTCTTTCGGCTCTCAGACATCGGAATTTTATCGTATGTGGTTTTTACATTATGCAAGTTTGGCTACCCCTGAGATAGACTGATCTCCGAAAACTTGAGCGGCAGCCATTTTAAACTGACAACACTGAATTCAAAACATTGGAAAGCCATTGTCATGTTAATTCATAGACAATAAAAAAAGGTATCTATGAAGTGTCATGATCGCCTGCATCTTGAAGGGATATGGATTTAAAATAAAAAATGATGCTTGTTAAAGAACCTTTGGTATATTTATAACTAATATAGATCTAATATAGATTTATCATTCTAATTTCAGATTAACCTATCACTTTATTAATTCTATCTCTTGAGTTTCTTATACATTACTCACTCTTTTTTCCCTACTAATATTGTTTTGTTTGAATTTTATTTTTGTTTATGTTTTGCGTTTGTTGTCTGGGTTCATCTCCTCTTCCCCATAATTTTATGTTTCATGAAATTTTTATATATTTTTATAAAGAGACTTTATGAACATCATAAATTTTTACATCATGGCGTATTTTGTAGGTCCCTTGTGAATATGTGGTATTATGATACATGTAGGATTGGGAGGTGATGGACAAGCTCTTGTGGTGATTGACTATGTTATGTTGAAGGAATAGGTCATGATTGTGATTAACTAGGACTACGATAGTCAATGAAGACCAGATTTTTCCTCACTGCCCCTTCGGTATTGTACCATAATATTGCAATTTTTACAAAATAAATATTCTCTTTAGACACCATAGTAATGACGAATCAAAACTTCTGACGTAATTCAATGTCAGGTTTGATCGTGCTATTTAACCTTGAGTGGCATCCAGTTTCGTAGATAAACAGTTTGAGTTCAAAACATAGAATAATCATCGGTAAAAACCACCCTTTAACCTAAAAGTCATGAAAAGTTACAGATAATAAAGAAAAGGAATCTGTGGAGAGCTACAATTTCCGAGGGGACGTGACGCCAAAAAAATAGCGTCCTTGGTATGACGATAGACAACATCCAACAGCAAGGCCTCTAATCCGGAGGTTTTGAGGAGCGTGGAACCACCTCTTAATTGCTGGTGTTCCCAGGTCCACATTGACCCGGAGTGGTAGCGCTATGGGCATATACTTAACCCTCAAATGTGTAAAAATAGATTTTAATACTAGCAATATACTTTCGAAGAAAAAAATATTACCAGGAATACATTTAAAAAAAATATTACCAGCAATACATTTTGGGGAAAAATATTACCAGAAATAATTTTTGGAAAAAAATATTACCAGCAATGAAAACTCGTTGGCATTAAATAACCCTTTGAGGTTGATATTGCCGTAAAACAAACCAAACCAAACCAGAAAAAATAAAGAAAGAAAGAAAAGAACCAAAGAGAAATGCCAAGTGTGGAAATTAGTACCATATAGAAAAGAGTCACAGGTGGGTAGAATAAAACTGATTAATTTTAATACGCCTTCAGATAAGCCATACCTGATGATCGGAAGAAAGAGACTGTTAAGATTTCCCTTAAATGCAACACACAATTTGCTTTAAATGCTAATAATTATTATTTTACCAATTCCTCTTTGATGATTTTAGATTTAGCCCTCGGATCTGTAAATTGCGTCAGTTTCAGAGATAACGAAAATTAGAAACCAAAAATATTCAACAGCACTAACATTCTCAAAAGTACAATTAAACGTAAAGAAGGCTGGGAAATATATCGGCTGACAGCTGTAATAACTATGAAAATAGCAGTTGATCGAGCGAGACAAATTTGTTAACGATTACACCGACGTCGGGGGAATTTTGACATGGTGTAACAGTTGTCTTGATAGACGTGGTGTAATGACTGTTTTGATTGATCAATTACGACTGAGTAGCGAGTTCGAACCTCATTGGGTGCTCCATATTTTCGACGTTGTGCCACATCTAAGCTACGCTTAAAAAATCATAGGGGACTTCAACGTGGTTTAATGTTTAGCAAGCTTGTCTTGCGACATTAATTGCGACTGAATAGTGAGTTCGATCCTCACTGGATGCCTTGTGCCACATTTAAGCTACGCTTAGAAAATCAACATAACAGTAGGTTATAAATATCGACATATTGCAGCGCTCAGTTTTCGACTGCCATGTGCACGAATGTCAGAGTTGCACCAAACGGTGAGAAAGAAATGCATAGTTGCAGTAAAAAGTTTTGCTCTGTTTTATTACCACGAGTACTCACTGTGTTCTATTTAATATTTTATATATATACTCACTGTGTTCTATTTAATATTATATATATATTTATTAAAGACATTTTTATGTTTAACGTTCTTTTTATAGATACAAGTATTTAAGTAAATGCTCTGTTTATAATAAACAGCATTAAATAACATTTACCGGCCTGAATGTCCGAGTAATTTTCATAGAAAATATTCGTCCTTTGAAAGGATTCGAACCTGCATCCTATACGGAACCGTCATTTACGCTGACGTGCCTAGCCTCTCGGCCACCAAAGATCGTCCAGTTTTATAAATAGGGCATTTACGTAAATACTTGTATCTATAAAAAGAACGTTAAACATAAAAATGTCTTTAATAAATAAATTGTCGGACTTTGTCCATTTCTTATATATATATATATATATATATATATATATATATATACACTCACTGTGTTCTATTTAATATTATATATATATATATATATATATATATATATATATATATATATATATATATATATATATATATATATATATATATATACACTCACTGTGTTCTATATATATGGAGAGAGAGAGAGAGAGAGAGAGATTGGCACATCGCCGAGTGGATAGAACGTTCGCTTTCTGACCATGAGACTCGGGTTGATTTGTCAGGAAGGAGATTTCCTGGTTCTATCGGACTGGAGCGATCGATCCCAGCCTGCGGAAAGTGGTGTAATGTTTAGCAAGCCTGTCCCTAAAAGTCCCTAAAAACAACACCACGAGTTGACCCAGGCCTTGTAGCCGAGGGCTTGAACGTGCTGGCCTTGTGTAAATTGTTGATCACGCTAGATCACGGTCTGCTCAGAAGAGCTGCAGTATAGACCACAGGTGGACTCTGTGGGTGTTGAATAAGCACAAATGCGCCCGAGCAAGCGACTGCAATCGGGATTGGCTAGCCGCTCTAGTAGACGGGTATCCTCGAATATGAGTGGCCAGCTATGTAATAACTATAGAGAGATAGAGACTAGCTAGCTAGCTAGATAGATAGATAGATAGATATGCAGACAGACAGAGAAAAACAGCGCGAGAAAATGGAGGTGTTAGTCAGAGATTGACCCTGGCTTTTGACTAAGATATTAACATCGAGTAAAAGACAGTCCAGGCTTATTTAATGCAATTAGAAGCTTTTAAAAACCAGTCATATCCATGAGGCGCCAAGTATGGATTATTTTCTCATAGTTGTTTTTTTTTTTTGTTTTTTTTTTCTTTATTCTTTTGTGTCGAATGTTGTTGCTTTTCTCCCTCGTCATTGACGTTGCTGGTTCGACTGATGATCCGTTTGTCTAATAATGTCTTGATTGGGTGTTTCGATTCCTTACCATTTTCATTGCTTTCTTTATATTTATGCGAAATGTCGATGGTTTCTCTTTCTTTCATTTCCTCGTAGGTTCGCCTTTCTTTCTATCTTTCTTGATTTCTTCTGCTTCCTTTTTTTTCTTTCTTTTCTTGTCCTCCTTCATTCGTTATCGCTTTTCAATCTCATTACTCTCTTTTCTTTTTTCATTCTCTTTTTATCTAACTTTCTATTTCCTATCCTTTATATGTTCTCCTGAGAATGTTCTTTACATTATTCTTGCTCTTTTATTCCTTCTTTCCTTGTTTCCTTCTTCCTTTGTTTCCTTCTTTCTTTGTTTCCTTCTTCCTTTGTTTCCTTCTTTCTTTGTTTCCTTCTTTCTTCGTTCGTTTTTTTTTCAACTTCTCTATTTATTCTTCTTTTATTTACTGTCGATATTTTATTTTTTTCCTTTCCTGATGCAAGAGGTTAGTTTTTCTTTCTTTCTTTCTTTCTTTCTTTCCTTCTTTCCTTCTTTCTTTCCTTCTTTCTTTCTTTCTTTCTTTCTGTCTTTCTTTCTTTCTTTCTTTCTTTCTTTCTTTTCACGTATTATTTATTTCTGTATTTTATTTATCTCCTTTTTCTTTTTTTTCTCCCATCAATGTGCTTATATATTACGATAATATTCTTTCTTTCTTTCTTTCTATCTTTCTTTCTTTTTTTTTCTTTTCACGTATTATTTATTTTTGTATTTTATTTATCTCCCTTTTCTTCTCCCATCTATGTGCTTATATATTACGATAATATTCTTTCTGTCTTTCTTTCTTTCTTTCTTTCTTTTCTCCTTTTGTTGTTTCTTTCTTTCTACACCCTTTACAATTCTATCTTTTTCTCTTTCTTTAATTTTCTTTTCTTCCAATTTCATTAAGCAGACCCACCACCCTTTAGATCCAGTATTATTTCCTTTTTGTTTGCATGTTGGTTTGTTTTTTGTTTTGGTTTGGTTTTTATTTTATTTTATTTTTTTTTTTTCATTTCATTTCATCTTCATTAATCAGACCCACTTTCCTTCGTATCCAGCATTCATTCTTTCTTTCTTTTTTTTTTATTTCGGATTCATTCTCTTCTATATCTTTGTTACTTTTCGTCTACCTACCATTGATCCTCTCTCTCTCTCTCTCTCTCTCTCTCTCTCTCTCTCTCTCTCTCTCTCTCTCTTTCTTTTTCTCAGCTATTTTCCATTCTCCTTACTTTCCGTCTTATAACTTTTTTTTCTTTTCGTTTCCTCGTCTCTCCTCCAAAATATTTCAACCTTCTACTCGTTCCTCTCTCTCTCTCTCTCTCTCTCTTTCTTTTTCTCAGCTATTTTCCATTCTCCTTACTTTCCGTCTTACAACTTTTTTTTCTTTTCGTTTCCTCGTCTCTCCTCCAAAATATTTCAACCTTCTACTCGTTCCTCTCTCTCTCTCTCTCTCTCTTTCTTTTTCTCAGCTATTTTCCATTCTCCTTACTTTCCGTCTTACAACTTTTTTTTCTTTTCGTTTCCTCGTCTCTCCTCCAAAATATTTCAACCTTCTACTCGTTCCTCTCTCTCTCTCTCTCTCTCTCTCTCTCTCTCTCTCTTTCTTTTTCTCAGCTATTTTCCATTCTCCTTACTTTCCGTCTTATAACTTTTTTTTCTTTTCGTTTCCTCGTCTCTCCTCCAAAATATTTCAACCTTCTACTCGTTCCTCTCTCTCTCTCTCTCTCTCTCTCTCTCTCTTTCTTTTTCTCAGCTATTTTCCATTCTCCTTACTTTCCGTCTTATAACTTTTTTTTCTTTTCGTTTCCTCGTCTCTCCTCCAAAATATTTCAACCTTCTACTCGTTCCTCTCTCTCTCTCTCTCTCTCTCTCTCTCTCTCTTTCTTTTTCTCAGCTATTTTCCATTCTCCTTACTTTCCGTCTTATAACTTTTTTTTCTTTTCGTTTCCTCGTCTCTCCTCCAAAATATTTCAACCTTCTACTCGTTCCTCTCTCTCTCTCTCTCTCTTTCTTTTTCTCAGCTATTTTCCATTCTCCTTACTTTCCGTCTTACAACTTTTTTTTCTTTTCGTTTCCTCGTCTCTCCTCCAAAATATTTCAACCTTCTACTCGTTCCTCTCTCTCTCTCTCTCTCTCTCTTTCTTTTTCTCAGCTATTTTCCATTCTCCTTACTTTCCGTCTTACAACTTTTTTTTCTTTTCGTTTCCTCGTCTCTCCTCCAAAATATTTCAACCTTCTACTCGTTCCTCTCTCTCTCTCTCTCTCTCTCTCTCACACACATTTTCTCTCCCTCTCAAACCCTTTACACTTTCACCTTCTTTCCCTTGACCCACTTCACTCAGTAAACGTCCTCTCTCTCCTTCTACCAACCAGATTCCAGTGAATCCATAATATTTTTACGCTTCTTCCTTTATCTCTTCCTCTGGGGTTATCTCTCTTTGATTTCCAAGTTTTTCTTCTTCTCTGCCCTTCATTTTTTTTTTTTTTTTTTTTTTTTACTTTTCTTTTTCGCCTTTCTTTTTTCCGTTCATCTTTTATCTCAAACTTGCCTGCATTAACTGCTTTCAGTTTTATTTCTTTCTTTTTATCTATACCTCTATCCCCTTTCATATTTTCATTTCTTTTTGGACAATTTACCTATGACGTCTCACTCTCTTCTATTTCCCCTTCTCCCTACGCCTTGCACACTTCTCCTTCCTTCATAAAATTCCTTTTATTCTCTGTTCCTTTTCCTTTCTCTATCTTATTCATATTTCATCCTATCCTCCACGTTTAGAATTCCTGTTATTATTATTTTTTTTTTCACTCCTATTTGCTATTTCTCCTTTTTTTAAATAAGGTCTAAGAAATTAATCAACGCTCATTCTGGTCACTACCTAGATGGGTGACCGCTTGGGAATATCAGCTGCTGTAAGCACGGATGTGCGTGTGGTGTAAGGGATAACGGCTCGGGATTGTTAATCGGAGGGCCGAGTTCCATTTCTAGTAAGGTTCGATATATTCACTTGCGAGCAGATAGCCTTGGGAATGGTAGGAGACCACCTTTTCTCCCTCCAACTGTGGGTTAGTTATTCGGACTTGTATCAGTAAATCATGTTACGTCCATTAAATTCTTACAATTGCAAACTATTTTTTGGCTTTAAAATAACAGGCAAAAGGTTGATAAGCCGTAAAATAAACAAATCAATCACTCAAAAAAATGTTTTTATTATATTTGGTCTTGTCTTCTTCGATCCTAACGATTCTCTTCCTTCTATTTTCTGATTCTCCCTCCACCATAATTTAATTTGTTACACTCTCTTCTTCATCCTTCTTTTATTCTCACGTTTTTCTTGTAACGTTACCGCATTCTGCTTCTCCTCCCACTTTTCAGTTTTCACACTTTCTCTTCTTCCCCTCTTCTTATTATTTCGATTTTTTTAACGATTTATATTTCTGTCTCCTGCCACCCTTCAATTTCTACACCTTCTTTTCCTCCTTCTCATTCTTTTAATCTTTGCTGTGTTTCTACTCCTACCTTTCATTTTTTTAGGTTTTCTTTCTTTCCTCTCCATTTATTCTCTCTCTTTCGCTTTATCGTTTCCTCTTTCTCCTCCCACCATTCACTTTTTACGCTTTTCCTTCTTTCCTCTTCATTTATTCTCTCTCTTTCGCTTTATCTTTTTCTCTTTCTCTTTCTCCTCCCACCCTTCATTTTGTACGCTTTTTCTTCTTTCTTCTCTATTCATTTCATTTTCTCTTCTTCCTCCTCTATTTCTGCCTTATTTTCTTTTTATTTCTTTTCTCCTCCTTTTCATTTTGTCTCTCGCTTTTCTCTCTTTCCTTATTCCTTTTTCTATTCTTCCATATTCGCCGCCGTAATCTCTTCTTTTTCGATTCTAATTTGATTGGAATTTAACATTTCTACCCTCTCTGACTTCTTTGACTTTTCTCCTCTCTCTCTCTCTCTCTCTCTCTTCTTAGCCTTTTTCTCCTCTCTCTTCTCTTCGTCTTTAACTCTCATAATTGTCCCTTCTTTTTCTACTTAATTTCATTTCCGCTCTCGACATTCCGTCCTTTCGCTCCAAACCGAGACCCCCGCCAAAGACGGTAAGAAAGTAAATCACTTCTTAACACCAATAACATTGATGACCCTATTCATTCATAAAACCCTTCCATCCATCCAGCCATCCATCCAGCCATCTATCCAATCATTCATTCATTTGTTCATTCATTCAATTCTTTTTTTTTTTTTTTTTTGCCTATAAGAACGATCACTGCGTCAACCACGACGACCATAACGACAAATATTACTTCACCGACGCCCATATCTCTTTGTTCTTATCTCTGTTTCATTTTGTATTGTTGTTGTTGTTATTGTTGTTGTCCTCGCCCATCTCCTTGCCATACCCCTTCCCACTTTTCGCCGGATCGCTGCCAATTAGATGTTATTGATAATTGATCACGCCAATCGGTCTTGCTTCATTCTTTACAATTACCAGAGGACAAGCTGCATTAATTACCTTCAACCCACTTTCTGCCTACACTCCTTCTTACTTTCTTTTTTCTTTCTTTCTTCATTCTTTGTGATTCTTTCTTTTTTCTCTTTCTTCAATGTTTGACAACTTAGATATTTCTTTGTTTTTTCTTTACCTTTTTAATATTATGGCTATATTTTTTTCTTTCTTTCTTCTTTCTTTCTTTTTTCTTCTTTCTTTCTTTCTTTCTGCACCCTTTGGAATTCTTTCTTTTTCTCTTTCTTTATTTTTTTAACTTGTATTTTTTTGTTTTTATTTGTCCTTTTCTAGCTCAATGTTTAATCTGCCTTTTTTTATTTCCTCCTTCCTTTCTTTCTCCGTCCTTTGTCGTTCTTTTTTTTTTTTATATGATCTTTCTTTCTATTTTTCTTTCTTCTTCATCCTTTTTTATACGTTTTTTTCTCTATCTATAATCTTTCTTTCTTGGTTTCTTTCTTTCTTTCTTTCTTTCTCCATCCTTTGTGAGTCATTCTTTTTCTCTATCTATAATCTTTCTTTATCCGCACCTCTTTGATCTTTTCTTTCTTTCTTTCTTTCTTTCTTTCTTTCTTTCTTTCTTTCTTTCTGTCTTTCTACACCCTTTACAATTCTATCTTTTTCTCTTTCTTTAATTTTTCAACTTGTATTTTCCTTTGCTATTATTTGTCCTTTTCTAGCTCTATGTATAACCACTCTCTCTTTCTTTCTTTCTCTCTTTCCTTCTTTCTTTCTTTCTTTCTTTCTCTCTTTCTTTCTTTCTTTTTCTCTCTTTCTTTCTTTCTCTCTTTCTTTCTTTCTTTCTCTCTTTCTTTCTCTCTTTCTTTCTTTCTTTCTTTCTTTCTCTCTTTCTTTCTTTATTTATTTATTTACCTATTTCTCCATCCTTTGTGATTATTTTTTCTTTGTTTATATATTTCTTTCTTTTTCGATTCGCTCCTGTAACACTCTTCGCTCTTTATTCATTTATTTCTCCATCATGTGTGATTCTTTTTTCTTTATCTATAATCTTTCTTTCTTTCTTTCTTTCTTTCTTTCTTTCTTTCTTCATTCTTTCTTTCTTTCTTTCTTTCCTTCTATCTATCTATCTATCTATCTATAATCTTTCTTTCTTTCTTTCTTTGTATCTATAATCTTTCTTTCTTTCTTTCTATAATCTTTCTTTCTTTCTTTCTTTCTTTGTGATTCTTTCTTTTTCTCTATCTATAATCTTTCTTTCTTTCTTTCTTTCTCAATTTGTTTCTGACTCTGTCCACACCTCTTCGATCTTTTCCTTCTTTCTTTCTTTCTTTCTTTCTTTCTCAATTTGCTTCTGACTTCATCGGCACCTTTTCTTTCTTTCTTCTTCAGTTTTCATTTCTTTTTTTTTTACCACTAACTTGCTTTAAACTTCCTTTCACTTCTTGCATTCACTTTCGAATTTTTATTTTTTCTGATTTAAATTCAGTCGATTTATTCATTTTTTTTCTCAATTCCTCTCAGTTAATTCCTATTTATACCCGTGTCTTTGGATACTTCGCTAATACGAACTTGATCACTCTTTACGCACATATATATATACATATATATATATATATATATATATATGTGTGTGTGTGTGTCTGTATGTGTGTGTGTCTGTATGTGTGTGTGTCTGTATGTGTGTCTGTATGTGTGTGTGTGTTGTGCCATGTATTCTTTTCGTCTTTGTCCATGAAGTAATGACAGCTGAAGAAACGTTTTTCTTACCTCATAGTACGGATCTCCAAATGGGCATAAAATTGCAAATATCCAAATTTTGTCTAATTATCCAAATTGGCCTCATTCATCCAAGAGACGTGTTAACAATCATTATGTCTGTCAACTGTCTACGTGTTTGTTTTTCTTTTTTTTTTTCCCCCTTTTTTTCATTACTATATTTCCATACATGTCATATTCATACCATCTCGTTAACAAAGTAGATATCACAATTCCTGCTGATAGTGATTATTGAAGTATTCCTCCTCTTATCGATTATTAAATTCACACTATTAATTAATGCACGGATTATTTTATGCACGGATAGTGCAACTGTTAGCGGAGCAGAAGCTGAAATCGAGGTCTCGAGTTCAAATTCCGGTATAGGTTGTTACGTTCCCGCTCACGCATATACGTTTAGGAAACGCATGAAACCTCATTTTACTTCGGTTAGGTATTAGGTTGGTGCAAAAAATAATGTCGGTTTTTGACGCATTTTTTAACGTCAAAAACCGACATTATTTTTTGCACCAACATAATAGCAGGGTAGGCGCTTTAGATTTGGGTGTTAAGTAGTTTGAAAAAAAAAAAAAGAATATCTAATTCAGGATAAAGCAACCGGAAACAACTTACCTGTCATTCCCAAGAATGCATGACAATTTACAGATAATGGAAAAGGAAACCGTGGAAAACTATCATCGCCTACGACCTGAAAGGACTTGAGATTAAAAAAAAGAAAAAGATTAATGTCAATATTCCAGGAGCGATTAAGTCGAAGTTTGAAATATTTTTGTCCTTAGACCGTAGATTATTTTTTCCTTTTCACATAACGTATCCTAGCAAATATCGACAAATAAAATTAAAATGTTCCTAAACAAAACACTATTCTTTTTTTCTTTTTTTTTTTCGTTTTCTTGCTACCTACCTCTTGGCACACAGGTTGCATCTCTCTCACAACCTTGGCACCCAGTCCACATCTCTGACCAACATTTATCTCATACATAAGAAGAGACTTCTCTTTTGATATAAGTATACTGCAAAGTTAAAAAAGAAACGAACCAAACCAAACAAAACAAACAACTAATCTGTTGTAATGTGGGGTCTGGTATCACACAACACTTAAGTCGATCGGTTATAGCAGTATTCAATACTCAGCTAAAAAAGTTACTATTAGGTTGGTGCAAAAATAATGTCGTTTTCTCACATAAAGTTGAACGTCAAAAAACGACATTATTTTTGCACCAATAGTATTATCTTCTTTTCTTTCCAGACAATTACCAAGATAATTATGATGAATGGACTCGTCCATTCATAATACTAAGGTCAGCTGGCTCTTATCACAAAATTATCTATCTCTGTAAATACACATATACATTTCGGCTTTTCTTCAATGAAAAGTTATGTAAGATATCGCTAGACTAACATCCGTGGCTATATCAGTTCACCCACAAACACCTGCAGATGTCAGCTGTCTATTTGGATTGGAGCATGACGCGTTCTGTTCATATAACTTCATCAAGATACAAATACATTTTCTGACATATTCGAATAAAAAAATGAAAATAAACTTACGCTATGTTCATTCGTTGAAAGACGTTCCAAAAGTTTTGCGTTGGTCAGGACTTGTAGATTTTGTAACAGAAAAAAACGTTAAGACAACGAAAATGATGACATTAATCTGACTTTAAATAATGTAAATAACGATAACTCTTTATCCCCCAAAACACAGGTTGTCCCTAAAGTCTGGACACATAGGAGATATTATTAACAGATTAAACATGGTTTTGTCTGAGGTAGACGATAGGAGAAAGTGTACTCAATGAAAATCACAGATGCAACACACTTGACTGAACGTATAAAAAGTGTGTGTGCTAAAATCGACGGCAAATTCGAGTTATTAGATCGAGTTCACGTGAATCTTGCAAAGCGCATCAATCCTTGAACCATAAACGATAAAAATCATATTGAAGTTGTTATTTGTTAATATTCCAATTTATTAAAATGTTGAAAATTTAATTTCTTGAAAATTTGCATTTTTGCCTATGTGCTCAGACTTTAGAGAAACCCTGTGGAATCTTCGATTACAGTTGTCATTAGGTTAAGAAAATTTTTTTTTTACCTCCACAGATTAAACATGGTTTTGTCGAAAGTAGAAAGAATTAACATCTTTTTTGTTCTGGGGCATGCTATAGGAGAAGGTGTACTCAATGAAAATCACAGATGCAAAACACGTGATTGAACGCATAAAGAATTAATATGCTAAATTTGACGGCAATGTGGAGTTATTGCATCGAGTTCATATGAATTTTCCAAAGCGCATCCATCTTTGCATCACAAATGATGGAAATCATATTGAAGACGTTATTTGTTAATATTCCAGTTCAATAAAATGTTGCTAAAAATTTAATTTCTTTAAAATATGCATTTTTGCCGGTGTCCAGATTTTAGGGACACGCTGTAGAGTCAGAAACGTTTCATGTATTCCTATCCGTCCCTTATTTAGGGTACGGTGGGAGCAGGTTGATTATATTTAGACATCTATAATTAATAGCGTATTTTTATTCTAATTTTTGAAATTTCTGGGACACATAATGAGGAAAGTAGTCTTGGAAAATTTAACACTCATAGACATATTGAAAACAAGTTTGACAATGAGTGAACTTCTACACGTGCTTATGGAAATGAATGGCAGAACAGTGAAAAATCAAAACTTATTAATTGCTACAACGGACAAGGAGTTGTGGAAAGCCAAAACCGACCACATCCCGAAGGGACACGGCACGTAAAAGAATTATTACCGGATTTAACGGTAGACATAATAGGTTTAACTTACAATGCATTTCGTAAGTAAAAACTTTTTTTAATAAAATTATATCGTAAAAAAAACCTACAAAGTAATTCTATAACATTTCAGTCTAAAAGATAAATAGCCTACAATCTGTTGTAAGCAGTGATGGTCAATTTTAATGCCACCAAAACGAAACTACTCTCTTTTAATCATCTTAGAGAAAGAATTTCTTTTCCAACATCATGGTTGATGCTAGCCTTCAGGATAGTGAGTCTTTGCAATTTCGCTGACCTAAAGTGAAATGTTTATATTGAATGAATTACTCGGTCTGCTGAATTTGGTTTACGATGTCGTATCTCTTGCCAGAAACTTACATATTTATAAGCTGACTATTTGTCCATGCATTGAATATTGCTGTCATAACTTGTCTGTTTTTTTTTTCTGCTATCTATTTAAAGTTTCTTGATAAAATCCAAAAAATAGAATCTGCAATATTATCGGGCCTGACCTGGCATCTCAGCTTCAGTCACTTTCCCACGGCAGTAATGTAGCTTCTCTGTGCCTTTTTCTATAAATATTTTCATAGTAATTGTTCCAATGAGCTTTTTCCTTTTTGCAACCTCGACATTACGAATTTAAGCGCAGCGCTAGATTGGCAGTTAGGTCTCATTATTTCGTAATGATGTAACGTTATAAATGTTACTTTAAGTTCTATGGTAATATATTCTTTTCTCGCACTTCTCGCTTGGGGAATTCTACTCCAGATTTTTGCTTTTCATTTATCTTTGATCATCCAAAAATTTAAATGCATTATTTTCCGGATTATTATTATTTTTTTTTTTTTTTTTTTTGTATTTTATAAATTTCGGTCTTTTTGCCCTTTTTCTATTCATAATACTGTTTTCTTTTTCTTGTATTATTTCATATTCAATAAACATTTGATTCTTAGAGATTTTTTACCTTTATTAAAACATAGAGCAATATAATTTTATTATAAATTCCTATTTTCGCCATTAAAAAATACTATTATAATTAATGTAATCATTAGAATTAATAAAATAATAAATTTTATACTCGATGTTTGCTTTTTGTTTGTTTTGTTTTGATTACCGGCATATCAACTTCAATGGGTTATTTAATACCTACTAAATTTTTATTGCTGATAATAATTTTCCAAAAATGTATTGCTGGTAATATTTTTTCATCTAGAATGTATTGCTGGCAATAATTTTTCCTTCAAAAATTCATGGCTAATAAAAATATTTTACAAAAAGGTATTGCTGGTATTAAAACCTATTTTTACAATTTCATAGTGTTTGGACCCCAGTTTTTTGTGGGGGTTAACTATTTGCCCTTAGCTGGGATCCCAACAGGTGCTACCATACCAGGTCAGTGTGGACCTGGGAATACCAGTAATTAAGAGGCGGTTCCACGCTCCTCAAAACCTCCTGAACAGAAGCCTTGCTATCGGATGTAGTTTATCATCTTATCCAGGACCTGTACTCGTTGTATCATAGTTTATTAAAACAATTAACAAATATGTATTTAATAGTGCGGATATTTAAAGCTCACTCAAACAACGTAGTCGTGCTACCTGCAAAAATAAAACAGTCTTCAAAATGAAAGCAAATATTAAAATTGAGAAGAAACATTTCTTTTATGTTCATATTTCACTTTTTTGTTCTCAATTTCGTTAGGCTTTTTATCTTGCTGGCAAACATACTTACTACTTATTTACAATTGACAGTGAGTCCTTTCTACTCTCTTTCCGCTAGTTTCCTTCTATTACTACCATCAACAGTGTCATTTGCATATCTTATGTTGTTAACATTGGTCCCACCGCTCTTAAAGCGTTTTCCATTTTAAATTTCATTAATCAAACAAAGGCGTCAAAAAGTACGGCGTCTGTTAAAATAGTGGCTAAAAAAAGGTCATATCTTTTTTTTATTATTATTATTTCATCATGAAGAATGATCTGCGAGGTCAAGTGATCAAGGAAACTGCTGTCGCTAAGTTGGAGAAATGAGTATAAGAACTTTCTTCCCTTTTTTTCGCATTTATAGATGTTCTTCTACGTGCCGTGTCCATTCAATAATGGCAGCAATCATGACTCTCTCTAACTTAATAAGAGTTTTAGCTCTTGTCCTTTCTCTATATCTCCCATTCCCTATTCTGCCATCCATTAACACAAGCTTGTTAACTTTGTTATTCGCTATTTCCTTTTGTCCAGTTTGTTTTCAATATACCTGTAAGTAATATTTAGCCACCCCCCACCCCGAGGGTTACATATGGCACAAGGACGGGTTTAACGTGGGATTTCCGAGCTCGTAGGCTCAACCAAAAATATTCCCTCTTTGAACCCGCATAAACGGGTTCAGGGGCAGTCAACCACCCCCGAACGAGACTCTGCCCTTCGGCGGAGCCTCGTCCAGGTTCCTTTCCGCCCGAAGGCAGAAAGTTAGACTGTTACTTAGCCCGGAGTCAGTATTAAATTCTCCAAGACTACTTTCCTCATTATGTGTTCCACTGTGGTAGAACTCTGGCTCTATACTCCGCAAGGGAGCTTAAAGAATTATATATATATATATATATATATATATATATATATATATATATATATATATATATATATATACAATATGTACTCAAACACATTTGAAGAATTGTACTTATGTTTAGCCTAAGTTCATAATAATGTAATATTAAATGTAAATTGGATATATTTTCTGTGCAGTAAAATTGTTTACCTTGCTTATAGGGGTTGAAATGTTTTTCTAATCTACAGCCCTTCCCCAACAGTCAAAAACCCGCAATCCTGTCGCTACACTATCGCTATTTCCATAGCAGATCTCCCGACGAATTTCATTCTTTTGTGCCATTATCTCAGACCGTTACAGCCATAATCCACCTTATCACTTCCAGTGTTGAATCAGCCTCATCCCTACCTGTTACGCAGTTAATCAGAATGTTTCACTGAGACGGTTTTCTTTACATGTATAGCTATGAACAGACTCCCGTGGGGATGCTTCTCGGAACACTACAATCTTAACCTCTTCTATTCTAGCATCAGTTTTTATCTACCGTCCATATCTTCGTAATCTTCACTTGCTATTTTGTTCGACTTACTTTCACATCACATGCACATTCAATAACCCTCTACTTTGAGTGACGCTTGGAGTTTGTAGTAGGTGAAATTTAATGACAAATATATCGTCTAAATTGGAATAAAGCTTTTATGTTCACCAGGTGTATAAAGGAACACTGAATAGGTTGATTTACGTCGTCTACAAAATATAAATTTATTTGTTAAATATTATCTTTAAAAAAAATATCAGAAAAATATAAGTTTCGATCCATGAAAATGGGAAAAAAGCTATCATTATTTTAATAATCTTCTGACAGTTCCCACCGATTTTAAGACATTTCTTGAAATTTGCAAGCGTCCTAATAATATTTGTTACAATCGTGTTGTATCTAGTGTTTTCATTATCGCTTATATTTTATTGGTCGAATCCTAGCTGGTTGATTTATTGCACAGATTTAGATTCTTCTTGTTATCCGTTGACGTCAAATAAGAAAACACTTCTGGTTATTTGAAACATCATTCCAGTTGACTGTGTTTCGCTCACAAACGAATAGCATCTTCTGTCTCACTCCCGTTTACAATCAGCTTCGCCCTAAGCTTCAAGAAAATAGATCTCTTCTCAAAATGCGACTTCTCCCAAAGGCTGTATTGTAATCCTTCTTTTTTAAAAAATTTAAGTCGGAGTAAGTGCGGACAATAGGGAGGGAATCCAATAGATCGGTATTTCAAGATTTCGTTATTTTTATAAACATTTTCTAGCAAGATTTTGATATTTTCTATTCTCCTCCTTTTTTTTCAGTTACACTGCATGACCTGCTAACATTGCAAGAACCAAAAACTTATAAATTATTTTCTTCATTTAAAATGTCTAAAGTCCCACTTCTTGCTTGGATTAGAGGTACCATCTCAGTTCCAAATTATTTTAGACGCTTATTCTCTAAGACAGGTTCTACTTTTTGCGGCTACTGTTTGTCTTCATGTTCAAATCTAATTTGTTTGCACAGTTCCTTGTTGCTCACCATTCCTACTCATTCTTGTCTATTTTATTGACTTGTTTGCTTTTATATTTTTCAGGGAGGTGTGCCCATTGAGCTTGGGTAAGTAAATTTCTCTTTATATTTACACTATATTCCTTAAATTAGTAAAAAATATCGTTTGTGCTTTTATTATTGTCTTTTGACTCGCTTTTTGTGTAGATGTGCGTTTTAGATTTTACAGGGTTCACTCTGAATGTCATGCCTTCTGCTTGTTTCCACTGTAATTCCAACCGGTACAGGGATCAGAATAACACTTTTAGACAGAGTTATTTTTCAATAAGAAAACACTAATTTCATTATATATTAATCATTACTGGTTACGCACTTTCAGTCCATTCTTTTCGGCAGTTCACAGCAGTACAGAGCCACCCAGAACGTAACTTATCACAAGTATCACCGTCAATAAATCTGAAAGACATTATAAACTTAATTGTATCCACTATTAAAACTTTTCAGTCGATGAATATCATTTATCGCCATCTGACGATTGGGGCTCTTCAGGTCAAAAGTCGAAAATAATTTGTACTTTGCCAGACTGTTTATATCATCGATCCTAGGCATAGGATAGGCATCCAACTGCGTGTATATATTAACCGTTTGGTAATAATCTACACAGAGCCGTTTATTTCGCTTATTGGTGAGGTCCTTCACAGCAACCAACTGGGCTCTCCATGGTGAGTAGCAAAGTTCAATGATGTTATCTGAGTGTAACTGAGAAATGTGTCTCTCAATGAACGCCTGATCATCTCTATTTAAACGCCGGAATTTGGTAGCAACAAGGCGGACATTCACAGGTATACTAGAAAATAATCAGGGTATATATACCTTATCCACAGTTAGAACAATGTGTGCAATTCTTTCACCAACTCTTAAGTCGTCTTTGTTTCCGTCATAAGTGATTACATTTTTGCGTATATTCTGAAACTCATATGCGATAATTACCGTCGCATATCTTTTCTTTCTTTTTATATGCCGTGTCCTTTCAGGACGTAGGCGAGCATGGCCCTCCACTTCCCTCTATCCCTTGTGGCTCTCAATGTTTCATGCCTTTGCCACCTCCTCCAGACCACGTTCTGCACTTGCTTAAGCCAGCCAGGTAGGTCATGCGCTGCTTTCCCTTGTCTCTTTTCCCCACTATCCGACCTGTGAGTATCAGATTCTCCAGGCCGAAATTTCATCTGGCTCTTCCTTATGTTAAGTATAAGCCTCCTCCTTGTTTGCAGCTTCTCCAAGACCTCGTCGTTGCTCACACGCTCGCTCCATGATATCTTTAGCATCCTTCGATAGAACCATATTAACGCTGCCTCGTGTCTCTTCTTCATCTTTGAGGAGACCGTCCAACATTCGCTGCTGTATAGGAGGAGAGACGCCACGTGGCAGTTCAGTACTCTTTTCTTTGTCACCAAAGAAATCCTCCTGTTTCGCAGTACTCTGTCCAGCTTTTGGAATGCATCCTTGGCCATCCCAATCCGTCTTCGGATCTCAGCATCGCACCCAACGTCCTCCGTCAAAGCAGGTTATCAAACCCCAGAATTTCACTTTTGCGTATTTTCTGGTGTCTCTTTCTATATCGGCAATTCAAACACCGGTATCCCATCAGCTTAACTGGTGCCAAAAATTGAAATTATGGACTGTGTTACTGTGTTATTCTCAAAGACCGAACTAGAATTATCTGCATATCTCTTGCAGTGATTTTTTTGCAAAACAACCCATGACATTGCAAAAAAGAAATTTGGATTTAAAATATAAAAAAAATATTTATAGTATAATAATAGATATAAAAATTGGCTAACTTGGCCATACGTACTCGAAAATAAAATGAAATGTCAAAAAGACAGTTTTGCCGTTCACGCCGCTATTATTTTAACTACCTTCACTCCGCTGCAATGTTTATTGTTTTGAAAAGTGATGTTCGGAATTGTAATAAAACCTAAATATATAATGAAAGTGAATTAATCCTTTTTTTCTCGAGAATTTTGAAGAAAAATATTAAACACTAATTATTTATCAGATTGTTTATTTACAAGAATAATTTTATATTTACAACATTCTAAAAAATAATGCTGTTGGATTAAAACTAATGTAATATTTACCATTTACCAGTTTATAAAGAAATAAATGTGGAAACATTATTTTATTCATAAATATATAAACATGTAATATAGTATTAAATTATGTGAACCAGTTATAAATAAATGCTTATTATTTACCATTTTATAAAGTTCGATTCGATTACACCAGCAAAATATACAATAAATGAATGGTATAAAGAAACAATCTAATAAACAGTGTTTATTATTTTTGTCAACAATTTTCAAAAACAAAGGAAATGTATAAATTCACTTTCCTATGTTTAGGTTTTATTAACATTATAATCATCGTTTTCTTAAAACAATAAACATGTCCGAAATTAGTTAAAATAATAGCGACGTCAAGGAAAAAACCGTCCTTTTGATACTCCGTTTTTGTACAGGCAATGAAGGCCCACGATTGCCATTTTCTCTATCTTATTGAATGTTATCACAACACTCGAAATCAAATACTCACCTGCCGTTAAAATAACGAAAAATATGAAAAAACCGAATTAACTTTTGATGAAACAGATATCTCAGGTAAATAGTGTAAATAGGTAATCTAATAAATAAATAGTGTTTATTATTTTTGTCGACAATTCTCAAGAACAAAGAAAATATATAAATTCCCTTTCATATATTTAGGTTTTATTTCAGTTCTAATCATCGTTTTTAAATCAATAAGCAGGTAGCCAAAACACGCAGCAATATTTAAGTTTCTAATATTTTCGCAAGTACAAGGAAATAACTAATGAAAAAATCAAACTTGAATAAATTATAGGGTTTTATTTGCCGTTATTAGTTAAAAAATAACAAAAATCTTATTTCTACTACATCAAATTACGACTATTTACATTGTTCGGACTGTTGACCTCATTTTTATTGGCGTTTTATTCACGACGTTTCGGCCATTGTATGCTCAGGACTTCTTCAGGATGGGTCTATATTTCTGAGAAGTGATATTGTAACTATTTAAATGTTTTACATGGTTATACGCCCCAACTTCTTCAGTATCTATCTATATATTTGCGGCGATGTATTGTAATTATTTACACTATTTCCATTGTTCGGACTCTCGTCTTCATCTCCGTTATCATATTCACGACGTTTCGGCCGTTGTACGCTCCAGCTTTCTTAGGGATCTGTCTATATTTCTGAGATAAGATATTGTAACTATTTAAACTTTTTAAAATTTTCCGACTGTTGTCTTCATCTTAATTGCCGTATTTAGGACGTTTCGGCCGTTGTACGCTCCGGCCTTCTTCAGACGATATACATTAGAATTTCGAACGAACCCTTTACTTAGTCCACTGGTGTAGATTGTTCTAGTTCCACATGCCATGCCTTTTCTGGATATCTCAGTTTCAGTTATTTCTCTTTAGTAACTCGAATCTCCAATTTTTTCCCCTTTTGCTGTGGCCAGGTATTGAACTCACAAGTCTTTGGGACAAGTCAACGGATTACTTCAACCAACGGTTTTTATCCACAGGGCCATGTCTTCGTAATTATTGGAAAGCGTTACGTGTAGGCAACGCAGGGCAGAAAGAGGGGAAGAGATGGGGGGCGGTAGAAATAAAAACACAGTTGTATTTATAAATTTTAGTCTATCATAAAATTATTTTTTATTTAACCTTGTTTGTTACTGTACACACACACACATACACGTGTGTGTGTAACGATGAATACACACATAAACACACGTGTGTGTATATGTGTGTAACGATAGATAGATACGAAGAGACATAGATAGATAGATAGATAGATAGATAGATAGATAGAGACTGAGATAAGCTAGCTAGCTTATATAATATATCTATATTATCTCAGTCTGCTGCTATGATAGATAGATAGATAGATAGATAGATAGATAGATAGATAGATATTGCGTTATATACATGCGTGAAATTATTTTCTGAACTTTCAAAAGCTAGAAGGTTATAAAGTTGTTGGCCTTCTCTGTTAAATTTTTAGAACTGTTCGCCAAAAATACGTCTAAAAATACGTACAACTCAAATTGTGATTAATTCCTCCACTTTGTTCTTTCCCTTCAAGGCACAAGATGCGTTTAATAGATCATTTGTCTGATTAGAACCACCCGTGACATTGTCTTCAGATCTGTGTCCAATTCTATAGACACTGCGTGAAGATGCCTCGCTTATGGGGTCGATTTACAAGAATAGAATACACAAAATAGCGAAAGAACCAACGAGGCAAATACAACGATTTTAAAAATAATTCAGTGTTAAAGATCAGATATTTTTCTCATTTACTTTTTATTATACAAAAAAGCTTATAAATTATTAAATTACTGCAGCTAAACACTTCAACGAATTTTTCGTGGATTTCTTTTTCTTTTTTTTTTTTTTTCTTTTTTGAGAAAATCGGGAGTTTGTTTTTAGATATTTAGAAAGTTTACCGTAGAAAGGGTTAGGTTAAACCTCAAAATAAAAAAAAAATGCGTCGTAGGATTTTCTCTCTCAGCACCATACCAAAATGTTTCTCTCTCTCTCTCTCTCTCTCTCTCTCTCTCTCACTCTCTCTCTCTCTCTCACTCTCTCTCTCTCTCTCCATCCCTCTTTTTCGCTCTCTCCCTCTCTCCCCTCTCTCTCTCAGAAACACACCCACACAAACACATATTTATTTATCTGTCCGAATATTGTACTTAACCCACCTGATCGTGTAATGCTATACGTTTGATACGGCAAATCTAGATTATTTCACATTAATGCGGGGGTTCCCAGGGTATATACACTAAGCAACGTTGTTTCTTTTCTGCACTCGTTTTTTCGACGGATGAGGGTCAAGCAGATCAGTTCTCAGGAACCGACAGCCCGGACACTAGCACATATGATTTGATTATAGTGGTGAAGGTTTTGTGCAGAACCATCCACACTTTTTGAAGGGCCGAATACAGAGAATTGGTGCACTACATGCCACAAGGTCCCCCCAAAAAAATATATATATATGTGTGTGTGTGTGTGTGTGTGTATTAAAGAAAAGCAGTCTGTTGTTGGAATCAACTGAGAACTTTCCAGAACCTAAACAGATATAGTTTCCAATAAAAAAAGACAATACTGAAAAAAAATGGAAAGGAGTGACTGAAAGCAAACTTACCTACTCAGTAAAGTGCTCAAAGCCTAGATTACTTAGACTGGGCAAAAAACGTTTACCAACGTTAAATCCTATAAAAGGATGGCCAAAACGTCGTGAACATGACTTTAAAGATGAGGACAACCGTCCAAAAAATGTAAATTAGTACAATACCTCATCTCAGAAATATAGACAGATACCTGGTACAATTCTTTGTTTGTGTATCAGCGATACAAGTCCACAACATTCGACGAAGTATTATTCTCGCTAAGTTACTAGCTACAGGTTACTATTCGCTCAAAGACAGTTTAACTATTGAGCTGAGAAAGTGATTCTATGCGGCATGCAGTTTCGATATTTCTGAGCGAATGAGGGACCATGAGTGACGTCCATATGAAAGTCTTGATCTGTCAAGGATACTTAAGAACATAACTCGAGTGTACCTCGACGTGGTGCAATGGTTGCCTGTCTCGCTAGATCAAGTACCACTGATATATTCGGACCTGTGCCACATCTAAGCTACGCTTAGAAAATCATAATAGCTCGAGTGTCTGGGTTAATGCTTTGCTTTTGTATTAATTTATGGGCATGGATTAAACTCCCTCTAGCACAGCCTATTCTATGTTCAATTATCTCATCTCTTTGCAGTTAACGGCAACTAAAATGAAGATAAAGGAAATACTAGACAAAAATTAATAATTACAATATTCCATCCAAAAAAAAATAAATAAATAAATAAATAAGTACAAATAATAATGCAAACTAAAGATTTGACAGAAAATTTAATTATATTTTGGTGCCATTATTAATTCCCTTTTTTCAACCATTATATTGAAACCAAATTTTATATAATGTTGCTAAAATCGTGATATATCAGTAATGAAACGTAGAGACTTCTCGGTAACGGAAGAATTTTCAATTTTTTTTCTGTGAAATAATAGAGTTTTTGACGGTACTTCGATGTTTGCAAATGTCTGGCGATGTTTTGGAGGAGGAATGAATGTGTCGACATTTTCTCATTACACTGGAAGAAGCAGCCGATACATTGGTTAAAGGTAGTAAAAACGAAAGCAACACCACAAGAAAAAAATAACACAAGGTGGGAGTATAAACACAGAGGTGTAAAAGGGGAAAGGCAATTTGTCTGGTATTGTTTTGTAATTTGATAGATTCACGCCTTGTGCATCCGAAAATGAGACGGCAAACCCTGACCCGACTCCATCATCTCGAAGAAATCGACTCAGATACCGAGGAAGACGTACGTTCATCACAGACAATTTTTATTCTATTAGGTTGGTGCAAAAATAATGACGTAATAATGTCGTTTTTGACGTTAAAAAATACGTCAGAAAACGACATTATTACGTCATTATTTTTGCACCAACCTAATACTTTTTTTTTTTTTTTCTTTTTTCACGCAAGCGTTGACACGGACAAAGTCGCGCGTGCGCATTTCAGCCAAGGAAGCAGAGAACCTTGCGCATGCGTGGAGTTTTCGGCAAATAATTTCTCATCTAAATAATTCATCGCTTCAGAGCACACAGTCGCCATGATGCTAGAGAGAAAGTGTGAGGGAAAGAGAAAAAAACACTATTCTTTTTCTCTCATTCTCTTTCTTCTGAGAAAGTGAGAGAGAGAGAGAAAGAAAGAGAGACAGAGACAGATATTAAAACAACAACAGAAGTAAAAACGAAAGAAAAAGAGAAATAAATTTAATCATGTATAGAGAGAATTTAAGATAGGAAAAGATTTTGATTAAGGTTAAACTCAGTGGAGAGACTCAATAAAAAACGCGTCTGTCAATGTCTTCTTTTGTATGTATGCGAGTATATATATATATATATATATATATATATAGTGTGTGTGTGTGTTTGTGGTTATTTAGGCAACAATCCCGCTTTTATGCATGTTTCTTTAAAGATGACTAACAAAGTACCGCGATTAAGCTTTTTATTTAATTTTTCTTGTGTTCGAACATCTCTTTTCTTTTCTGGACACAAAATGTGTAAAACTGTACAAAAGTTCTGCATATCCAAGTGCTTTCAGCTAATTCTTTTAGCCATTATCAGTGGCGATTTTTATTTTTATTAATTTTTAGATAATCTCAAAACCGCATCTGAAAAAAAAACTCTATCCTTAACCTATAAACTGAGTTCTTAGACATTCTCGTAGAATAAGGTAACAGCATTTTCAACACTTCATCACATAAAAACCTCACTAGCAGAAACTCTTGCTATCTTGATGTTAAGAGCGAATGCCCACTTAGATATGAAATAGGTGTTATAAAAATATTTCCTAAAGAGACAAGAGAATTTACCCTCTCATCTAATTTTCCTTAATGACCTCAATAATGTAAAAACAGGCACTAGTTAACAATGACTTGCCTAACTCATCGACCGCCAGATTATTTCTTTCCAAAGTGACTAATAACGATACAGACAAAAGCAATAACATTAACATCTACAAAAGCCAAATACACGTCAGCTATAAGCCAGATGAATTTTTACTTAGAAACATCATAAAGAAAACGTAACTCCTGTTGACTCGAATAAGTAAATTAAATTATCCATCACAAAAAATTAAATCTTAAATTTATCTTCAAAAATAACAACTTACCTGCGAAACTACAATGAACCAACATTATTTACGAGTTCAAATGCGCCTTAAGGAACTGTGTTCCTGATCAAACCAAACACATAAATAATTACATTGTAACCTTACTACATTTCTATCCAGAAAACTTACATTGCACCTACCCAACCATTAGGACTCATTTACACACATACACACCACCCGAAACATACTAGGAGAAATACAAGCATAATAACCTCATTCACACGTAAAAAAAATGATTAAAATTACAGTAAGCCCTGATAATAAAAAAGGAAAATCGAACACTCAGTAACCTTAAGTATGAAGACGGCCACAATGTGCTGACCGTGTTCGGAAATTAATACATTCGTATAACCTCATACACACGCATAGAAATATATATATATAGTTAATGAATAAATAAAAATAAAAATCGCCTTTGATAATGGCTAAAAGAATAGCCTCACTTTTAAACAGTTTTACACACTTTGTGTGCGCAAAAGAAAAAACTGTTACTAACACAAGAAAAATTAAATAAAAATCTTATCAGTATATATATATATATATATATATATATATATATATATATATATATATACATATATATATATATATATATATATATATGCATGTTCGATTGAATAAATTACAGACTTTATCTGCTAATTTTTTACAAAATCCGTTCATACGAATAACCTTCCGTGTATTAATGTTAAAGGATGAGACAAATGTACTGGTTACATTTCTTTTATTTTTATTTCCAAGGACTTTTGATCTTCTTCCAAAATCATATTCAGGGAGAAGATCGAAAGTACTTCTTTCAAGATCATTTTCAACAGTACAGCATGCCGTTTTCCTAATTTCTAGCAGAGTGAATTGCGTCATGGTGGTCTTTTGTCTCCCAACTGATGCTACTATACTGTGCAGTCGAGAAAGTCAAAAACAAAAGATGCGCCTGTGCGAAATTCAAAATATAAAATGGCGACATTTTATCCATGTTTCTCTCTCTCTCTCTCTCTCTCTCTCTCTCTCTTCTATATATATATATATGAAGAAAAATATACGGAAAAAACAAACAAAAATCCTTATATGCAATTATGCTGTTTTAATGTTAATATAATGTCAACGTCGGAAGTTTTGGTCTAATAAACCATCTTCAGGACATATTCATAAAATATAATTAACATTATCAATTGAACATTATATTTTATGTCCTGAAGATGGTTTATTAGACCGAAACGTCCGACGTTGACATTATATTAACATTAAAAATGCATAATTGGATATTAGGATTTTTTTTGTTTGTTTGTTTGTTTTTTCCGTATATTTTTCTTCATACTGTCGGATCTATATCCATATATTTGCTTACATATATATATATATATATATATATATATATATATATATATATATATATATATATATATATCTTTCTCTCTCTCTCTCTCTCTGTCTATATATATATATATATATATATATATATATACAGAGAGAGAGAAAGAGAGAGAGATAGTGGGTGAAAGAGTAAAATAGAGAAATTGAAAGACAGGATTGTGTGCATGTGTATTATATGATAAGTTGTATGTCTGAGGTTTTTGTCATCGCACACCAAATTTTATTCGATCACTCTATTTTTCTTCATTTCTCTCCTCTGAAACGTTAAAATAGATGTGTATGTGTGTGTATGTGTGTGTGTGTGCGCGAGTGCATGCGCAATATACTTCCTTGATCTTGAGTGCGTCGCCCACCACATTCGTGCTCTCCATTTTTGCCAATGTCGAAAGACCGGTATAGGAAGAATTTCAAATGAGATTTAAAAGCAGTGAGACGACCGAAGTAAAAATAGCTATTGCCAACGGTCGAGTCTCCAGACGAGGAGAACGATGTCGAAATAAAATGACAGCATAATTGATGAATGGGAAAAGAAAGAAAGAAAAAAAGAAAGAAAAAAAGAAAGAAAGAAAGTAGGAAGGAAGGAAGGAAGGAAGGAAGGAAGGAAGGAAGGAAGGAAGGAAGGAAGGCCATAGTTAACTAAAAAAAGATTTTAAAAGAATAAATAAAAAGAAAGAAAGAGCTAACAAAAGTGAATTTAAAAGTAAAAATAACGATTTGGAAAAGAAAGAAAGAAAAAAAGAAAGAAAGAAAGAGTTAACTAAAAAGAATTTAAAAAAAGAAATAAGAATTAGGAAAAGAAAGAAAGAAAGAGAGAAAGTTAAGAGCTGAATGAAATAAGAAAGAAAGAAAGAAAGAAAGGAAGAAAAAGAAAAGAAGAAATAATGAAAAAGAGCTGATTGAAATAAGAAAGAAAGTGTAAGTAACTAAAATGGATATTAAAAAAAGAAATAAAAATTAGACAAAAAAAGAAAGAATTAAAAAGAATTGGCTGAGATAAGAAAGAAAGAAAGAAAGAAAGAAAGAAAGAAAGAATGCATCGAAAGAAAAAACAGTTAACTAAAAAGTACTTAAAAGAAGAAATAAAGAGGAGGAAAAAAAGAAAGAAAAAAAGAAAGAAAGAAGTAAAGAAAGAACGGAAAGAGAACGGAAAGAAAAAAGAAAGAGTCAATGAAAAAAACAATTAAAAGAAGATAGAAATAAAGAAAGAAAGAAAGAGATAACTGTGAAAAGAAAGAAAGAAAGAAAGTGATAAATACAGAAAGCAATAATAAAAACAAGAAAGAAAGCAACATGAAAGAAAAGATTTGTAGAACCTCCCCACACACACATACATACAAACACACACGCACAAAAACAAAAAAAAAACAACAACAAACAAATGAACAAAAGAAAGAAAGAATAATTGAACGATGTGGCTTGACACATATCTAAAAAAACTGTATGTATTTAATAATGGTGCGAGAGGCCAGTGTTCGTGTCCGTGTAAAAGCACAAAATGTCGTACCGTCTTTTCAAGGTACAAAGGCGACATCTAAAATAAGCGAGGCCCAATTTAGTAGCCCTCTAAATTTCTCCACATTTGTCATCATGTCGTACCAAGCTTCATAAACTTTTCATCAATCTTGGATAGTTGTGGATCGATAGATGGAATCAAATTGCTAGGCCCTGAAAGAAAGTGATGGCATTGAGATGGGCGTATTGATAGAAGAGACTTGCAATGAAATATTTCGAGATGACTTTGTAATGAAATTATCATAACTTTTCACGTTCGATAGTGGAAAAAACGAAAAGGCCCGGAAGTCTAACGCGGGAGGAGAGTGAAAGAATAGCCGAATGCGGCCTTGTAACAAGAATAGAGAAATTGGATTGAAATCGACCTTCAAGAAACGAACATTACGCCCGAGATAAGTATTGAATACACATACATGAATGACATTTAATATATTAATATATTTGATTATATAATATGACATTATATATATATATATATATATATATATATATATATATATATATATATATATATATATATATATATTGACACAGAGATAGACAAATAGAAAGACAAGGTGATGGAAAGAGAGAGAGTCAGTGATTTAGAAACGAAGATAGATAATGTAGGTATTTCCAATATATATTTCTGTGAGTGTATTAGTGCGTGCATGTGCGTGCTATGAGTCCACGCATGTGTGTTTATACATGGGTGCTGTTTATCTATCTATCTATCTATCTATCTATCTATCTATCTGTCTATATATATATATATATATATATATATATATATATATATATATATATATATATATATAGAGAGAGAGAGAGAGAGAGAGAGAGAGAGAGAGAGGACAAAATTAAATAATTCTGCGTGACGCGTTTCGACATCTGGAAGGACTTCTTCGGATTTCTAGTGGACAAAACACGTTTGCAAAGAATTTTCCCACTTTGTCATTCAATTGCCTAACATTGTCCTGATACATTGCCATTTATATATTGCATTCCCTATCTCTCACGCCCCCACACACAAACAGACACCCACAGACACACAGACACACAGACACACACAGAGACTCACAAACACATATGGAAGAGAATATGACGCAAGTTACAGATTATAAATAACACATATATATATATATATATATATATATATATATATATATATATATATCTGTGTGTGTGTGTTTGTGTATGCATTTTTGCGGTCATGCGATATGTATATATATATATATATATATATATATATATATATGTGTGTGTGTGTGTGTGTGTGTCGAAAACAACCATGCTTGTAAGTATCTTAATAGACACAAGATGTTATCATTGCTGGTGAGTAGTTATGTTTATCTTCCGCATGCACGCATTCACTTATTCCCTCTCTCTCTCTCTTTCCTGCACACACACACACACACACACACACACACATATATATATATATATATATATATATTAATCATTTTTTTATATATCATATTTATTGAAATGCTACTTGTTTAGGTCTTTCACATTAGGTATATATATATATATATATATATATATATATATATATATATATATATATATGTATGTATGGAGGAGTATAACTTCATTATTGCATTTAGGTAAATAGAATAAATAAATAAATGTTTCACAATACATGTATGCGTAAAATAACTCGTTTCAGCTTTTATTTAGACACTCAGAGAGACGTACGCACGCACAAATAAAATCTTACACACATACATACACAAAATATATAAATAAATGCTAAATGAATTATCGGCTATTTATTTGAATAGTTGATGCTTGAATCTGAAAGGTCAACCGGATGTAGAAAAAGAAAACTCAATAAAACAATTTATCTATTTTCATCTCTCTTTTCTCCGATCGCTCCCATCAGACATCTTCGTTCTCTCTTTCCTCTGTTTTTTCTCACACGCACATACTCTCTCTCTCTCTCTCTCTGTCTTTCTTTCCTTCTTTCTTCATTTTTTTCTCTCTTTCTTTAATTCTCTTGCCATTTTGTTTTTATTTGTTTTCGTGCTTTCTGAAGGGTAAAGGCCACCAGCATCTCTTAGCGTCTTGGTGTTTTGTTACCATAGCAACCAAAACGCAATTGAAACGCCACCGTTAGATAAACATGGCGTGATGCGCTCTCACTTCTAAGATGCCGCCACTCAACCAAGTCAGACGATTCTGAGAGAGCCAATGCCGAATGCAAAGATTTTAAAGGTTACGGTAGACCAACCTTTGCTTCTGGTCGGGCTGTAGATGTCGGTGTCCTTTGAAATACAAACAAATTCTACCAAATTCTCGTAAACACGCCATTAAGTATCTTAATGAACATAAGCGACCACCTTCTCGAGAGGTTTTCTTTTTCATTTTTTTTTTTTCGTAGGCATTGTCGTTTGAAGGGAGATAATTCTGTAGTTTTTGAATGAAGCAGCTTAACATGCTGAACTGATATGTTCTTTTTTTTGTTTGTTTATTTTTATGATTGATAATTTTTTTTAATTGATGAATACCACCGTCAGAACAATGAGGTGAACAAAAATTTAACCCTTTGAAGGTAAATGCCGCCATGTGGATACCAGAAACATTTCTCATAGACTAAATAATCGATTGTTTTAAAGGTTATATCGATTTCCCATTTATACCTTCTTCTACTATATGCCGCGTCCCTTCAGGTCATGAACGATCATGGCTCTCCACATCTACCAGTCTTGCGTGGGGGGGGGGGCTTTAATAGTTTCTCTCATCAGGTTAGTGGTTCGTTGCCTTCCATTGTTCATTCTGCACTCAATATACCCCATGGAGTTGAGGTTTTCTAAGTCCTCCATTCTCATTATGTGCCCAAGGAATTTCGGCTTGTATACTAAGTTTATTTTAACCAATTCCTCTTCATTGTTTCTGCTGTGTAGTTAGAGATTGTTGATAAAATACAAATAAGAATCTGCACGGTTATTGGTCCTGACCTGACATCCCGGTTTCAGTCACTTTCCCACCGCCGTAACGTAGATTCCATGTGCCTTTTCCTGTAAATACTTTCATGATTCTTCTGGTGAGCTTCCATCTTTGGTATCTAGTCTACAAGAATTTATGCTGCTGTGCTTAGATTTGCCGCATGTTTTTTATTTTTATTTGTGGCCCTGGAGCGCCATCCCACCTAGTTCAAAAATGGATGTTCCTCGCTATGACCTACAGTATTCATTCGCTCGAAGCCACATTTAACAATCGATCTGGGAAAACGATGATCGAAATTATTGCATTTTGTTTTAAGTTTTGAAATCACTAAGAAGTGCACGATCTGTGGGCCGTGTGACGAATATGTTCCACGATAGTCTAATCCACTTTCTCAAAATGCTCTTAGGAATCGAATGATTCCGTCTCATCTCAGTCCCCCTGCAATGGGTTAAATATCAGGGTAGACAAGCATGCCTAGCGTCGACTAGCAACAGGAAACCAATCAGTTATCATTCTCAAGAATCTGTGATAATTCACAGATAATAAAGGAAAGGAAACTGTGGAGAGTCATAAACCGTTTACTTCCTATTGAAAAAAAAGAATTACTCTGTCATAGTAATAGTAATATCTGGCTACTTGTATTCGAGGAAACCCGTCTACTAGGGAGGCTAGCCAATCCCTAATTTAGACGCGCGCTCAGGCACATTTATGTTTGTGCAACACTCACAGTGGTTTATACTACAACTATTCTGAGCAGACCTTAGTTACAGTTTCTAGAAGAGAGCATGTTATCTAGCGTGATCAACAATTTGAACAAGGCCAGCTCACTCAAACCCTCGGTCACGATGTCTTGTGACTATCGACGGTTCCCCAAGTGTTCCGACAACCCGTTTCATTCACAAGGCTTGCGTCAACCCGTGGTATAGTTTTTAGGCACTTTCCAAAGGTGTCCCATGCTGGGATCGTCCCCGTCCAGACCGATAACATCAGGAAGTCTCCTTCCTGGCAAATCAAACCGTAGTGAGATTCTCATAGTCAGAAAACGAACGGTCTAAACACTCTGCCATACGTCCATAATTCCTATTTAAAAAAGTATTACTCTGTCATAGTACACATGATATTGACAATGCCATGGTTAGTCTGGCATAAGGCAAAATAATTGAGCATACTAAATATTAAACCCAAATAGTCGACATAGAATGATGAATGTATTGGGCATCTACAAAGTTCCTCATCTTTGGATCTGGTTTCACAGCCACACTGCATGTAGCAGCCCCCAAAAGCTATCTTTGTAATTAATATAATCAATGAAAAAATTCTTCATATAATATGTTACCCAAAAGTTTTGGACGATGCCAATTTTGTGATAGAATGAAAATAATTTGTATGACAGTGGAAGGCAATAGTTTCAACCGATGTATATATTTACCAATGACAAAAAAAAGCTTATGATTTCAATTTTTAAAGATCAAAATAGCCTTTATCGTTTCAGAAAAAAATTAAAATTTGTATAAATAACGATTCGGTTTCGATTTATGTTTGTATTACCGTAATACAAAGGGAACACTGTAGCGCGATCTTTGCTTGCGCAATATCATCAAGATGCATTAATTTCAAGAACAAAAATAATTTTTAGTTCAATTTGTCTATTAATTATATTGTGGATTTGTGTTGCCATTTAAACTTGAAAATAACGATGTATGTTTTTTTAATTTTATTATAATATTAGAAAAAAGAATCGTATCAACCATGAAAGCCAAAAAGAAATGAAAAGCCAGTTATGTGCCATGCGTGATACAAGCTTAGGCGATCATGTACCTTTCGATACATGACTGACGAGGCAGTTTTTTTATTCCTGCGGTAGATTCCCATTTCTTTCTGAGGTAGACCAGTTGCTATAGAATTAATTCTGTTCTGCTATTTACGCTTACCTGGGGGAAGAGGACTTATACTTTTCCCCAAGGCATCAGCATGTAAGTGGATGTAACGAATTCGGCTGGAATTCGAACACGGCTCTCCGATTACCACAATCCGAGCCACTATCCATTACTCCACCGACGCTTAACTGAGCATGCTTCTGAGATAATAATATATTTATCTCAGTAAAAAAATATATTTATAATGACAATAAATAATATATTTATTTTGTAAAAAATATATTTATTAAAATGGCATGTTCCTGAAATAATAATTTATTTATTTCTGTAAAAAATATAATATATTTTTTTTTACACATTTTTCTATAGCAATAAAATCTTTGAGAAATATCATTACTTCGTGGCTATTAATTATTTAATGCAAAAAATTATCAGTTATTCAATTTCTTTTCCTTTCTTTTGTTATCCATTATTATTTCCACACATTATTTAAAAAAAAAATACTTTTTTTTTTCTAAATTGTAAATGGGTCAATTAAAAAAAAAATGGAACATTAGTGTTCTACTGATTGGAGATCAGTACCAATAGAAGTAAATCTTTTAAATTTTACTTACTGTTGGAGTTACTGTTAGTTTATAAGCAGCTTAGCGATCAATATCGGTAGCCCTTAATCGAATTGTTCTAAGAATTAGATTCAGTTAACTAAACATTGTCTGAGTTTTTATATCATAAAATTTATCAAAACAACGTATTTTGGAAGGTGTTAGCTGTGAGAAATGCAGTGGCATGTAGATGGTTAAACATTAGTTACCTTCATATTTGTCTCAAGAGGATATTTCTTTTTTCCTTCTTTTTTGTCCAATTCTATATTTTGTGCTTTTGTCAAATCTGAAATATCATAGACTCACTTTCGGTGCATACACTTATAACCAGTGTCGCCATTAAAGTCTCGAGTGCACATCCCGAGACAATGTGGCCTTTATGACGTCGGCAAGTCTGCGAGAAATTAAATTCAAACAAGCAAATGGAAACAGGAGGGGGAAAACGGCTAAGAAAAGATAATGGAAGCAGAAAAAAGAAAACTGAGAGACTGTGATGAACTAGAGTAGAAAACAAAAAAGTTGATTTTGTTGTTCATATTTCTTGGACATTTCCACTTTCTTGTTTGCGTTGATTAAAGTTAAATGAAGTTTAAAGTGAGCAGGAATGAATGAATGAATGAATGAAATAATGAATGAAAAGGAATTGGAAATGGCGTCCAAAACAAAGATAGAGGGGAAGTAAAATAAGTAATAATAAACATGAAAGAAAATCTTAAAGAGAAAGAATGTAACCGGAAAGAAAGAAAAGAAAGAAAGATGAAAATGAATGACTGATAGATGTGATCAGCAGAAAATAGTGTAGAGTTGGAAAAAAGAAAAAAAAAAGGTAGAAAGAAAATGATTGCGAGCAGTAGAGTTAATGGGAAAGAAAGAAAGAAAGAAAGATGAAAATGAATGACTGATAGATGTGATCAGCAGAAAATAGTGTAGAGTCGGAAAAAAGAAAAAAAAAAGGTAGAAATAAAATGATTGCGAGCAGTAGAGTTAATGGTAAAGAAAGAAAGAAAGAAAGATGAAAATGAATGACTGATAGATGTGATCAGCAGAAAATAGTGTAGAGTCGGAAAAAAGAAAAAAAAAGGTAGAAATAAAATGATTGCGAGCAGTAGAGTTAATGGTAAAGAAAGAAAGAAAGAAAGATGAAAATGAA
>OZ010593.1:52545264-52632764 GCA_963932145.1 Acanthosepion lycidas
ATTACCCTAGATCTAAAAATGTATACACCCTGCTCCTATAATTTTGATCAAGTGTAAAACGCCACATTTTATAAAAATGTCAATTCCTCAATAAAATGTTTGGATTATAACTTTTTCTCTACATAACCTTTTAGATTATAGAATTAGTAACCTTAAGTAAGAAATTTAAAAATTTTCCATGAAAAACAGTCTTTTTAAAAAAAATTTCAAGTGGTCTTAAATTTTTGATCAGGAGTGTATGTCTCCATCGCAACACAGTAATTACTATGTTTCGAAAACGAAACTTAAATCTTAAAATTTAACTTTAAAATTTAAACTTAAATTTCAGAGCTCGGTTCCATTCTCAAGCGATGCTAAGAATGACTTACCATAGTAATTTCTGTGTCGCGATGGCGACATATTTTAAAAAAATTATAATATATATATATACACGTTTGTGTGTGTGTGTTTCGGAATAGGTCGGGTCGAGAGGACTTTTCTGCATCCTCTCAAATATAAGTTTCTATGATGTGAATAGATTTGCACACACACTCAAAGTATCTCTTTACATCAAAGGGCGGCAACCCCTATAAATAATAAAAAAAAATTGTTTCGATTTAGGCGCGCAATTATCAAAATGCCTTTGAACTGTAAGGTCAGCATTGCCACGTGACTTCAAAATCTATTCTGCCATCATCACACGTGAACCCAGTTTCATTTCAAAAGTTAGGACCATTAACAATACAGGCGCTATCCTGACTAACTCTCGACTTTCTACCTTCTTTCCCTGAAAAGGTCAAACGGCGATTGAAAATAATCAGAATATAGTACATAAGGTCGGCAAGTTATTTTAGACTTCTTTCTGAATTGCTGGGATCAGCAGTTATCATTTTTGTACATTATTTACATATACTCATACCGAAATTTCGAATGAACCTTTTATTATATCAGCGAGGTATATTGTTCTCGTTCCGCGGTCCATGTCTCGGGATATCTCGTCTCTTCTTTTTTTTTTTTTTTAATCATTTCATCCCAAGCAAGGCAATAAAACCACTAGGACACGAGGGGTTATTTTGGGCAAAATAATATGAGAAAAACATTTATTAAGGAGCAAGAAAAGAACAGAAATTAAGTAGACAGAAAATAAATATTGTGTTGCGTCATTTGGAATTGATATTTCACAGCACTGAAGCGCTCTTTTCTTTCTGATGAACTTTTCCTGTTTTTTTTTGGGGGGGGGTGTTTGGCTTTTTCTTATCATTTCACCTCAAGTAAGTCACAAAAGCAACTAAGACACAACGATTTCCGGAATGTGAAAAAAAATAAGAAAAAAAAAATAAAAGTAAAAGAACAGAAATTAAGAAAAGAAAAGATAACGATTGACATTGCATTTAAATTTTTAAAGATCAAACTTATTATAAGACGCCAGGAAAAAGTTCCACAGACGAGAAGTGCAAAAAAAGAAACTCTTAGTATAGAACTTGCGGTTATATTTAGCTATTTCAAGTATAAAATCGTGAGACCTAGCCGCCAATACAGTCCTGCGCTTAAATTCCTGTCTAGGTACCGTAGAGGAGAGTTCATGTATTAGGTTGGTGCAAAAATAATGACGTAATAATGTCGTTTTTTTGACGTATTTTTGAACGTCGAAAAATGACATTATTACGTCATTATATTTGCACCAACCTAATAATTTTTGTTTGTTTGTTAATGCTCCGTACTAAGATTCAGTGGAAACAGAGTGAGCGATAAATGGGAAATATTAGGTTGGTGCAAAAATAATGACGTAATAATGTCGTTTTTGACGTTAAAAAATACGTCAAAAAACGACATTATTACGTCATTATTTTTGCACCAACTTAATACTAAAAGAACAATTATCGAAGACGAGATACAGGGCCGGTGTAAGTGTCTCGTTCACCGCCCATTCTATAATACGCACCTCGCACTCATTTACATCTCATTTTCCAAAAGGTAGTATTCATGTAAACTACAAATTTTATTGTAACCTTATTATAGATTATATGCAATATAGGTGAACAATTCAAGTAGAAAAATTTCAAATTAAAAACAATATATTTAAATACAAATTCGTGACATGTCATTCATTCCAACTTAAATAAATGAACGAGGCTTTGCGGTAGTTTTTAACGTCAACTTGAGATTTTCCGAGTGAAAATTTGAATTAGATCAATCATTTCAACACAAGGAAGGTGATAATACCACTAAGATGCAAGGGGCTATTGGGAAAGAAAGAGAATCTAGGAATAGCAACTGGAAGCCTAAAACAGGAAATAAGGGATAAACCGCTACTCCTGTTCAATGACTGGGAAGGAATATGAACCGGGTGATAGTCAAACATACTTACTTATAAATGCACACACACACAACGTATATATGTAAATGTGTATATATATATATATATATATATATATATATATATATATATATATATATAGAGAGAGAGAGAGAGAGAGAGAGAGTGAAGAGATTAATCAACACTGTATGCCAACTGTCAGTGTCACGCTTTGACGGAATTTTATTTTTAGATCATGTTTTCCTGCATTTATAGTATTATTAGTTAATATTTACTTTATTTAAAAAAGTAAACTCCATACAATAGCTAAAATAACTATCTAGCGATCTATAAAATATATCTGTTTGTTTCTCTCTCTCTCCCCCCACTCTCTCTCTGACTATATATATATATATATACCCGTCCATACGTCTGGTGCAGGTGTTTCGTGTCTCGCGCAATCTATGATACGCCTCCCCCCAAACTGTACTACATCTCAATTTTCATAAGGTAGTATTCATAAAAAATACAATTTTTATTACAGTCTAATTATGTACTATAACGGATTATATGCAATATAGATGAACAAATCAAGTAGAAAATAAATAGAATGCATCGAAATACAAACTAGAAACATGTCATATAGATCATTCTATCTTAAATAAATCGACAATATTTGCGGCAGTTTTAACGTCAACTTGACGTTTCCTTGTTAAAATCTCTATCTATAAAAGACAGGATGTGTGTGTGTGTGTGTGTGTGTGTGTGTGTGTGTGTGTGTGTGTGTGTAACGAATGCACGGCCGCAATTTTCGATGTATTTGCACCAACATCTACATGCACATGCTCCAAGTTAGCGGGAAGGCCAAGACCTACTTTGTATTTCCCAACTCCCATCGATAGTGAAAATAATCGATTTTTTCATGCTTCTACGGCAGTTTTCATGTAGTTTGCGGCCATTTTCTACTGGCCAGAGTGAGAGCCTATAGTTGGCTGCCACGAATAGTCAGGAAGATTCTATTGGGCAGCGTGAGAGCCAACAGCTGACTGACACAAATGTTAACTAGCATGCTAGCACGCAAAAAAAATCGATAGCTGTATTCGTCAGAAGTGCGAAAAATTTAAATCTGCATAGCACTTTACTCCAATTGTCTCATTCGCTTGCTTAAACTCAACGTTTGTTCTGATTCCGCAGAACTAGGTTGGGTGTGAAAAAGTATTTGTTGTTGACATTCTTTTTTTCATTCTGTTTTTCCAGTTACGAGTCCTTTTTTAAAGATGATCGTTTTGTGTTCATTTTGTTTAGTTCTTTTTTCGTAACAGATTTAATGTTTAGTATAGAGCTTAGAAAAAATTCACAGTGTGAGATAGGCAAGAAGTAAGGCATGTAGCAACATCAGCACGGCAAAGGGCACTCCTTTAAAGGCAAGGAAGGGCAAAAATATTTTAAGTAAGGCGATAGCGATTGCTGTATGAGTCGTACGATTTTTGAATCAAGCACGGGCAACGCCGGGCTATGCTGCTAGTGTAGAATAATTTAACACTTTCAGCATTATGGATAAAGAACAATGAATTTTATGTTGTGTTTTTTCCAGACTTAGCAATGTTAGTCAGTTATGTGCCATGCGTGGTAGACACTTAGGCGATCATGTATCTTTCAATACATGACTGACGAGGCAGTCTCTTCCCCGCAGTAGTTTCTGGGCGGACAGATTTAGTGTCGGCTTTCTTGAGAGTGGGCTGGAAATGTGTCCAACATAATTATTTATGAGATTTGATTAAATCGGGAGGGTATATTGTTTAAACTTTGCTATATTTATATAGTAAGAGTTGTGACTATCGGGGATAGAGAGTTTGTAGATAGTGTGGACATAGAAATCTACATGGTGAATATGACGTTCAGGTTTTATGCGATTATAACGTGGTCTGATGATCGCTTAAGATATGAAACTGACAATCATCAAATGGCGTCAATTGTTATGAACATCTAAAAAACTAATAATTACTAATATATCCACCAGAGATCCTAGTAAAAAAAAAGTAAGATTAATTATATACTATACTAAATTCAATTTAATACTTCGTAATGGCTCCACCCCACCTGCTAACGTATTGCAGAAAATCAACATTGTTTATAAAATTAAATGTCCCTTGGAAGATTATATCTCCAATAATATATATATATATATATATATATATATATATATATATATATATATATATATATTAAAGACATTTTTATGTTTAACGTTCTTTTTATAGATACAAGTATTTAAGTAAATGCTCTGTTTAAATAAACAGTATTAAATAACATTTACCGGCCTGAATGTCCGAGAAATTTTCATAGAAAATATTCGTTCTTTGACAGGATTCGAACCTGCATCCTATACGGAACCGTCATTTACGCTGACGTGCCTTACCGTTAATGTCGGTTCCGTATAGGATGCAGGTTCGAATTCTGTCAAAGAACAAATATTTTCTATGAAAATTTCTCGGACATTCAGGCCGGTAAATGTTATTTAATACTGTTTATTATAAACAGAGCATTTACTTAAATACTTGTATCTATAAAAAGAACGTTAAACATAAAAATGTCTTTAATAAATAAATTGTCGGACTTTGTCCATTTCGTAATATATGACGTCATATATATATATATATATATATATATATATATATATATATATATATATATATATATATTGGTCATACTACTACTACGTTTTCTCGGCGGTTGAATTTTCATTTGAATGATGCATCAAACATATCACAACATTTACTATAGCATGCCTTTCCACATCCGCAAGTTAAGAAAATTCTTATTGAGAATTCTTCTACCATTTTTCATGAAAATAATAGACATATACTGAAAATTCTTGAAGCTATCTATATTAAAGTATGAAACCAACCCTTAATAAAGTAATTATGAATACTGTACAAATGTTTCAAAACTACAGTAGATAGTTTACAATATCTAAGTTTCAACTAATATTTTAAAATAGTTTTTTTTTTTTTAAAGTATGGACATATCATAGCTTAGTTATCTCCCCTGACGTTTACATTGTAAAATTTAAATCATGCAGTATTTAACTTTATCGTGTTTCACTTCACAGGTAAAAAATTTAACTTCCTGATGAACACAATTTTTGTCTTAGAAAAAAACAACACCCTGAGGATGACATTGTGCTGGAAATTACCAGGAATAAATGAATATATATCAACATGGTAATTCTCTCTATTACTTTAATAAGGATACTTAGAATCTTGTCCGTGAATATGAGAGGATATAAAAACTTGTCTAAATTATTCAATGAGACATGTCTTAATATATATATATATATATATATATATATATATATATATATATATATATATATATATATATATATATAGAGAGAGAGAGAGAGAGAGAAAGAGAGATAGATAGATAGATAGATAGATAGATAGATAGATAGATAGATAGATAGATACTGGATGCGACAAAAATACCTCCCACATATACCTCCCATATATATTTCACACATATTGGTATGGCATTAGTGGCACTGATTTAGCTAATGACTTGCCATTATGTGGGGCGTATTTCTGGGAGGTATATGTGGGAGGAATTTCTGCCACACCCTGTGGAAATTGATTTGATGGATCATATTGCTACGTATATACACATATACAGCGTCTTGCATAATTTATCGTTAATGAAGTTAGAATTAATTAAATATTTCTTATGCTTTGGTCGGCAGTCATGTTACTTATCATCTCTATCGAAAACTATAGAGTTTCTTTTTGCCGTAAAAGGATAAATCTCTTTTTATATGGTTATCGCGCTTCCGTTCTACAACGGACAGGGTTAGGGATCCTTAATGAAGTCGGCCTATTGGTTTCAATGATGGCGAAACAATTAAAAGACTTTCAGCATTCTTGTCTTACACGTTTACGCTTAGAAATAAGATTATGTAATACAAGAAAAGAGGATACTGAACTTCTAAACCTTCCTTCGGAATGAACGCAGAGGAAGTGCGGAAAAGAATCGGCTACACAGTTCTAAGCTAAGGTGAAATGCTAAAAGAATTCTTTTGAAGTCAATTCGGCTAGAAGTTTGCGATTCTTGACAACTGCATAAATAAGCAACTGGCGAGGATAATTGTATAATTGACACCGATTAAAAAGTTTTTCGAAAAGACTGAACATTATTATTAATAATAATAATAATAATAATAATAATAATAATAATAATAACTTGTATTACTGTAGCTACAAGAGCAAGAAGTCACTATGACTTTCTTACTCGCCCTCCTTGGTTATCTACACCCACTCTCTCTATCACTCTCAGCCACTTTCTCTCCCTTTCTCGTTGTTCCTCTTTCTTTTTCACTCTCACGCTCTTTTTTCTCTCTCCCTTTCTCTTGTTCTTGTTCTCTCCTCCTCTTTCTTCCCTCTCACGGGTTCTCTCTTCTTCTACCTCCCTCTTTCCCTGCTTTCCTGTGTTTCTTTCTTTCTTCTCTCGTTACGTGACTCCCACTTTTACCCCCTTTTCTCCGCCCTCCTTTCTCTCTTTTTTCTCTATTTCTCTCTGATTCTTTCTTTCCCCACTCTTTCCCCCCTGTCCCTCTCCCTTCCACTTTCAACAACAACAGCAATAATAGGAACAACAAAATCAGGGGAGTGGTACCTTAGGAGGCTGAGCAAATATCAGAGGTTGTTCGAGGAAAATCAAAAGAATGATTTGTTCTGGAACATTACTATTTTTTAAAACTGAATTTACACCAAACAAACCAGACAGACAGAAAGGGTTTCATTGTCACATTATATTTTAGTTAATTAAAAGGAAAAAGGAGACTTCAAATTCTTTTCCTCGTTACTCTATAGCAGTTTCAAGGCACCTGTGTTCAGTGGCAATTCTACGGGGATAGGCAGAAGCGGCAAATGCCCCCCGACCACCAAATTATGGCTGGCCCCTCGGTTGCCATCCACACGTAATTTTCTAAGTTTTGTAGCGGAAAAAGAGCAGGCAAATTACACTGTTCTGCTAGTATTGACGTTAGTATTAACCCTTTGATTTTGTTTTGAAGTTAACCCCTCTTTTGTGGTCCAACAACTTGAGAGTGGAAAAGAGGGCAAGAATAGATTAGAACTCCACTACTATGAATGAAAAGTTATTCCGTTTAATTTAGTGAAGTAACATATACTAAAACTCATTCCTAAGTTGTGTATACGATAGTGGTGTAGTATTAAAATAAAGTCATTGATTGAATTGCCCACCCCTTCTCCGCAGAAAAATCTCGGCCCCCAAGTGACCCCCCCCCACAATTTTAGAGTTCCAGAATCGCCACTGCCTGTGTTCGCTAAGAGGCAATAATTCCCACCGAAAAAGTTTGAAAGGAGAAATTCCATTTTTACAAGGGAATCACCTCGTTAATTGCCGATTCGTTAATTTAATGGCGGAGTAAATACAGCCCAAACACGCAACATCCTTTTTTCGCTTTGAGATGGTCTCACCGATATCCATCCCTCGGGATTATGGCCGCCAACTGATCTTATCAAGTTTATATATTATCAAATACCATATATTTCCAACAGTGTAGCTGTTCCTTAGTTAGGTCTATTTTTTTCTTTCTCTAACCCTTAACCATAACACATTCTACTTTATTTCACACACTATATTACAATCGTAAACAAAGAAATGAAGACCTGTCGATTTGTAAACGTAGCAACGCTGACGAGATGCAGGATGAGAATATAGAGAAATTGGAAAATATATCGTAACTTTATATTTGTATTTATTCGATCTGATTTCCTCATCTTCGATAGTCGAAAAGGACCTCTAATCTGTGGTTGATTGGAGCAGGAAATAGCTTGTAAACTTTAATGCCTGCAAAACGAAACTGCTCACATTTACACACCATAGAGAAACCTCCCTGCCGCCAATAAGAGCATGGCAGATGCATCTCTTTGAACATCTCTTTGCGCCTTTTTGGTCTCACGTTTTCCACTGACCTGAGGTGGAACAACTACACTGAATCAACAGCTACATCTACCGCAAGGAAAGTTGGTTCTGTGTCGCGCCAGAAGGTTTATCTCGTTTGAGTTCATCCTTCAAATCTACAAATCTACCATTCGTCCTTGCATTGAATTCTGTTGCAATATATGGTCTGGTGCTCCCGCTGTTTGAAAATTACTTTGAAAATTAGCATTCAAATGTCCTTCATTGAGCCTATTGGAACATTTTCCAATCAATCCGAGAAGTCCAACTACAACTGGAATTACTGGTGTCCTCATGCGCCACATTTTCGAGATTTTCACTTCAAGATCCTTGTATTTTGATATTAGGTTGGTGCAAAAAAACTGTCGTTTTTCTCACATAGTAACACATGTGAGAAAACGACATTATTTTTGCACCAATTTAATAGTTTCTTTTAAGATCTTCAATAGATACATTACAATCTTCAGGGGCTGCTATGTCAAGAAGAAAGCATATTCTGCCTTTGATCACGATGTCGGGGCGATTCGATTTGATTGTTCTGTCTCTGTGTAAAATTGTTACAGGTCCTACTTCTGTAATTTGGTCTAGGTGATGTACATACCAGTTTCTTGCAGTTTCATTACCAGAAACGCTGCATATACTCCAAAATATACTGCAAAAATAATATCGTTTTTTGACGTATTTTTTAACGTCAAAAACCGACATTATTTTTGCACCAACCTAATAATCCCGAGCAACCCGATACCAGATGGTCACTTGTTTCTGGATGTTTATCACAAAATCCGCATTTCCGGCTAACACAATTTTTCAGTATGAGTGCTTGGTAATTTCTAGCTAGCAAGCTTTGTTCCTGTGCTGAAAAAATTAAAACCTTCCGTTTCAGCTTTTAACCCTGCACTACCTAACCACTGATATGTATGGGGTCTGTCTACATCAGCCCTTTTGGTACGGGCAAAATATTGACTGTAAAGCAATACATCTTGCCATCGTTTCTCATCTGGTCGGTTTATTTTTATTATCATTATTATTATTATTATTATTATTATTGTTAATTGCTGTTGTTGTTGCTGCTGCTGCTGTTGTTGTTTAATTTTTACACAGTCACTGGAGATTACTTGATGCAAGTTTGCTCAAATTTCAAGTTTTCTTCTCTGTCTTTTCGCAGACTTCCACAAAGATTTTGTCTGGACTGTCTCAGTTCTTTCCAAATGTTATAATTATTCTTCTTTGTATTGTCTTTGAAATTGTTCAATATGAGCCAACTATTATTGGCAGAACTGTAATTTTCATGTTCTTCCTGGAAAAGATCCTGATATTTTCCCGATTTTTCTTCTTCTTTGATATTCCTCATTATTATTATTATTATTATTATTATTATTATTATTATTATTATTATTACTTATTTATTTATTTATTTACTTTCCATCGGATCTTTTTGTCGACAAAAAGACGCCATGATTGCAGTCTTGAATAAATATTCTCTTTCGACCATCAACAATCTCGTATCAGCAGACCTTCATTCTCGCGCCAAAAAACAGCCTCCTTTACATTTTTTTTTATTCTGCCAATTCCGTAGCCACTGCCAGGATCCATGTCATCGTAGCCACTACCGTTCGCAACACCCTGTTCCCAAATTATCAATGCCGCCTTTGGCATCTTCCGCACGTTGAGAAACGCTATTACCACCGACAACGGCGCTAATAATTTCTGCTTTCGCCATTGATTTCTCACTTGGGCAATTTTTTTTATTTTGTTTTGCAAGTTAGTCGTTCATCCCCACACACATGGATATATTTCTCTTTCTCTCTTTCTTTTAAATCATTACCATAGTTATCATCATCATCATCATTATCTCAAATCATTAGATTTCTTTATCCTTTCTTTTTATATACGTTTCTTTCCTTCTTCCTTTTTTCTTTTTTTTTTGTATTTTATCAACAATTCTGTCTCCAACTTTGTTTCATATTTTGCTTCAGTTTCCTTTCTTTCTTTCTTTCTTTCTTTCTTTCTTTCTTTCTTCATTTTTCATTCTTCCTTTCCTCCCTTCTTTCTTTATTTCTTTAGTTCTAAAACCTACCCTCTTTATTGTTTCGTTTTTTTCTTTCTTTCTATCTTCAATTCCAAAACCTATTTATCATCTGTCTTTCTTTCTTTGTTCCTTTCTTTCTATATCTCTTTCTTTCTTTCTTTCTTTCTTTCTTTCTTTCTTCAATTCTAAAACTTGTTATTATCTTTCTTACTTTCCTTCTGTCTTTTCTCAATTTTAAAACCTCATTATCATCTTTATTCATTTAATTATTTCCTTCTTTCTTTCTTTCTTTCATTCTTTCTTTCTTCAATTCTAAACCTATTTATCATCATTCTATCTTTTTCTTTCTTTCTTTAATCCTTTTATTCAATTCTAAAACGTAATTATCCTCTTTCTTTCTATTTTTCTTTCCTTCTTTCCTTCTTTCTTTCTTTCTTTCTTTCTTTCTTTCTTTCTTTCTTTCTCTTTTCCGGTCTTTCTTTCTTTCTTTTCTTTCTTCAGTTAGTTAACCTAATTTGCTTTCCCTCTGTTTTGTGATTTTTTCCGCGAATTATTATTGAAAAAATTGGGAAATATTGATTTGTAAATATTTTCCAATTTTTCAATTTTCTTTCCCTCTTTCCCAACCTTATAAGTTCCCTTTCCCTCCCTTTATCATTATCTGACGTCTTTGCTTTACCCTTAGTCTATTGACAACCGCGCCTATCAATATTAAATTCTATTCTTTTTTTTTTCTTATTCCTTTCTTCTTTCATTTCTTTACTTGTTCTCTTTTATCTTTATCCCCCCTTCTTTTTCTTGTTGTATATCTTCTTCTTCTCCTTCTTCTTCTTCTTCTTCTTCTTCTTCTTCCTCTCCTTCTTCTTCTCCTTCTTCTTCTTCTACTTCTTGTGCTTCTTCTTCTCCTTCTTCTTCTTCTTCTTCTTCTTCTTGTCATCCTCCTCCTTCTTCTTCTTCTTCTCCTCCTCCTCCTCCTTCTTCTTCTTCTTCTTCTTCTTCTTCGTGTCCTCCTTCTTCTTCTTCTTCTTCTCCTTCTTCTTCTCCTTCTTCTTCTTCTACTTCTTGTGCTTCTTCTTCTCCTTCTTCTTCTTCTTCTTCTTCTTCTTCTTCTTCTTCTTCTTCTCCTTCTTCTTCTTGTCATCCTCCTCCTTCTTCTTCTTCTTCTCCTCCTCCTCCTCCTTCTTCTTCTTCTTCTTCTTCGTGTCCTCCTTCTTCTTCTTCTTCTTCTTCTCCTTCTTCTTCTCCTTCTTGTGCTTCTTCTTCTCCTTCTTCTTCTTCTTCTTCTTCTTCTTCTTCTTCTTCTTCTCCTCTTCTTCTTCTCCTTCTTCTTCTACTTCTTGTGCTTCTTCTTCTCCTTCTTCTTCTTCTTCTTCTTCTTCTTCTTCTTCTTCTCCTTCTTCTTCTACTTCTTGTGCTTCTTCTTCTCCTTCTTCTTCTTCTTCTTCTTGTCCTCCCCCTCCTTCTTCTTCTTCTTCTCCTCCTCCTCCTCCTTCTTCTTCTTCTTGTCCTCCTTCTTCTTCTTCTCCTTCTTCTTCTTCTTCTTCTTCTTCTTCTCAATCCCTATTTCATAGTACTTTGCCTTTTTTTCTTTTTCTTCTTCATCTTCTTCATTCATTATTTATATATTTATTTAATTATTTATTCATTTTCTTTTGCCTTTTACTTTGTTTCCTTTTTTCTTTTTCTTTTTCTGTCATAACCTTGCATCTGCTTATTTTAGACTTATTTTTTTCTTTCCTCTATTTATTCATCCACGAATTTTCCTGCCATTTTTTTTGCCAACGGTCATTCTGCAATGATTGCTTGTCCGCCATTATTGTCGTGAATTACTGCGCAGGTTCGAACGGAAACGATGACGTATAGGAAACCGAAGAACAGTGATGGACGGCCGTGGAGAAAAAGTAGGCGAAACAGAGAGAGAGGGAGAGAAAGAGAGAGAGAGAGGGAGAGAAAGAGAGAGAGAGAGAGCAGAGAAGACAATGAAAGAATTACAACATAAAAAAATAGTTCCTCATGATACTTAAGAAGAAATAACCCGTTTAAAAAAGCAATGAGAAAAAATACTAAGAAATAATTAAAGGGTATTGATAATTTTTTTTTTTAATAGAAATAGGTGAAACCAAGGTAGAGATTCGTACATAAGCGAGGCCAAAATTTCTAAATGAAATATAAAAAAAGAAGAAAAATGGTTAAAAAGAAAATAAAAAAAAAGGAAAAGAATAGTTGCAGGAAGAGTGGAAATTATAGGAAGGAGCTGTAGATTAAGATCTAAAACGCAGCTCTATTACGAAGAAATGGATTGTGGGAAGGAACGAATATAAATACAGTGAAGAAAAAAAAAGGCGGGAAAAGATGGCGAGCCATAGGTCGTCTTTATGCAGACATCAAAAAGGAACAGCGCTTATTTCTACGTTTATCCTACGCATTATACTTTCATTACTCACTCTTATTTCATACCAGAGCCGATGAATTGTTCTTTGCATTCACTTTAATGTTGTCGCCTTTCTGTGAGAAATGTTTCGCATATGTTTAATGATTTCGAATTTCGGTGTCAGTGTGTGTGTGTGTGTGTGTGTGTGTGTGTGTGTGTGTGTGTGTGTGTGTGTGTGTGTCTAATTTATACTTTGAGTTCCTTAGATGGCTAAAATGGCGGCGATAGAAGCAACATTGGTTGATGATTTTGTAATATTTCCTTTACTCTCTTTATCCTCATCAAGTTGGCTAATCCTATCAAACTTCTTACTATTCATCTCTGCTTTGACTTATCAAATTGCTTTTATTCGCAGGGACCTCTTAGGCTCTAATATGTATCTATCTACATATAAATATATATATATATATATATATATATATATGTGTGTGTGTGTGTGTGTGTGTGTGTGTGTGTGTTGTATAATTTAGACAATTTTTTCTACTTATTTTCAGTTGGATTCCCTCGCTTCTTAGTATCCTTATTAAAGGAAGAGAGAAAATTATCATGTTGATATATTTCGTTGTTTTTACTAAGACAAAAACTGGGTATTGTTTTTTCTAAGACAAAAATTGTTGCGGTCATCTGAAAGTTATTTTTTTTACCTGTGAAGTGAAACATGCTAAGATTATATACTGTACGATTTAAATTTAAGGATGTAAAGATCAGGGGAGGTAACTATGTTTTATGTCCAAACGTTTTGTTTTTTTTATTTTTTATTATTTTTTTGTTTTTTTTAAACTATTTAAAAGTATTAGTTAAAACCTAGATATTTTTAACTATATATTGTAAACATTTTCAAATATTTGTGCAGTATTCATAATTAATTTTATTAAGCGTTGCTTTCAATTTTTAAAATATAGATATTTTCCTCTTCCTGTTTTATTTCCTTAAATGGTGGTTTGGCAATAGTAATGGCAAGAGCTACAGTAAATATATATATGTGAGAAAATTGGGCCTTCATCACAATATTATAGGGTAGATGCGATAGGCAACAATAAACTACAGAAGAACACAAAACTGAACACTGCATTTAAGCATTGCATTAATATTTATGCTTACCTTTTAAAAGCTCAACGATATTTCTTCCGCTGCCACTTAATATAAAGACAATTTGATATACGTAGGTCCTTACTTACTGTACAGACAATTATTTTTATTTCATGGGGTAACTTTCGCTGGATTTCACAATTAATTTTGATTATTCTCAAATTTATTTACAAGTTATAAAAATTGCTATCGTACAAAAACGTCGTCGCAAAAAATTACTTAAAAAAACGTGGAATACAATCGCAGTAATGAAATCATGCGAATTTATCCGGAATTATTTTAATTTGTTTACGGATTCGGCCTAATTGCAAAATGGTATGATGTTTTGGGGTAAGGCCTCTAGGTGTAAAGTTGAAAATGTGTGACACACTGACATTCGCATATATATATATATATATATATATATATATATATATATATATATATATATATATATATATATATATCATGCAAGACGCAATCGTCAGGCAGTCTGAAGATTGCGCCTACCATGAAACAGCCTGTTGCCTCTGAGTGTTGACTTCAATGTTCACTTTTATATTTGCATACGCTCTATCTCTGATACTGAGCACTTTATCCCATAATATACCACACCTTAAAACTATATATATATATATGATCGACTGTCCCGTCGAGATTCGACGTATGAGGGTCAAGCAGATCAGTTTCCAGGAAACCGACAGCCCAACACCGGCACATGAGATTTGATTATAGTGGTGAAGGTCTCGTGCAGGACCATCCACACTTTTTGGAGGGCCAAATACAGAGACCTGGTGCACCGAATGCCACAAGGTTCCCAAACGACCCTCCGCAGGTTTTGAAATCAGAGTTGTCCTTCTCCTAGACCAGTTGCCATCCAAGGCTATAGAACCCAGTCTGTCCTGCTATTTTACCCATAGCTGGAGGGAGAAGAAGAGGATTCATACCTTTCCCAAGGGTATTAGCACGTAAGTGAATGTAATGGATTCGACTGGAATTCGAACTCGGCTTATTGTTTGAAATTGATGGATGCAAAAAAATGGCCTCTGATCAGACGTCATCATTTCTAAACGAAGAAATGAAAAGCAATCACAAACTGTTCGTACTATTTCTATGCCGGTAGATCCAAAACAAAACAAAAAATGCCACAAGGAAATTTTTTTGTTTTTCTTTAATCTCTCTCGGCGAAAGACATTTAGACAAAAACCCTTCGCACATGAAAGAAATGAAAACTGTGTTTTCGTAAGATATGACTCTTGAGGGATTTTTTCCTGTATCAAATGGTATGGTTTTATTGTACTTTATTGTTCAGTTAACTGTGGGGAGAATATTTATAGGAGTCTAAAAATATAATTTCGCTGCTAACACAAAAGAATACAAGAACATTTTAAAATGACATTAATAATCAATAAAATCGATCTAATCACAATATAAATATGTATATTATTGCCAAAAATCAATGGAAATATACGTAAAACTTACAATTCTTGCCAATATTGAGAATGTTTTGTTTTTATTTAAATCTGTGAAATTACAAATAATATAATCTGTGTAGGTTTGCACAAAGGTTATATAAAAAAAGGAAAACATCAGTTATAACCTCAGCCTAGACAAGGTTGTCAAATTGTTTCTGAAAGAGCAACTAAAAAATATTTTGAACTGACTTTTCATTACAGTTCAAATTAAACGAACTTATTTCGTCAGTAGCTGAAAAATCGCAAGTCACAAACTGGCTAAACAAGAAATCTAGGCCCAGAAGTCTGATAAAAGTTGTACTTGTCTCATAGGGATTTCCGGGGTCAGAAAAATCTTGACTTTCTTGAATCTGTTGTCATTAGAATATAGAAAACTCGAATTTTTCAATTCCATTTTAAACCGCTGTTGGACTCGTAATTTAATGATGTTAACGCGACTGTTTAATGGGAAGATTTTAAAACCGAAGTCTGGTTTGAAACTCGAAATGTGATAGCTTTTATTTTGCATTTTAGCATGGAAAAGACAAATATGAATCATTAAAACGATTTCAATACAGTAGATGAAAAAAACGAAACAATTCACTGTATTCAGGTCTGCAGAAGCCTTTATCTCTATAATCAAATGTCCGTGTACTCTGACTGTTTGGCTCTAATAATTAAACTACCAGACACACATACGCTGAAAACTGACGGAAGATATATATATATATATATATATATATATATATATATATATATATATATATATATATATAAATATATATATATATATATATATATATATATGCATCCTCATCATATACACACACATATATATATATATATATATATATATATATATATATATATATATAAATATATATATATATATATATATATATGCATCCTCATCATATACACACACACATATATATATATATATATATATATATATATATATATATATATATATAGTCATCCATATAGTCATATATATATATATATATATATATATATAGTCATCCATATAGTCATATATATATATATATATAGTCATCCATACATATATATATATATATATATATATATATATATATATATAGTCATCCTCATACAAGACTGTTTCGCTGTAACACAGATGAGTATGGCTAGACGTCCGATTGCTTCAAGTCAGGATCGAAATTCGACCGATTTTGTCCTACCCCTAAGGTAGGTCCTACCCCTAAGGTAGGTCCTACCCCTAAGCAATCAGGGCACGCCCGAGAAATGGAAATTTTGATGTATTGTATACTAGTATTAGATGTATTATATACAAACGCCAGTAGCTAATAGAGCTCAATTCGTAATTGAAGAGCGATGCGTTAATAGCAACAGCAGCCATAGTTTTTAAAATTACTCTGTCTCTAGAGTGTTCGATCGGGTATCGAGAGAATATGTGTATGTGTCTGTGTGTGTGAGTAAATGCATTCGCCTATCGCCCGGTTCGCGCACCCTCCATGTCTTTGTCAAAATTGACGGCAAGAAGGAATGTATGTTTTATATTGTAAGTATTTTTTGTTTAATCCAATTACAATTTCTTCATTTAAAATAGTTCGTTGTTAACGTTCATAATTGAACAGTGTACAATTTATAAACAACTCAGGAAAGATATCCGTATTTTTTCTTCATTGTGTGTGTGCGTGCGCGCCGTCACACATAGCTTTTGTGCACGGGCTTTTGTGACACACACCCTAGGGTGTTCTTGAGAGTCAAATTTGCTGAGAAACAATAGATCATCATCGATCCCACAATGCAAGCCACGTCGAAGCAAAGAAAGAGAGAGGGAAACAAGGGGTTTCCTTTGTAGTTTGTCAGTGCGGTAGCTTTTTGCATGTGGTCGTGAATGGGGTCATTACTTCTGTGTGTCTCATGTCAAAATTTTGCTCACTACCCCTCAATTTGTACACATACACAAAACTAAATATATATTTGTGTATGTGCGCGCGTACGTGTATGTCTGCGTCCGTGCGTGGCGTATGGGGATTAGTTAGTTATGTCATAGAGACGATGAGGTATTATGGTGTTTGTAGTTTGAAAGGTACGTCTGAATGTGTTGTTTTGATGTAAGGAATATTATTCGTACGATTGGGTCAGTGTTTGCGGCTAGCTAAGTTATAATTAAGACAGAAGAAGACCGTCCTCTCCCCATTCCCCTATTTCGGCCTTGTGCCACATTTCTGTATAATTACAGAATAAATGTCGCTTGTGTGGCGTATTATATTTAAGGATATATAATTGTGTATTTAGGCAGCAATCCATCTTTTATATGTTTCGTTAAAGACAACTGACAAAGTACTGCGATAAATCTTTTTATTTAATTTTTCTTGTGTTCGTACAAGTGATTTTTTCTGGACACAAAATGTGAAAAAACTGCCCCAAATCCTGCATATCCGAGCGCTTTCGGCTGTTCTTTTAGCCATTATCAAGGGCGATTTTTAAAATTAAATATCTTTTTTATGTATGTGGCTAAATTTATAGGAATGTTTTATTTTCCGAACACACACACACACACATGCATATATATTTATATATGTGTATGTCTGTGTTTATGTGTGTGTGTGTGTGTGTCTTGTGGGTGTTTGTGTGTGTGATTCTATGTGTGATTGTATGTGTGTGATTGTGTGCGTATATTTGTGTGTGTGATTGTTTGTGTGATTTTATGTGTGTTTGTGTGTGTGATTGTTTGTATGATTTTATGTGTGTTTGTGTGTGTTTGTGTGTGTGTGTGTGTGCCTTTTCACAATTTTATCTTTGACCCATACAGCATGTTATTTATTTCTCAAGGACTGCAAATGATGTGCCTATTTTGATTAATGAAACGATCAACTAAATAGCAGTGTAAATTTGAACGCCACTTCTAAGATTTCGAAACAATTAAGCTCAAAATATTTGCAGGGAGAAGAGATGTACTTATAACTTGCTTAAGAAGACTATTTACACAAAAGTGAATGTAAAGAACGAACTCGCCTCAATCTGAGCCGCTAACCATGACACTACCCACACACGTATAGCGCACAGTCGTATCGGAAGAAGAAGAAAATTCCATTTGCATTTATTTATTTTATTTTTTTTTTTTCAGTTTTGAGAGTATCCTTATGTGACTGCGGAAGAATGTTTTGCGCCTAAACAGTAAATGACCAAACTGGCATGGTGGCTTTGCTGACTTATTCCGTTCGTTGAGACTTTTGTTTCAGATTTTGTAAAACTCAAGGGAAGCAACTCTTTTGCTTTGAACCCTGAGCATTTTTATACTTTCTAGAACTCTCTTGCAATGTCCGCCGTCAGTTTTGAATGAAGCAAAGGTTCTACTACACCGTTCTCTGTGATAGTCATCGCAGTAATTTTTACGGTGAGGTATGGCTACAGCACATTCCGGTGTGAACCAGACCTGGCTATTCGGTTTTAAATTTTTGGTATTTTTATGGTAGATATAACTTACCATACCAGAAAGGACCTTATTTTGACAGGGAGGTTCACCCTGTACAAGGAACGGGGGCCACTCTCTGTACAGGGTTACATTAAGTAACAGTTTATACGGATATGAGGGGAAGATAACGGTTAACCCTAGACATGAACAGTTTAAGATTGTAATGAAGTGGAAACATCCTCTTGAGATTCAGTTTCACAGAGCAGTGGTTCGCTGGTAGAAGCTGTTTGGGTCGAAATTACTTCCCACCGACAGAATAAGGAGGTAATGTAATGGTTTGCTACAATGAAAGTCGCATAACGGGTCCTAGCTGTGAAGATTATGATTGGTGGAGGCAAGGAATGTAGTTCGTTCGAGCACTTATCATGGATATAGCGATAGATGTCAAGCAAAAACGTAAAAAAAAATGTAATCTGCTTAAACGCTGACCAGAGTTCGATTGTGTCTGCGGGATGAAGTTTCCGCTCTTCTGAACGTTAAATATTTCCTCATAACTGGAAAAGGAGAACTGATTGCGTAAGCAGTGAATCTACATGTCAAGTGAAAGACAAGATCTTACGGATGTTGTCAAGATTAGCGTAACCAACATTATTCATGTAAAGAATAGCGAACCCTGTTATCACTGCGTCAATATTAACGAACCCAATTACCCCCATGTAAAGAATAGCGGTCCCTTAACAAAATATGGTTTATTTTTTAAAAGCAATGTTGGAAATATTAATAAATCGTTTACCGATAAATGAACAATTAAAATAACATATTATTCATTTTCCATGAACCCCCCCCCAAAAAAAAAACAATTCAAACCTTCACGGCAAGAACACGCCATGCCACTTAAATATTAGCAAATCACCCACATTACTTTTGTATTCCACTGGTGAGAAGTTCCACTCGAACAGATTCTTCCCACGAACTACTGCACTATGCAACAGACTCCCAACAGGATGTTTCCCCAATCGCTAAAATCTTTAACCGTTATCTTCCTATACACACAAATGACCTCCGAACATAACCCTCTACCTCGAGTGGCTCTGGGTCATGTAAAGTGTGAAACTTACAGTAAAAAAAAAATAACAAAACAAAAAGAAAACAATTATAATAACTTAGTTATTGAAAGGATATTATATGGCGATTGCATCACAGAACCTCAATAACCTGTTAGCCGTATTTCCTTTTGATTCAGAAAAAAAAAATGTGTCTTTTTTTCTTATTGCTACATTTCGTTTGTACCGTGAACAGTATTTCATTTGGTACTTTCACGCAAAACAGTTCAGAGCGGCATTGTATGTTGTCTAATTCCTAAATTTATTGCATGATTCATATTTTAATTCCCGTCGAATAAGTGATTTGTTCTTCATCCAGTCAAACTGGTCTGTCCTCCCCAAGTAATGACTTCACAAATTCCGTGAATGTAGATCTGTCCATCTTGAGGGTTCCTGAATGAATAAATTAAAACCAGTATAGGGGGCCCTCAACTTCCGTCGGAGATCCGTTCCTACTGCGCCGCGTAACCTAACTTTCTCACTTAGGTCGGAATTCACCTACGTAAGCAGCGACGAATCTGCCTCACGTTTGGCGGCCATAATGAAGGACAAAACACACACACACACACAAACGGGAGATAGCGAATGTTTGCACAATCCAAAATGGCGTACAGCCGGTGAAGAAACGACGCCTTCTTCCCCGTATAGCGCCGCATCACGAAGATTATATTATGGGAAATGGCGTCGTAACCACCAAACGCCCTACGCCAGGTCGGACATAATCCGAGGACCTTCTGTGTGTGTATATATATATATATATTAGGTTGGTGCAAAAATAATTTCGTTTTCTAACATATGTTACTATGTGAGAAAACGAAATTATTTTTGCACCAACCTAATATATATATATATATATATATATATATATATATATATATATATATATATATATATATATGCGAGATCCTTTATTACGGTGCGACGTAACCAACGAAGGTCGGAACTCATCTACATAAACACCCACGAGTCTGCCTTACGCTTGGGAGCCATAATGGAGGGAAAACACCTCCCCCCATCAAAAAAAAAAAACAAAAAACACACACACAAACGAGAGATAGCGAATGTAGCACAATCCAAAATGGCGTACTGCCGGTGAAGAAACAACGCTGTCTCCCTCACATAGCGCCGCATCACGGAGATTATATTATGGGAGATGGCGTCGTAACCACGAAACGTCGGACGTTGGGTCCGGCGTAACCCGAGGACCTTCTGTATATGAAAACCGCTATTAACCCTTAAAGTTATTTGTACCAAAATGTTTATTTCTAGAACAGAGAATCCGATTGTCATGTGAAGAATAACGAAGCCAATCCCCTTCTTGTAAAGAATTGCAAACTCTGCCGGGAGTGGGTTCGCGAATCTTGACAATATCCGATTTTTTTAACATTATCTAAATTATGGAGTTAGGAAATTTGGTACCAACCGAAATATCTTCTTAGAGCAACCTTATTCATTTGCATATAATGCGTTATCTATTCTCGACATTCTCTATATAAAGATCCCTTCGCTATTTGTTCTATTCACATTTGCTTTGGTTCAACAATTCTGGGGGGTATTATTTTCTACTTAATGAAGATCTTCGTAGCTTTCGATAATTACCCGTTTATTTTCCAAATATCCTTAGAAAGAAAATCACCTCGTTGTTGACCACACCGGCACTCGTTTCACTCTTCGCGGGATGGTCGGGGGTTTAGTAGCCATTGACCCTTCAACTTTGACCTCTGCCTCGTTGATCATTTTGACCTTTACGGGATCTCTGCTGTGCGCATCCGATTTTTTTTTATTTTTTATTTTTCTTTTTTTTTTAATGCCGTTGATCCTGGTGACATTTAAAAGTTCAACGCTCGTCTTTTGTCGCTGACGAATGACATTTGACCCCGAGAACCTTGTTAAAATATTTGTCGAATCACTTCAAACGTCGGATGATACCCAATCATGTGAGATCAGTTACAATGCTCTGCTTGCCGAGGAGAGTAATATGTTATCAAATCAATTACTGTATATCCACTCTCTTAAAATGTATATCTATCTTTCTCTTTTTTTTCTTTTTTTTGCTTACTTTCATTCTTTCATTTATTCTTTCTTTCCTTTTTTCTGTTTCCACTTCTTTCTTTTTTCTTTCTTTCTTTCCTTCTTTCTTTCTTTCTTTCTTTCTTTCTCTCTCTCTTTCTTTCTTCCTTTCTTTCTTCTCTTTCCATTTCTTTCTCGGTTTCTTTCATACTTTCGTCTTTTCTTTCTTTCATCTTTTGTTTCTTTGTTTCTCTCATTCTTTCTTTCTTTTTTCTTTCTCGGGTGTCAATTTCTTTCTTTCTTTCTTTCTTTCTTTCTTTCTTTATTGCAATGTCTATTAATATCTATCTATCTATCTATCTATCTATCTATCTATCTATCTATCTTTCTATCTATCTCCGTTTGTTACTATATGTCTATCTCAGTGTACACGCATGCACGCACGCACACACACGCACACACACATATATATATATATATATATATATATATATATATATATATATAATTAAATAAATAAATAAATAAATATAGATGCAATGGAGTAGTAGATAGCGAGCCGCTATCTACTACTCCATTGCATCTATATTTATTTATTTATTTAATTATATATATATATATATATATATATATATATATGTGTGTGTGTGTGTGTGTGTGTGTGTGTGTAATCGGAGAGTCGGGTTCGAATTCCAGTCGAATCCCTTACATTCTAATACCCTTGGGAAAGGTATTAATCCTCTTCTTCTCCAGCCGGCTAAGGGTAAAAGCTAGATACAGAAGAAGAGAGCTGACAGACTGGGTTCTATAGCCTTGGATGGCAACTGGTCTAGGAGAAAGACAACTCTGAATTCAAAACCTGCAGAGGCCCGCTTGGGCATTCGGCCCTTCAATGTCTGGTTAGTTCTGCACAAAACCTTCATTACTAGGAACTGAGCTGCTTCACCCTCATGCGTCCAGTACGTGTGTTCATTTATCACTTTCGCATCCATAGCTGTTGATAGCTAGCTAGATATTTTCAATGCAATCTAATTTCTGGACATAAGGGATCTCCGCCCTCCACAGTTTCCTTTTTCTTATTATCTTCGAACCTTGTAAAATTATAGCGGAATGGCTTCCCGTTACATTCTTTACGATTTTGAATTCAGAGGTTTACTACTGCTACACTGCTAGCTTCTGTAAGCCATAGAGTTTACTCTTCACTGCTAGATAATCTCTATCCGTACGCAAAATAGATGGATTCATGCCTTTCCTTATAGCAGCAGTGTGAAAGTGAATAAGATCTCGGGCTACAATTTTTTTGTTTTTCTATTCGCACAGATGATAAACTTGGGAAGATATAATTGTTTGCCAATAGTAGAACGATCGATATTATCAAGTGAGATAGATAGAAAATGAAAGGAAAAAGGATGGCACAGTTGAGAGAAAGAGAAAATGCTACTCTCCCACCAAAATAAAAATAAAGAAAACGAAAAGAAAATGTACACGTTGAAGGAAAATAAAAACTACAAAGGAAGAAAAAAAAAAGGAAGAAATGGAAACAAAAGAAAAAGAATGAAAGGAAAAAGAAAGGAAGAAAGAAAGAAAAAGAATGAACACGTTGAAGAAAAATAGAAGAAAGAAAGAAAGAAAAAGAATGAACACGTTGAAGAAAAACAAAAGAAAGAAAGAAAGAAAGAAAAAGAATGCACACGTTGAAGAAAAATAGAAGAAAGAAAGAAAGAAAAAGAATGCACACGTCGAAGAAAAACAAAAGAAAGAAAGAAAGAAAGAAAAAGAATGCACACGTTGAAGAAAAATAGAAGAAAGAAAGAAAGAAAAAGAATGCACACGTTGAAGAAAAATAGAGAAGAAAGAAAGAAAGAAAGAAAGAAAGAAAGAAAGAAAAAGAATGCACACGTTGAAAAAGGAAATAGGAAGAAACGGAAACAAAAGAAAGAAAGAAATAAAGAAAGAAAGAAAGAAAGAAAACGAAAAAGAATATACACGGTGAACAAAAGAGAAAGAAAGAAAGAAAGAAAAAAGAATAGACACAGTAAAGAAAGAAAGAAAAAAGAAAGAAAGAAAAAAGAAAAAGAAAGAAAGAAAGAAAGAAAGAAAGAAAGAAAGAAAGAAGAAAGAAAGAAGAAAGAAATAAAGAAAGAAAGAAACGAAACGAAACGAAAGAAAGAAAGAAACGAAAAATAATATGCAGATGGGAGAAAATAGGAAAAAAGAAAAACAAGGAAAAGAATGTTCACGTAGAAAAAAAAGAAGAAATAGAAAGAAAGAAAGAAAGAAAGAGAGAGAGAAAAAAACGAAACGAAACGAAAAGAAATGCATTGGTGGAAGAGAAAAAAAGTAAGTAAGGAAGGAAGGAAGGGAGAGAGGGAGGAAGGAAGGAAGGAAGGAAGGAAAGAAGGAAGGAAGGAAGGAAGGAAGGAAGGAAGGAAGGAAGGGAGGAAGGGAGGAAGGAAGGAAGGAAGGAAGGAACAGAACGTAGCAAAAATCAATGTAGAGTGAAAAAAAAAACGAGATGATAGACTGAAAGAAAATATTTACCCCTATTATTTGTTTCAGTAACATTCATGTAAAAAAAATAATCAATTAGATCTCAATATCCTTGTAAAATCCACAATATTCTTCCATCAGGCAAGTTCAATATAACTTTAACTTTTGTTAAATATAAACTGGTTCCTAAGCTTTTTATTTCTTTCAGGTTCGTTCATCCAACCGAAAGTATTTCTACTATTCCACGTCCAAAATGGACCGGGCAAATGAAATCAGATTTACAACGAACGAGCAATGTATTGTCGATTTCTGTCTTGTCCTGTAGAGAACTACCGACTAAATGCAGTTCGCTATTTGCAGTTTGGTGCGCAAACTTTACGGATCAAAGCTTGTTTCCATTCTAATGCGCAGCATTTTGGCCGGGATTTTTGAACTTCCATAGAGATGACCTTAATCCATTCCATTTCATTCTACGGCCTTCTTTGCCTTCGATTTTCTCTCCTTTCATTATTATTTCATAATATATCATTCTTCTTTATTCGAACGTGAATCATTTTCTCGTTTTCCTCTCTTTTTCTCGATTCCATCTTTCTTCGACCTCTTCAACCTTCTTCTTCTTCTTCTTCTTTGTTTTTTTAGTTTTCTTCCTTCATTCTCTTATCTTATCATCTCTTCACCCTCTCCTCTTTTTCCACTCTCTATTCTTCTATTACTTCTTCTGATCTCTCTCTCTCTCCCTCTCTCTATTTGATGCATTTCTCCTATTTTGTTCTTCAAATTTTCTTCATTTTCTATGGTTTTTTCTCCTCTTTTTTCATGTTTCCATTTTTTTTTATTCCTTTTCAAAATATCTTTCTTTCTTTTATGTATTTGACATTCCCAATGAATACGTCACTTCTTTCTTTCTTTTTTTCTTTCTTTCTTTCTTTCTTTCTTTTCCTAATATGCATGATACATATCTTTTTTCTTTGTTTCCTTTTCTCTTTTTATACAAAATATCTTCTTTCTTAATATTTCCGTTTTATCATCTTTTATCTTCGTCCTTTCTTTCTTTCTTTCTTTCTTTCTTTCTTTCTTTCTTTCTAAATATTTCCTTAATTTTCTAAAATAAAAATACGCCCACGCGGTTGAATATGATCATGTTCCCCCTCTTTGCAGGACACATTTTATTATTAACTTTTCTCGTGTACGGAGGCCAGTAGACGAAAGAAATACATTTTAAAGTAAAAGGAACGTCTGACCAAATACGTTCGAAGTAAGAAAAATAACTTGTCTTATAGAGTCATTTGTAATGGCAACTGTCTCAAAAATTGATGGTATTTCACTTCAAATATCGAAAGTTGCAATGAATGATAATTTTATTTTATTTTCCTTCCCAAAAAAGCACAAGGCTGGTCTGATTCTCCTGCTGTATATATCAAGATACTTGACAAAATTCAAAGAAGAGTCTGTCATGTTACTGGTCCTGACTTGGTATCTCGACTTCAGTCACTTTCTCACAGATATGATCTTTTTTTACACATAGCAACTGTTCTGATGAGATTTTTTCCCTGGAGCATTGACTAGGGGAATTTAGGTATGCAGTTAGATTGGCAATTATGTTACACCGTTTTACTGTTGAAATCGCTAGATGTAACCGTCACTTCTATTATAACAGTTTATTTTCTCGCACTTCTCACCCGTGGAACTCCCTTAGGATGTCTTGCTTTTCTAACATCTACAATCTTTGACTCCATGTAATTCCCTGCGTCTTAGTGGCATTATTGCCTTGCTTGAGGTGAAATGGTAGTAAATAAATATTTGTCACGGGAACGAATATACACCGGCGGTTATCCTCCTCCTCCTCCTCATCATCATCATCATCATCCTTCTCAACTTTCTCGACTTTCTTTTTCATTCCTGACTGGCTTCCTTATTTTTATTGTCATATTTTTTTTCTTTTTTCCTTTTTATTTGCCGATCGTTTTCCTTCTTCATCTTCCTCTTCCAATTTTTTTTTTTTTTTTTTTTTTGCCTGCACTCAAATATGCGAGGCTTGTTTTCTCCCGTCTCAGTCGCCATCAGATAACGTCACACACTCACAAACCAACTCTTACACATCACAAATCCATGTCCGAGACGCGGAGAGACTTATTTCTTTGATATGTTTGCGCTCGATCCTACATACGTGATGATCGGGAAAATATCGACCTCGCTCTGACGTAAACATGTCGGTAATTCATGCCAGTCAGATTCTTCGTTAACGAAAAATGGCTGACTGCAAAATTAGACACAAGTACGCATGCCCTGACTGCTGAACGTGTTCTAATTCATTCTTACACACACATACAAACATAGAAGTTATATTTTTACAGAAACTTTTCATTTAATTTTTTTTTATTGCAGACCGCAGACAATGTTTGTTTTAAAACAAGTTTTCAGCCATTTTCTCTTGTTTAGGTAGAAATGTCGACACGTATATATCCTATTGCTTTCAACAGTCAATATTGATATTCTGCAACCGTTATCTACCGTAGCTTAAATGGCATACTAACTGTCACGGTAGACAGTCTTCTCAATCCCAAGATAAAAAGAATGCTAATTTGAATCTTGACTAGAGTTAATTCTTTGAGTGCTTCAGATTGACGTTCGAGGTAGTTGCGATGAAAAGCAACTAAAATTCAGAATTTTAAAATACTACAAGACAGAATGCATGGTTCCTCGCAAAAAGATGAACCTAAAATGCAAATTACAAATCGGAGATACCAAAATCAAATCAAGTATAAAAAAGATTAAATATCTTAGAGGACGTAAAATGTACAAATGAAAAACCAATGACGCTTTGGGATAGCCAAAGATGCATTCAAAAAGCTAAGCAGAGTATTAAGAGACAGAAAAAGAGTATTGAATTGTCACGTGATATCTCTCATCCAACATAGCAGGGAATGTTGGACGCTCTCCTCAAAGTCGAGGAAGAGACTAGAAACAAGAGCAATGTGATTCTACAGTAGAATACTGAGGATAGCATGGACCAAACATGTGAGCAACGACGAGGTTTTAGAGAAAATTGAAACAAAAAAGAAATTTATGCTTAATATCAGGAAGAGACGACATTTGAACTTTCTGGGCACATAATGAGAAAGAAGGACTTGGAAAATCTGATACTCAGGTGACAGACAGGGAGCAAGAGTAACAGAGGAAAATCCATAACGTAATTGATGAGTTTAAATATATGGATAGCTAAACAGGGTTTAGGAGAAATAACGAAAAGACACAATTTATTAAGGGATATAAAGGACAGGAAAGTGTGGATAGCCATGATCACCTACGTTCTGAAGGGACAAGGCACGTGAAGACAAACCAGACTATTTGGATGGAACATAAGCTACCGTATTTGGTACAGAATTTCATTGTTCAAATTGATACTGAAATTCAGGCAAATACGACATAATTGTGAAAAATCATGATAAAAACATCTGATTTCTCATAGATTTTGCAGAGCCAGCCGACAAAAAAAAATCTTTCAAAATGCTTGAGTAACTGACTTATACCCCGAGATAGTGTTGCATATCCCCACTCGTTTTGTGGAGGTTTTGGTAGACGGGGTCGATTCCATAACAAAGCTGCATTCTTTTCTCTCGACCTCTCCCGGCGAAATGTTTTTGGGTTAGTAGATGAAAGAGAACTTCAACAAAAAGGATTTTAAACTTATCTATTTTATCAAACACGTCGAGGTATAGATTTTAACTAGCCAGTAGAGTCGCTCTATCACTACCCCTGGGGAGCAAGTTCCTCGAGACACGAAATAACCACGTCTACTGTGTATAACGTGCAAAACTTAAATCACTGAAAGCACTTTCTATCTCTCTAAATTCCCACGCTAGTTTTAATCAATCAAAAACGACTTCCTCTGTTTTGTCTACCATCTGACCTTAAAAGTCATCCTCAGAAGGTCTGAGCCAAAATACACTGCCACTAAAGAATAATAGTCTGAAAGTAATATTTAACATTCCTTATCTAAACATAAAAATCATTTATGTATTTTATTTCAACTACATTATATTTAAAAGAATCAGTAGATTGTAGCATCTCAAGACAAAAACATTCCCTGTTGTTCTTTGTGAGTGTGTCTGGGGGGGATATAACAATTATGTGGACCAAATTCTTGGTAGTCCTAAAATATGTGAATCGTAAAACAATCATATTCGTGGGTACTTATCACATCTTGTATAGATTTCAATTACCACAATTGCGTATATTTCTTTCTGATTTCCTAATTCCTCATCTGTTTACCAATTCTGATGCAAAATCTCTTGAAGTCTCTGATTGATACTTGGGGACAAGTCATACTACAAAATTGAAATAATAATAATAATAATAATAATAATAATAATAATAATAATAATAATAATAATAATGTCCTTTCTTATATTGATAGGACAGTTCCTGCAGATTGCAATGTATCTTTGAAAAACCTTCAAAAAACTACCAAAATACAAAGCTTTTGAAGTGGAAATTTCAAAATTATAACACAAGAGGACATCAATAAGTTCAGTTGCAGTTGGAGCCCTCAGATTGTTTGGAAAAGACTCCGATAGACCCAGTGAAGGGATTCCTGGTAGCCCATGCCTTAAAGAAATACAAAAAAAAAACTGTACTCATGAATACAGCTCACACGTTACGAACAGGTTCATCTATGTAAAATGTGAGTCATCTGAGGTTGTTTTTTTTTTTTTGTTTTTTTTCTACAAAGACAGAAGATGTCATAAAGTCATTTCCGACCTTAGGTCTCTACTTGGTACCCGGAAGGGAATGTGTATATGACAGAAATCCCAGGAAATATTAATAATACATGCATACATACATACTGAAAAAAATTGTTAACCCGAAATGTAGATTGTGTGATAAATATTCAGAAACAATTAACCATTTTGTATCAGGTTGCGCGGTATTTGCACCCAGTGAATATACGACTCGGCATGTCAGAGGTTTCTGCACTGGAAAATATGCAACTTTTACGAAAAGAAAACTGCAAGAAATTGGTATGAACACCACCCAGACCCAGTTAGAGAGATAGGACCTGTAATAATTTTATGGGGATTTGCAATACACACAGACAGAATAATCAAAGCTAATCGCCCAGACATCGTGAGCAAAGACCACAAGAATAGGATGTGATTTCTTATTGACATGGCAATCCATGCAGAATGTAATGTATCTTTAAAGATCTTCAAAAACCTACAATTATTAAAAAGATACAAGAATTTTGAAGTGGAAATCTCAAAAAAGTGGTACACGAGGACATCAATAATTCCAGTTGTAGTTGGAACTCATATCAGTGGAAAACGTCAACCCAAGAAGAAGCAATCAGTAACTCCTCTGGAGGTTAACATTAACCATGCTGATGGAAAACGAAAAAGGTTCTCTAAGATGATCAAATGAGAGCAGTTTTATTTTGGAGGCGTTAAAATTAGCAAGCTATTTCTTGTCCCAGTTAACAGATTATTATTATTATTATTATTATTATTATTATTATTAATAATAATAATAATAATAATATTAATAATAATAATAATAATAATAATAATAATAATAATAATAATAATTTATAAGTTATTGTTGGGTTTCCAGTTGTATGATGTAATAGTGGTATCAACCAGTGCAAGGGAGACTACTCTTGCTGGATAGTAACAACCGGCTTCAAACTGCATGAATTACATTTGCTAAATCTCATTATGTTAGGCGAAGATTTGCTTTATCCGCCAAGTTGTCCACACCTGACACCAACTGATTACTTTTTTATCAAACTAAGGAAGATAGCAAACTTTTCAGAAGGGTTTTTTTTTTTTTTTTTTTTTTTTTATAGTGATTTGATTCCATTAATTCTAAGGTAAATGCGTGTTAAAAGTATGTACAGTCTGGGATCGTTTGCATTTAAATTGTATTTACTTGTAAATAAATTTACTGATCATTTGTATTAATATTTAATGTCGGACATTATTTTCCGGAAAGCTCAATATAAAATGGCGGTAACTTACTCGGCGTCAACCATGATTCTATGCTAAAATTCTTAAACCTGTTCAGTGAAAGTTACATCTTAGTTCATTCAAAATGTAGATGTGAGTTTGTTTCGTTTCGTTTGTATTTTTTGTTTTTTTTTTGTTTTTTTGATTTCTAACTTTTTATAAAAAATTATTCTTAGCTCCTGCTGACATACAGTTACTGAATGGAACATCAAAAGACTTTCGACATTAAATGAATGGCGCGAAGAACTAAAGAAGATAAAATAAGAAAGAGATTTTTATTTTTTGTTCTATATTGATTTTTTCGTAAAGCTGATATTTCAGTTAGTGATATAAATAGTTTATTATTTATATCTCTGTGATTATACAAACTTTGACTGTGAAAACAGGGCCATGCAAAAACATTCAAATTAGGACCTACAGATTCTATGGCGAGTCATTTTTTTTTACTTTAAATTGGACAGCATTGGTCGCACTGATGTTCTCATCTTTGTTGCCATATTCATGACGTTTCGACCGTTGTACGCTCCGGCTTTTTCAGGTGATTGGATTTTCGAACTGAACCCTTTATTTATTATCCACCAGGGTAGATTGTTCTAGTTCCACATGCTATACCTCTTCCGAATGTCTCAGTTATCTTCCTTTAACTAAAATTTCCAAGTTTTTTTTCCACCATTATTGAACCTACAACCGGGCGTACAACGGCCGAAATGTCGTGAATATGACAACACAGATGAAGACAGCAGTTCGAACAATGTAAATAATATAGCTAAATTACTGATTACGGTTGCACTGAATATGCGAGTCTTCCTTGGACAACCAGAATTTAGCAGCATTTAAAATACGTGACAATTTAGAAATATCTATGTACAGCATACGATTTTTCGTCTTGTGAGAAACTGTGTCTAATGTAGTTCATATAACCACATATAAAATTATGAAGTCACTTCGAGAAGACAAGAATAAAAGAACGTAAAACGTATACGAACGTGTAGAAACAGACAATTTCAATTTTAAATACCACTAGAAGAAATAAATACGCTCGTCGAGGCGAAATAAAAAATTGTCAATCTAAAATTTTGCAATCACTCACTGGCATACTCCATGTAACTGTATGCATGCGTATATTCAAACATGGCAGTTTGGTGGATATTGCGCATGCGTAGACAACCCACGACCTCCTGAAGTCGTCTGTTTTCTGATGATATTGATCAAAAGCGGAAGTCCAGAACAAACCTTCCCATGGTTGAATAGGAGCAAATTAAGAATTAGGAGCATCTAGCCGCAGGTAGTGAAATAACGAAGACATTCTCTTTCTCTTTCTCTGCTTCTTATCTCTCCTTTTTTATCATCACACACACATTCTTTTCTTCTATAGATCTCTCCCATCTCTCTCTCTCTCTCTCTATGTGCTATCACTCCTTCTTTTCTCTTTCCTTTCTCTTTTTTTTTTAATATTTTTCATCTTCCTATTTTATGTATTTTCCCCACTTTCTCTACGTTTCCCCCATCTATTTATTTTCTCTTCTATCTTTTTCTAGGTTTTGTTTTTCTTTTCTTTTCTCTTATTTTTTTTTTCCTACTACATTTCTTTCTTTCTCTCTTCTCGCCTCTCATTGATTTCCTACGTTTTTTTTTTTTCATTTCACTTTTTGCTTCTTTATTATTTCTAAATTTTCCTCTCCTATTTCTCCGTTATTTCTGCTTTCCTTTCGACATACTTTTTTGTTCATCAACAGAACTCATATATATACATATATATATATATATATATATATATATATATATATATATATATATATATATATATATATCACACATAAGATTTTTCTGTCTCTTTCAAAATGTGTTAGAATTTAATTATCATTCTATCTGTTGCAGTATATACGCACACACAAACACGCACACACACTCACACACACATATGTATATATATGAATTTCTATCTTTTTTTCTTTCTATTTCATAGTACTCAAATTTATCTATCACAGGTTGTTCAGGTATTATATATTCTCTCTTAAATATGAAAATTGTGTTGCGCCAACATTAAAAATGGGATTTGCCTACCTGTCTACGTTTGAAATCAATCATTTCAGCTGGGATTGAACATCAACAAGTAACGCCGGTTGCAAATGCAAAAAAAAAACAAAAAAATACGCCTAATCTCACTCTCACACCAGCTCCCTCTTCTTCTCCCTACTCCAACCTCCAACTCTCGCTGACCGTCTTTCCTAACTCTCTTCGCTCTCTCTCTAGTCCACATCTCTCTCTCTCTCTCTTTCTCTCTTCCAACCTCCAACTATCGCTGACCGTCTTTCCTAACTCTCTTCGGTCTCTCTCTAGTCCACATCTCTCTCTCTCTCTCTCCTCCAACCTCCAACTCTCGCTGGCCGTCTCCTAACTCTCTTCGGTCTCTCTCTAGTCCACATCTCTCTCTCTCTCTCTCTCTCTCTCTCTCTCTCTCTCTCCTCCGACCTCCAACTCTCGCTGACCGTCTTTCCTAACTCTCTTCGGTCTCTCTCTAGTCCACATCTCTCTCTCTCTCTCCCTCTCTTTCTCACACACGCACACACACACACGCACACATTCTTATTGCTCCAACACTCGCTTATGTCTTCTTACTCCATCTTTTTCTCAATTCTATATTTTCCTTTTCCTTATCGACTTTCTTCTTTTTTTCTCTCTCTACTTCCATCTACAGATACAAACACACTCATATGTACATTCTCATATATATATATATATATAGAGAGAGAGAGAGAGAGGGGGAGGGGGGAGAGATTGCAATATTTTCTGTTTATAGGCTATTTTCATAGATACAAATATTTAAGTAAATGCTGTTTATAATAAACATTATTAAGTATATATTTACCGAACTGAATGTCCGAGAAATATCGTAGAAAATATATGTAGGACATATTTTCTACGATATTTCTCGTTCATTCAAGACGGTAAACGTACTTAAACAGAGCATTTACTTAAATATTTGTATCTATAAAAATAGCGTATAAACAAAAATATATTAAAAGAATTGTCGGACTTACATATATATACATATATATACATACATACATACATATATATATATATATATATATATATATATATATATATATATATATATATATATATATATATATGTATGTGTGTGTGTGTATGTGTGTGTGAGTGTGTGTGTGTGTGTGGGGGGGGTTATGCGTGCCCCCCCCCGTATATGTGTGATAAAATATAGTTTAAAGCCAGGGATTTAAATTGTTCATTATATATATATATATATATATATATATATATATATATATATATATATATATATATATATATGTATATATATATATATATACGGAATATATATATATATATATATATATATATATATATATATATATATATATATATATATGTATATATATATATATATATATATATATATATATATATATATATATATACGGAATATATATATATATATATATACATATATATATATATATATATATATATATATACGGAATATATATATATATATATACATATATATATATATATATATATATATATATATATATGTATATATATATACATATATATATATATATATATATATATATATATATATATATATGTATACATATGTATATATATATATATATATATATATGTATGAAAAGTATATACATATTCGATTCCTGTCGAAGGCACAATCTTTATTTAGTAAGGCCGGTTGTTATTAATTCAATTAGTTAGAGAAAAAAAAAACAAGTATAATTGCTTTAATACGTGTATCCACTAATAATAACATTTATAGTAATAAGAAATCATACTGAATAAAAATCATTTAAAAAAATTATATATATGTGTGTGTGTGTGTGTGTGTGTGTATGTATATTTACACAGCAATCCTTCATTTATGCATGTTTCATTAAAAATGTCAGACAAGGTACTACGGTTAAGATTTTTATTTAACTTTTCTTGTGTTCTAACAAGAGCTTACTTTTCTGGACAAAGTGTGTGTAAAAACTGTCCAAATATTTTATAGTTCCGAGCGCTTTCGGCTATACATTTAGCCATTATCAAGGATGATTCATTTTTTCAGCTTAATTAAATGTGTGCGTTATGTGTATGATTAAGTGTGATGGAGGGATGTTTTATGTTCGAAAATACGATTAGCACATTTTAGCCTTGTTCGTAGTTAATATTTTTAAGACTTGGCCTTTTCTTTTTTATTATTAAAGCTTATGTTACACCTATCTGATCACAGCTTCATTAGAACCCATTTAAACACACACAAACTTACCAGACTCCATTAGAAACAAACTAGTAGAAACACAAATATAATAACTGCATCCACCTGTAAAAAAAAGATTTAAAATAATGGAAGTAAAGGCCGGAGTTTACGTGTATACGACGTAAAGGATTACAGGTTAAGAGGCATAGTTGATGGGGACATTTGGGGAAGATAATGAACAGGCTAAGGTTGTATTAGGGAGGCACGGTGGAGAGCGGTTCGGATTGAGAAATCGGAGAGCCGAGTTCGAATTCAAGTCGAATCCATTACATTCACTTACGTGCTAATACCCTTAGGAAAGGTATGAATCCTCTTCTTAGAGCTATGGTTAACTATGGTAGGAGTCAGGTACTTACTGGTTCGTCTCACGGAATCGACCATTTTTCCAACATCTTCGAGCGATGGATTGTATGCACATGTTCCACTTGAGGTTTGTGTTGAGTAATTCTGATGGTTGCCCAAGGCACGGGGCCTCCGCGAGTGAACATCTGTTCGTCGTGACTGGTGATAATTTTGGATCCGATCAGTGATGATGGAATGCATTTATTATTGCCATTTCAATAAGAATGCACATTTTTTTTTGTTGTCTTCGATCTCCAATGTCTAGGTGATTAGCTTTGAATTTTCTCTGTGTACTGTAAAGACCCATAAAATTGTTACAGGTCCTATCTCTGTAAGCGGGTTTCGGTGATGCTTATCCCAGTTTCTTGCATTTTTCTTTCCGTAAAAGTTGCATATTTTCCAATACAAATATTTGCCGACTCTGTCATGCTAGGTTTTATATTCAGTGGGTGATAATACTGTGCAAAGCTGATACAAGATGCTTAATTGTTTTTGGATATTTATCACATAATCTGTCTTTTAGGCTAACACAAATTTTCAGTATGTATGTTTGGTAATTCTAGTTAGCAAGCATTTGTCCTGTGCACTAAGAATAAAACTTTCAGTTACAGCTTTTAACTCTGCACAAGTAGCCACTACATCAGCATGTTTGGTACGAGACCGTGAAGAGGTTTATCTTGGCATCGTTTCTTTATCTGGTCCATTGCATTTGCTTTTGCGTTATCATTATTATTATTATTATTATTATTATTATTATTATTATTATTATTATTATTTTCTTTGATTTCTGGTGTTTACACATTTCTTTCCGGGTCCCGCCCAGAGACCTAAGGTTAGAAATGGCATCATGACACTTTCCACTAACAAAAAATAAAAAAAAAAGAAATTACATACATAAAGCCCTTCGTAAAGTGTGGGCTGTACTTGTCAGAACAATTTTTTGTATCTCCTTGAGGCATGGACTTCCAGGAATCCCTTCAATTAGTCTACTGCAATCTTTTCCAACCAGTCCTAGGACTCCCACTACAACGGGGATTGTTGATGTTCCCATATGCCACATTTTCGAGATTTCTATTTCAAGGTCCTTGTATTTTGACAGCTTTTTGAATATCTTCAAAGATACATTGCAGTCAGCAGGGACTGCCATATCAATAAGGAGGCACCGTTTTTGTTTGTGGTCTTTAATAACAATATCTGGGCGGTTGGCTTTGCTTGTTATGTCAGTGTGTATTGTGTAGTCCCATAGAATTGTAACAGGTCCTATCTCCGTAACCGGGTCTGGGTGTTGTTCGTACCATTTCCTTTCAGTTTCCTTCCCGTAGAAGTTGCAGATTTTCCAGTGCAGATATTGGCCCACACTGTCATGTCGGATTTTATATTCAGTGGGTAACAATATAGTGCAATCTGATACAAGATGATCAATCGTTTCTGGATATTTATCACAGAATCTGCATTTTGGGCTGACACAATATTTTAGTATATGTGCTTGATAATTCCTAGTTAGCAAGCATTGGTCCTGTGCAGCAAGGATAAAACCTTTAGTTTCAGCTTTCAACCCTGAACTACGTAGCCACTGATGGGTACGGGTTTTATCTGCGTCAGCTTGTTTGGTACGGGCAGAAAATTGGTCATGAAGCGGTTTATCTTGCCATCGCTTCCATATCTGGTCGGTTGTATTCGACTTTGCTGTCTTTTTTAAGTATTTTGCAGTTTCAGCCGGTGTATTGTGCTTATTATTATTATTATTATTATTATTATTATTATTATTATTATTATCTTCATAAATATATTTCGATTTCTGCTATGGTCACAGTATCTACCAAGTCTACAGGAAGACCTAAGGCAGGAAATAGTGTTTTGTTATAGCTGCATTTCATGATCTGTTTTTCCAACTCCTATAACATCACTAGCGTTACATGGACGAAGTTCTTCTTAGTGTGCGGGTTGGACTTATCAAGACTATTTTTTGTATTTCACTTAAGTTGAGATTTTCAGGAATGTATTCAATGTGCTGCTGTACTCCTTTTTTATCATTCCAAGAGCACCCATCTTTATTATTATTTTATTTCCTTTGATTTCTGGTGTGTACACATTTCGTTCCGGGTCCCGCCCACAGACCTAAGGTTACAGATAACATCATGACATTTTCCACTGACCAATTAAAAAAAAACAAAAGTGTGAGCTGTAATCGTGAGAACAATTTTTGTATTTCTTTAAGGCATGGACTTCCAGGAATCCCTTTAATTCGTTTACTGGAAACTTTTCTAACTAACCGAGGGCTCCAACTACAACATGATGTTGATTCTCCCATGTACGACATTTTTGACATTTCGATTTCAAGAACCTTGTATTTTGATAGCTTTTTGAAGATCTTCAAAGATACATTGCAGTCTGCAGGGACTGCCATATCAATAAAGAGACATTTTTTTTTTGTTGTTGTTTGCGGTCTCTAATAACAATGTCTGCGCGGTTAGTTTTTATTGTTCTGTTTTTGCGTATTATGTAGTGCATTGTATATTATTATTATTATTGTTTTGTTGTTGTTGTTGTTAATGTTGTTATTGTTGTACTCATCAAAATGCCGATGTGACTCGGCATTCGCACCCTTTCCATCCAGGCGAAAGAAAGCGGTATTAAATAAAAAGAGGTTCCTTTAGAACTCCGTTTTATCGTCTAGTTCGTCACACGTTGTTAATCTTGCATACGTGTTTCTGGATCGGGACTGATACGTAGACGTCACTTGATTGGATATAAATTGTCGAAAGCATGTACATTGAAGTGAAGAGAAAGATGAGTGATTGGTGTTAAAGAGGTCTGATGAGGCTAATTGCGCATGCGTCACACAGTAATAGGAAGAAGGAAGAAGCGAATAGATATCAGTAAAAAGATATGGATTATAAAGAAAGTTGCAGAACTTTTAAAATATTTTATTTCATGATTATTTTAATTTCTGATTTTTTATCTCTTTTGTTTCCTTTTCGTTTGTTTATCGCCTTTTTCTCTTTTTTTGTTTTGTTTTAGTCTTTTCTTTCAGTTATTGGAAACGTCTTTCTCGGTTTTCTTTTATGTTTCACTATCGTCTTTCTTAAATTCTTTATTTTCCTTTCTTTTTTGCATTCATTTTTCTCTTTTGTTTTCTTTCGTTACCTTGTTTTTTTTTAATTTCTTTTTCCATATTTTCATTCAGTGAATGTTTGTATTTTGTTTGTTTATTACTTCTATTTTTTCTTTTCCATTTCTCTAAATTGTTTCCTCCATTTTCTTGCTCTTGTCTTTCTCAGTTGAATTTCGTTCTTTCTCTCCATTTTATAATTTTTCAGTTTTTGGTTTATTTGTTGATTCTTTCTTTCTTTCTTTCTTTCTTTTTCTTTTGGTATTATTTTCTTTCATTTTTTGCCTTAACTTCTTTATTTTTGCCTTCAATTGTTTCTTTAGCTACTAATTAAATAAGCCGGACCACTCGATAAAAAAATAAGACATTTTTCAGGGAAATAATTCATTGTAAATTAGCATGTTTCATGCCTTTCTCTAGACGGGACATTTATTAGAATCAAAATTTAGTTTTTATCAGTTTAGAATGGGAGACCTTTTCATAATATAGACATTGTTTTCAAATCGATCACTGACTTTTAAAGAATTATCGGAAATTAACTGTACGATTTAATATGTCGTATCTTGAAAATTTTCTTACGCCATTGATATCTTTCAAATTTTTATGTTTTTGCTAATTTATCTAAATTTAAAAAGTTTTTTTTTTTAATTTATGTAATTTTTTTCTTTTATTAAAACATATGGCACTACTTAAAAATGTATACAGCATACGATCTTGAACTTCAACATACATCTGTCTATATTTCTGAGATAAGGTATTATGTACATTATTCGGACTATTATCCTCATCTTTGCTGCCATATTTATCACAACGTTTCGGCCGTTGAACGGTCCGGCCTTCTTCAGGTAGTTGGAACATCGAACTGAACCATTTATTTCACTCGCCACATGAACACATGGCACAGTGGCTAAAGGCGTTAATTAGATCAAGAGATAGTACCCAAAGAGTGTGAGTTCAATACCTGGTTAAAGCAGTTGAAATCTTGGAGTGGGAATTAACAGGAGATAACTGATAACTGACATCCATTAGACATGGCACGTGGAACTAGAACAGTCTACCCCAGCGAGTGAAATAAAGGGTTCAGTTCGAGATTCCAACCATCTGAAGAAGGCCGAAGCGTACAACGGCCGAAACGTTGTGATAAATATGACAACAAAGATAAGGACAATAGGCCAAATAAGGTAAATAGTGGACAAAATATATTTTTGCAAAAAATGAAAATATCAATTTTGATAAGCCATTTCTTCTTTAAAATATTTTCCTAAAATGAAACACATAAAAATATATATTTCCGCTTTATTAAAAATTATTTTGTTAGATAAAATACAATCTCTTTTCTTATAAAGATATCACGGATGTAATGTTTAAGTAGACGCCCTGATTGTTTATTTGTTTTAAATACATTTCTCAGCCTGAGCATTCGACGGACTTAAAAAGTTGCTCTTTGGCAGTGTTAGAGATTGAGCCTTTTCTTTATAGCGACAACGTCTCGGCGGAGTAATATTCAGTTACCCTGTTAAAGAAAGCACGTATTCCCATTCAGATCTCGAAAGCCCGTTTTTGATGACTTTGTTTTCCTCTCGAAGCGTAATTAAAATTAAATTTCAATTTCAAAGGATTAATGTATTTTATTTTTAATCCAGTATTATTTCTTACACTATTTACATTGTTCGGACTATTATTCTCATCTTGTCATATTCACGACGTTTCAGTCGTTGTACGCTCCGGCCTTCTTCAGGTGATATGATTTTGAATTTCGAATCGAGCCCTTCATTTCGTCCGCCGAGGTAGATTTTTCTAGTTCCACGGGCCATGCCTTTTCTGGATATCTCCGTTTCAGTTATATCCCTTTAGTAACGCGATTACCAAGTGTTTTTTTTTCACCTCTGCGGTGGGCGGGTATTGAACTTGACACACTTTGTGTCAAGTCACTGGATAACTTCAACCAACGTTTCTTTATCTACTGGTCCATGTGCCCTTGGGGACATTTTACAGGCTTGTCCTAAACTCTTGTCACCTCTATATCATATCATTTTCTATTTCAACGCTCTGTTGGGTATTATCAAGAAGAGAGTTTCACATGAACGATACCAGAATACCCGTCAGTTGAAGGACGTTCGGAGAGCCTTTGCAACAATCAGCAAAGCACAGCTTCGTAAAATATCACACAGGACATAAAGCCGCATCATTTTGTGCCACGAAAATGATGGCGTTCATACACATCTTCTCGATTTATGACAGCGTCAATGAAAATGAATAAATTGAATTCATTACATGGGCTTTGTATTACTGTATTACTTGTTCTTCAATTGTTTTTGGTAGGGGTGAACAAGACTTTCACACCACTCTGTACCAAGGCGAAGAAATGGGGGATGTGTTTAATACTAAAGAACAATACAAAACTAATCCCTCACTTTTTATCATCCTTTCATTTAATTACCTAGAAGGATGTTTTGTAATTTCATCTATGAATCTACAGGGTGGTCCGAAAGTCTTGTCATCGTACATAATATAATTTTCTATTTTAGATTGCTGAAATGAAAATGATGGTGTTCATACAGACCTTCTCGATGTGTGACAGCGTCAATGAAAATGAAGAAAACTGAATTCATTACATGGGCTTTGTATTACTGTATTACTTGTTCTTCAATTGTTTTTCGTAGGGGTGAACAAGACTTTCACACCACTCTGTACCATGGCCAAGAAATGGGGGATGTGTTTAATACTAAAAAACAATACAAAACTGATCCCTCACTTTTTGTCATCCTTTCATTTGATTAAATAGAAGGATGTTTTACAATTTCATCTATGAATCTACAGGGTGGTCCGAAAGTCATAATATAATTTTCTATTTCAGATGGCTGACACGAAAATGATGGCGTTCATATCGACCTTCTCGATGTGTGACAGCGTCAATTAAACTGAATAAATTGAATCCAGTACATGTTTTTTTTTTATTACTGTATTACTTGTTCTATGTTTCTCGTTGCATTTTCGTAGATGGTGACAATCGGACCAACCTGTAATATCACTTGAAGTAAGCTGGATCATTCAACGGTCGAAACGTCGTGACTATGACAATAAAGAGATGACAACAGTAAATAATGTAAATAGTTACAATAACTCATCTCAAAAAATATGTAGACACGTATTATTTCTTATTAGTCAAACCATTATTTTTATGGATGCCCGTGTTTGAATAGACGATGTGGTTTTATTTTTATTATTAGGTTGGTGCAAAAACGTCGTTGTCTCACATATGTTACTATGTGAGAAAACGACCTTATTTTTGCACCAACCTAATATATTATTTTAAACAGTGTGAACTACATTTACCCGATTTTGCATTTGACAGACATCATTAAGTAAATGTGCTATCAGTTAGAGTTTGAACCAGAGTCCCTTCTTTACAAACCAACATCTCCTCCAGAGAACTTCCTTTTGGTGTAAATGCATATATGTTTAAATTATGATGTCGAATCAGTGGTGAATAAATACACAGTGAAACGAAAGAAATGACTGAGCAACAGAAAATCCATTTTTTAAAGCCTCACAATTTCCAATGTAAAAAAAAAAAAAAAATTACAAGGTCACATGTTTACATATTTTCTCATCTCCGTTTGCACGTCTATTTATTATTGTTATTATTGTTTTTAAAATAACTGATGTGAAACAGCTACCCTCATGAATACGAAATATGTTAGATTTGGTAACACGAAAGCTGAAAGTAAATACCAAGACAAATGAAAAAAAAAAATTGATTTCCCGCCACTTTTAGCTTTTGCCGCCATTTTTTATGTTTCTAGTTACTTTTAGCTTTTTCCCGCCATTTTTTTTCCGGCTACTTTTATTTTTCTCAACTCTTTTGGCTTTTTCCCGCCAATATCCACTTCACACGACGTAGGTGTTTTTGACTCTGCAATCCCCGTCTTGCTTGCTTCCTTAACGTTTTTGTCATTTTTAAACATTGGTCGGGCGTTCGTTCGTTCTTTCTTTTCCTTTTCTTTCTTTCTTTCTTTCTTTCTTTCTTTTTTTATTTCTTTTTTTCTTTCTTCCTTTTCGTGTGCCAAACGGCATTTCGCGTTTCGGAAGGTCGTTCGGCCTTTTCACGGTTACTTCACGAGTCAGTAGAAACGAATGCAAAAGTGCTTGTTGCTGCTCTCTGATTAATATTCCGGCCACACATCACTGCTCTCTCACTCTCTCTCACTCTCTCTCTCTCTCTCTCTCTCTCTCTCTCTTTTCAACATTTTTAGCATGCAAGCCACTAGTTCTGTACTCCAAAGACCCAGCAGCAATAAAGTAACAATAATAATGAGAATGTGAAAATATATGAAGGGACAAGAGGCATCGGATACTAAAAGAAAATGATAAACTCGTTACAGCTTAAATATTAAAGCGAAAAGAACACGAAAACGGCTAAATCAGGATATTAAAGATAATATTAATATCGATCTTCATTCCTTCCCTATTCTCATTCATTCATCATCATCATCATCATTTACGTGGAGATACGTCAGAATCCACTCGCTCTCTTAACGTTAGTTCGATGGCAAATGTTCTGATAAGCTTCATTACTTAATACTACCAGTTCAGAGATTTACGGCCATAACCCGCCATGCCACTTACACAGAGTTGAATCAGCCTGATTACCTCCGTATTCCTTTGGTAATGAGGAAATTTTATTCAGGCAGCTTCTTCTCGGAAACACCTACTTTTTGAAACTGACTCCCAAGGAAGAAGTCGCCATTGATACTGGAAAGAGCGATAAGATTTACTGGACTTAGGAAACCTATTTCCCGAAAAACTGTTTTAATAGAAAGACTTTATAAATTTCAGCCGACGTTAGCATTGGTTGCTCGTTCAATGAATGCCGAATTTTTCCATATAAGGAAACGGCTAATATTCTCATTACCATTTGAAATTAGGAAAACAGATACTGCAATTTGATTCCAGTCCGATAAATAGAGAGCGAAGAAAATCTTAACTCGACTAGTTCTGGCTTTTCGTTTAATGAATACCGAATGCTTTCTAATAAGGAAAAGATTAATATCACCATTACCATCGCAGGTTTTCGAGCTTGGGTTGGTCTAACATTAAAAATGTTCGTTTTGAACTTTCAAAGTGCTTCATATACTTTTAATTTTCTATGGGTGATAGTGTTTATTTCCATGGACGGATCCTTGTTGTTACTGCTGTGTCGGAGGAGAAGGACAAAGGAGAAGGAATATTATACCTTCAGCTTGAGAAAAGATTTCTTAGAGTAGGGTATTTACTAATCTTCAAACGCGGTCGGATGGAGCACAAGGCCGCGTTTATAGTAAAATATACGAGTCCGTAGGCCAAAATTCCCCGTAAAAGAATAAGATCGAGTAGCTGTCTCCCGAGACGAGACTCTGCCCTTCGACATAGCCTCGTCTGGGGACCCTCTCCGCCCGGAGGCAAAGTGTTTGACCAGTACACTTCGGAAGTAATCCGACGAGTGATCAAAAGATTGCTTAGTGTTTCTCAACCAGTTTGCCCAGGTGCACTAATATGCCCTGAATTGTAGCCAGATGCACCCTAAGTCAATAAAAGTGCAATTTATGAATTTTGTTTATATTTAAAACAAAACTTTATTTTTAAAAAGCCAGAGACACCAAGCCCATGGATTCCCTGTCTAAGTCATATCTTTGTCATTTGAAATTCTAATCTGGATACTAAATTGCTCAATCTTTAAGGAGTGGATACTCCATTCTCTTCTATTTTCCTCAAGGGATATACTAAAACGTACTTGATTGTTTTCGTTAAGAGACATATGAACCTATATGGCTTATTTAATTCTAGAATCTAAATAGGAAAATTTAAACTTTAAAATGACATTATTTCAAGATTAGATTTTAATTAATTTGCTGCATTTATTTTCCAAATAATCTTACAAAAATCAAACAACGGAGAGTATTTGTTTCATTTTACAAGAAATGATATTAATCCTAACAAATTTTATTTATTTTTATTTTTTGACATTACATGGCCGGTTTTCAACTTTCTTATAAAAATACATTGCTGGCAATTTCATTACAAAAAAGTATTGTTGGTAATTTTTTTTAATAAAAATCTACTTTAGTAAAAGTAATTTTTACTATAAAATATATATATTTATACTTTCCTAATGTTTTGATTTTTGTTTGGGAATTCACTATTTCCCCATAGCTGGGACTCCAAATGTTGCTACCACTCCGGGCCAGAGTAGACCTGGGAATATCAATAATTTAGAGGTGGTTCCACGCTCTTCAAAAACGCGAGTCTCCCGATCAGAAGCCTTGCTACTGGATGTAGTTTCTCGTCATACACACGACTATCATATGAGGCCTAATATTTTAAAAAAATGGCAACGTAGGTTTCACGCAAGTATACTTAAATATACAATGTAATGTTTTAAAATTTAATTCTTATTTGAGGAAACATCTTCATTATTTTCCTATTTTCAAATTTCATGATTAATTTTTCCTTATTGAAACTAAATGTGCTCCCCAGAATTTTAATTATTCGCCAAGTGCGCCTCTTAAGTAAATAAACAGGTAGACAAGAACTTTAGAGAGAAACGTCTAAATAGTGTTTGTTTACCATGGAAAGCGCGTTTTGGGTATAGCGATACACTACATGCGGTAGCAAGGTCTCTGATCGTGAAGTTTTGGTGCGCATGGAACCACCTCTTAATTGCTGTTATTACCACATCTACAATGATCCGGGGTGTTAATACCTGTTAGGGTCACAGCTATGGGGAAATAGGTAATCCCCCAAACTGAAGTCTAAACACTATGAAAGTATAAAAATAGTTTTTTTTATTGTAAAAATGCCAGCAATCGATTTTTGAAAAAAAATGCCAGTAATAGATTTTTTTTAAAATCACCCATACGTTTGACTAGACAAATATCCTCTTTACAAAAATACATCAACGAAACCTGATCTACAAACTGATTTTTTGCAAAGAATACATATTCTATCCATACAAACCTATCCTAAAGAAACTTGTCAGCATTAGATAACCCATTGAGGTGTTGATATGCCGTAAAACAAAATAAATAAACCAATAAAACTAGACAAGAAAAAAAAATTCTCCTTACAGAAATACGCCAATGAAACTTTATCTACAAATTGATTTATTACAATGTATACATATTCTATTCAACAAACTTATCCTAAAAATCTTGTCGTAACCCATTGAGGTGTTGATATGTAGTAAAACAAAACGAGACTCTACAAAAAAACGCTCCTTACAAAAATACGTTAATGAAATCTAATTTACAAAGTAATTTCTTACAACGAATACATATTCTATTCCTACCAAACTATCCTAAAAATGTTGCCGGCATAAAATAACCGACTCAACGGTTGATATACAGTAAAACAAAATAAACGAAACCAAACAAAAGCTACAGAAAGCTACGCTGTTGTGTTTTAAGATATTCTCCTGTACAATCAGCGAAACAAGTCTATACCAAACGAGATCCCATCGTCATTAACCGATTGCGTAGTAATCGTTGATGAGATGGCAATGTTTGAATGCAACGGTTTTATTCGATGGCATTACGCAACTGATATTGATTAGGGAAAGGAGACATTACCAACGTCAGTACTGGGCTATATTTTCATTCAATAAGAATTTTCCCATGTATTGATTCTGTGGGTAATGTTTAAAGATGTGAATTTTGTGTAGGCATTTTTTTTTTCTTAATGATCTTCCATCAAAGATATCGATTGTGTCAAGGGAATATATAGAAAAGTCGCGCTAATGATTCATATTCTATTCGTTAATTCAGCAAGACTAGGTTCATTGATCGTTATGCGAGTGATGTTAAGAGAAAATTAGGTTTTATTCGGATTTATCACAACTATAGGACACTGAACGGAAGAACATGTAGCACCATTTAGTTGATGTCCTTACAGTATTTATACGAATAAATGTCAATATAATAATAAAAAAATAAATGCGCAATTATTAAATTCCAATAACAGCAACAAAAAAATATAATTTTACCGGAGGATATTTTTTTAAATAGATAAAATAGTAATTGTCAAATTCGCCATTTCTATACATTTAATATTTCACAGTCATTGACCGAACAGTTATCGGAATTCTCGGCTTAAAATTATAAAACGCTTTTTTTTATCATTTGACCCCATAATCAAGGCAATAAAGCCACTAAGACGCACTGGTTTAATGGGTATTACAGAATATGAGAAAAATATATACTTTTAAGGAGGGCCAATAAAAGAAAACAAATTAAGTAAACAGAAGATAGCGATTGGCGTTGCATTTAAATTTTTGAAGATCAAAGTTGACAGAGAAGCTAGTCAGTAAAGTCACCAGGAGGACAGTAGATAGCGATTGACATTGCATTTAAAACTTGGCAGATTAAAGTTGGCTGGAAAGCATGGAGCCGGAAGGGAGTTTCACTAACGAGAAGTGCGATAGAAAGAAAATTCTTAGCCTAAAACTTACGGTTACATCTGGCCATTTCAACTGTAAAATGATAAGACCTTGCCACCAATCTATTACTGCACTTAACTTCATAAAGTCTAGGTATCATACTGGAATGTTCATCAGACCAATTACCATGAAACTATTTATCGAAAAGTCATAGGCAAGCTAAGTTACTTTTTCTTAAAACATCCTTTGCGGCATATTGGACTTCTCAATTTCCCTGTTGGCGTTTTTTTTTTCTAGTGCAGCTGATATTTTCCTTCAAAACGTAAATTGTTGTGGAAACATGTACATCGGTACATTATTTACATTATTCGGACTATTGTCCTCATCTTTGTCGCCATATTTATCACAGCGTTTCGGCCGTTGTACGCTCCGGCCTTCTTCAGGTGGTTGGAATGTCGAACTGAACCCTTTATTTCGCTCACTGAGGTAGACTGTTCTAACCACCTGAAGAAGGCAGGAGCGTACAACGGCCGAAACGCTGTGATAAATATGGCGACAAAGATGAGGACAATAGTCCGAATAATGTAAATAATGTACATAATACCTCATCTCAGAAATATAGACATGTACATCAGTGTTTTTTTTCTCCGGAACCAAAGTTTTTTTGGGTTTTTGTTTTGTTTTTGTTTTTGTTTTTTTTTATAATAATGTTCACCCTTTACAAGGTCCTGGCGCCACTCGAGGTAGAAGGTTACGTTAGGAACCCATTTGTGTGTATAGGAATGGAAGTTAACGGTTAACCCTTGCCTTGAACAGATTAAGATTATAGTGATCGGGGAAATATCCTGTTCAGAGTCAGTTCCCCAAGACATTGGTTCTCGGAAAAAAGCTGCTTGAGTGGACCTTATTTCTCAATGATTGAATACAGAAGGAATGTGGATGGTTTGCGAATATGTAAGTGGCTTGCCACATCACGCCTGTGCGAGGGAGGTTCCTCAACAAAGTGATAGGTAGACTAATGAAATGTTGAGTCATTTTTGTTAAATTTTATATTCTAAATTTCCCTATAGCGATTTACTAACCGTAGCTTATGTGTGCCACAAAGACAAAAGTACAGAGCAACAGTGAGCTCTCTTCTCATAGGTAATTGATCTAGCAAGATACGCTTGTTATCGATTAGATCATGTCGAATTACGCTTCGTATCTTTCCTATACGCGTACGATATATTGCTGGAAAATTCTTGGATTCTATAATAAAGGCTTCAACCTTTTTTATTTTTTAAAATTATAATAACTATAGGGAATTTATTTAGTGACGTCTGTGTGCGACTCGGATGGCGGAATCGGAGAGCCGAGTTCGAATTCCAATCGAATCCATTATATTCATTTACGTGCTAATACACTTGGGAAAGGTATTACTCCTCTCCCCACACCCAGCCATGGGTAAATAGCAGGACAGACCGGGTTCTGTTGCTTTGGATGACAACTGGTCTACCGCAGAAAGAAATGGCAACCTACTGCGGAAAAAAATCTGCCTCGCGAGACATGTATCGAAAAATACATGATCACCTAAGCATGTATGACGCATGGCCCATAACTGACTGGTGTGTGTGCGGAATCAGTGTGAAATTACCTTCACTGATTACTGGACTGAACTGTGCGTAGACAATTTGTGTATTATTGAACTTTCGATCAGGTACTTGGAGTCCACCCAACAGTAAGCTACGTCATGGCAAGTTCATTGTGCAGGATATTTCTCAACTATCTCATGGGATATGCTAATAGCATACAATAGCATCACTATGTGGTGAACACAATCAATGTTTACTTCGGTGGTAGGAGTTATATGACGTTCAGACTTTTGGTCATCTTCAAGACTTATACTTCATCTATATTCAGTTGTGCTCTTCAGCACTCTTGTATAACTTTGGGTTAAATAGCAGGAAGTAATTGGCATTTTAGCATCGGCTGGTAGCCTGTATAAGTGTAGTACAATTTTAAATTGTGAATTCTGGGGGAAAGCAATGGTAAAACAATCCACTATATGTTTTCAAAAAGGTATAACTCTTCACAGAAAGTAACGTAAAATACTTTGAATGTCAAGAAATTCTTCATTGTGAAAAGAGTGTATTAGAAGTGTTACAACCTTTTTGGTTTACGGTATATCAACCTCAATGAGTTATTTAATGCCGACAACATTTTTATTGCTGGTAATATTTTTTCCAAAAATTGTATTGCTGATAATTTTTTTTCTCCTCAAAAATGTATTGCTGGTTAGAATTTTTCCTTCAAAAACCCATTATTACAATCAAAATAATAATCTCACTTTCATAGTATTTTGACCCAAGTTTGGGTTTTAACTATTTGCCATAGCTGTGACCCTGACAGGTGCTACCACCCTGGGTCGGCGTGGACCTAGAAACACCAGTAATTAAGAGATGGTTCCACTCTTCTAAAAAACCTCCTGATCAGAGGCCTTGCTGTCGGACGTAGTTTATCGTCTTACCCAGGACGCGAAATTATATTTGGATGAAAAGTTGGACTTATATATAACTACGAGTGTGATAACTATATGTAATCATTATGCGGCTTTAATAAATAAATAAAGGGTGAATAACCACAGCTTTCGGCAAAGTCAGCCATTCATCGGTATAAACAACCCCCATCACTTGTGAGAAGAGTTTACAGTACTCAAGAATTCAAGAGAACATTTCCTTCTTTCTAACGAAAAAAAAAGAAGACGTATTTTATTAAAAAAAAAATCGTCTATATGTAAGCCAGTTCTATGACCACATAAGCATTACTATCTGACATAGAAATCTCCCATGAGTATAAATTCCAATATTTTCTATTAGGTTGGTGCAAAAATAATGACGTAATAATGTCGTTTTTTGACGTTATTACGTCATTATTTTTGCACCAGCGTAATACATCTTTTTAAGTCCAAATTTCCGCTATTAAATTGTTTTAATTTTTTTTTTTTAAAGTCGGCGGAAAACATTTTAATAAAATCCAAAGAGGAGAAAAATATGATAATACTTGTAAAACAAGAAAAATGGTTGCATAATTTCAGCACCTCCGACAAATATGGCAATAATAAAAGGAGAAATGATGTATTTAATCCGAGAATTCATACAACAAAGCATCTAAGAATATCAGAAATATTAATTCTGTCTTTCGCTGTTCCTCTTTACTTGAATTTGCCGACGAGAGTTCTGAAAGAATACAAGAATATTGATTGTTAGAATCAAAAGACCAGCTTTTCCATTTATTGCACCATGCCACCGGCCATTTTTCTCAGTCCCACCTTCAACCTTGGCTTCTGTTAATGTCTAACTACAACTTGAATCATCAATAAACAAGAACATTCGGCTGTTAAACATAAATGAAGCAGAGTCAGCGTAACGCTATCATTCTAATCATTCCTCACTCGTAGAATCGTTTTTGTTTTGTTGTTTTTAAAGCTTTTCACCCCAAGCAAAAAGGAAGTGCCACTTGCACGCAAGGAGTTACAGGGAAGCAAGAGTAAAAAGACGTGAAAGCGGAAAGAATGAAGAGAAGGACGGGGAATTAGATCAAGGCATCTGAAAATGTCGATTGACATTGCATTTGAATAGTTGGAGATTATCAGAAAAGCAAGTAAGAGGAAGGGAGTTCCACAGACGGGAAGTGCGAGACATGAAGCTATTGGAGTAGAAGAGACGGTTACATTTAACCGTTTCTATCGTAAAAGGATGGGACCGAGATGCCAACCTAGCAACGCGCTTACATTCATGCCGGTTGGGAACCAGCGAATGTAGCTCGTCGGAGCAGTTACCCCTCGGTTTTCAAATTCAGCCAGTACTTTAATTGGTAAAACAAACTAGTAAACCTATCAGATGTAGGCGGAACAAAGATAGGATAGAGAGACTAATATCCTTATCATCATTGTTATGTAAATCTTTATCACAGAGATGCGTAGAATGTGTTCTCTGCATGTCAACAGATGTGCAGTGAGTCCTGTTGATCTGAAAGATGGTTGTGAGCAACTCTTTATGCGGAAGAATCATTCATTGCAAGAGGCAATCGATTTCGTTGGCTACAAAAAAAAACAAAAAACAAACAAAAAAAAACAACAAAAAAACAAAGCAATTCGCTACTATAGAAACGGAAATTCTCATCATTGAAATCCAGTAAAATAAGACGATGTGTCGTCATGGTAACGAGCTCGGGGAAAAATACAATCTACGAACCGATTTCGAACTTCGGTCGAGGCTGCAGATATTTTTCTGGCAATGGAACAGATCCATTTTTCTCTGATCTCTGGCCCGTCAATAAATATAATGAGAGAATGTCCAAAGAATTAATGAGATTATTTTCCTATGGTTATGCAATATGCCAAGAGAGAATTGCTGCTAATTATTTATATATATATATATATATATATATATATATATATATATATATATATATATATATATATATATATATGTGTGTGTGTGTGTGTGTGTGTGTGTGTGTGTGTGTGTGTGTAAAATAGGATATTGATTCCCGAGAAATTTTACAAATGGAAAACGTTTCATTGAAAATAGATTTCATTACGCGTTTCGCCTTTCTAGGCTTCGTCAGTTCCCAAAAAAGAAAGGAAGGAATGTATGGTGTGTGTGCGTCTATGTATTAGTGTGTATGCTTAGTTAATGATTTATAGTAATTTTTTTCCAAAGCTGACGTTTCCCGTGATTAAAGAAAACAACGAAAAGAATGAAAAATAGTGATTATAATAAAGCCATTAATATTTATTCTGCATCATGATTTCATTATATATATATATATATATATATATATATATATATATATATATATATGTATGTGTGTGTGTGTGTGTGTGTGTGTGTGTGTGTGTGTGTGTGAAGAAATATAGTCTTAAGATGTGCTATATTTATGGGATAAAGTGCTCAATATCAGAGATAGAGCGTGTGTAAATATAAAAGTGAACATTGAGGTCAACACTTAGAGGCGACAGTTTGTTTCATGCTAGATGCAATCTTCAAGCCACCTGTGTATGTATATATATATATATATATATATATATATATATATGTATATATATATATGTGTGTGTGTGTGATTTTGTAACAAATATGCCGTGAAATCCGACAGATTAATATAAATAACAAATAGAGAACTTTTGCCAATTTAACATTTTTCATTTGTGCCGTTTGATTTTAATTGGTTAATTAACTTGCATTCGACATTAAAAAAAAAACAAAAAAAAACGTTAGTATAATTTATGGCCTTGCGAATTCAAGGGAGACAAATTCGCCCCTTCGAAGTTACAAGAAATTAACAGATTCTAAATCTAACTGAAAATCCGTAAATATTGCTTTAGTCATTTAAGTGGATCATAAATCGAGTATCATTCGATTCTCACCTAGACAAACGAGAATGATTTCCTATTCGTTCTTTATCATATCACACATACTTACACAGATGAATATATATATATATGTATGTGTGTGTGTGTGTGTAGGATTAATATGAGTAAGATTTGTCACTAAGCTGACTGATGTTTACTCCAGTATCTCGACTCCAGAGTTTCGTAGACGGATCTGTCCACCCACTCTTCAGGGGGTTATCAGCAATTTACTGCTTATATTTTAAACTCAAAATTTAAAACTTAAAAATTACAACTCGAAATTTAAAACTTGAAATTTCATACAAATATATAAACTCAATTTCAAACTCAAAATAATAATCTCAGATAAGTAAAAATCAAAGTTCAAAACTTAAATTTAAAACTAAAAATTTAAAACACAAAATTTACAATTCAAAATTTAAAACACAAAATTAAGACAAAATTTGGAACTCAAAATTTAAAACTCAAAATTTAAAACTCAATTTAAAACTCAATTTAAAATTCAGCGTTTTCCCCATGGTATTACCGGATGTTCACGTTTACATCACGCCCACCGCTAACACACATATATAATTCCATGAATTAAAATATTACTTTCCCCTGATGAAGTCCATCTAAAGGCCGAAACACTTTACCTAGCATTTTGTCGCATTCAATCGCTAAATAATTAAATTATTTATCTCTAGGGAAAGTTTTACACTTTGGAAAATGTCTTGAATTATTTTAACTTAATGGGTTTCGTGGATGTAAATATTTCTTTTTTTCGATATATTAATATATATAATTTTTATTTTTATACATAAACTCTGACTCCGGCGGGTGTAAAAAAATCCAGATGATACAACTTGTAAATAAAAAAACAATATTACACAAACTTATATCTGGGAAAAATTCAAGAAAAAAAAGAAAAGACTAAAAACATCCGTATTTGGTGAAAATAACCAACCACTCCTGCAATGCCTAACCAAAAGAAAATCACCGATAGATTTACCTAAGCTGATACGTAAAAGTATTCAATAAACTAAGTAGAGCAAAAATAGAATACATAAAGATCCAAAACCTATCTACCTACGTTTCACCTACCGGATCATCAGGATATTTCTAAAATGGGTTGGCCCAAACGGCATTTTATTGATAAAACGGCCACAATAAAGAATTAAGAAAAAATAGCATAAAAAACAGCAACAGCAAAAACAAACCAACCAAGTAACCAGGCATTTTTTCCAGTTTTTTATGTTTCTTATATATATATATATATATATATATATATATATATATATATATATAAGGCTTAAACACTAATACTTCATGGTTATAATCTATTACATTGCAGTTTTAATCACGATCCAATTAATCAGACCTACAAATTTATAAAGAAAACAAATTCCAATGTTTATACATTTTACCCATGGAATATTAATGTTTGAGCCTTTTATATTATATTCTTGCTCTGTCCTGGACATTGAGTTCTACCTGGATCTATCCTCTTGGAAATATATATATATATATATATATATATATATATATATATATATATATATATATATATATATATATATATATATGCACAAACACACGCACACAGACATATATATATATATATATGTCGACCACTAATATATATATATGTCGACCACTAATATATATATATATATATATATATATATATATATATATATATATATAACCAATTATATAATTGGTGTATACGGAATGAATTCCAATAACCAACAATTACTATTCTTAAAAGACTGCACAATACAGAGTAGAGCAGATATAATTATTTATTTAAAAAATTATAACATAAATATGTTATAAAATCACTACAAGAATAGCCATTTTGTTTCAACACCTCGGTGTCTTATCAAGTGATGATTGAACATCATCTCTTGATAAGACACCGGAGATGTTGAAACAAAATGACTATTTTTGTAGAGATTTTAGAACATATTTATGTTATAATTTTTTAAAATAAATAATTTTATATATATATATATATATATATATATATATATATATATATATATATATATATATATATATATATAAACGAATTTAGAGAAGTAAGAACGAAACAAATTTGTAGTTGTCAGCAAATAAATTCGACCTCATGACTTAGATTGCCAAATTCCGTATTGGCGAATGTCCCAAATTTCTTTTTTTAGATTCTCTAAATAATGCATTTGAGGAAGAAGAAAATAACGAGTGAAACGTTTGCCGAAATGTTAATTTCTTCAAGGAGTGAAATAAAAAATAAAAATATTGATTGATTTTTTTTTTTTTTTTTGACAGATTTTTGCTTTGATTACTGCAAATTTGAAAGCTGGCAAAAGTTCTACTGAATCAATTTTAACCTGGAAAATATTTCATTTAGTAATCAATGCAACAACATTTATTTAAACACACACACACTTATACGCTCTGGAAGTTTCTCTCTTTTTCTAACACTTTCACTTACACACATTCCTTCAGTTCCTTTCTTTCTCATATTCTTGCTCTCTCTCTCTCTCTCTCTCTCTCTCTCTCTCTCTCTCTCTCTCTCTCTCTCTCTCTCTTTCCCGTTCCGTCTTTCTGTCTCGATCACTCTCTGCCTCGCTCTCTCTCTCTCTCTGTCAATCTCTCTCTCTCTCTCTCTTATCCTTTCATATTCGTTTTTCCGTCTCGATATCACTCTCTCTATATATACACCGGTTCCTGTACGATTACCGAAGTTAAGCAACATCGAGCCTGGTCATTAACTGGAAATACTAAGTGCTGGAAGCTTGGATGAGAGAGTGACGTAATGGATAATAGCCCGGAATTGCTAATCAGAGCCGAAATCCTATTCCAGTTAGCTCGTTATATTGAAATACCTTTGGGGAATCTATTAATCCACCTCTCTCTCCCCAGCTATGGGTTAATTAGCAAGCCTTGTTTTATTTAACCATTATTATCTCCCAAAATAAAAAAAAATAAATAAATTTGTGTAAAAAATATTTAGATTTTTGAATTAAATAACTCATAGATTTGAATAAACTGCTAACCAGAAATGTGCAAAGGACCCAGTATATACTGTACAGTTCGAAAGTTTGAAGCTATCCCTGCATTAGCATGGGATGAACTTGACAGAAGAGTGAAAAAAATAATGAAAAGAAGTCATTGAAAGAATTATGGAATCATTTATCAAATTTGATCACTATCCGGATTATTTCGGAGGTGTGCAGAGAGGAACCCAGACGAGTCTCGTTTTTGGGTGGCAGACAGCTACCCGACCCCGTTTTTTACAGTGTTTACGGGGAATTTTTGCCCGAGCGTACGGGCTCGGATACCCCACAATAAACTCGGCCTTCTGCCACATCCGATCGCGTGGGGCGGTAGATAAATATAATCATTAATCAAATATATATTTTGAGGAACTTTTGCAACAAATGCCAAATATTTGTACTGCAGTAAGCAAGGTTAAAGGAGGATATTACTGTGTATATATTAATGTTCAAAGGTTTCAGTGGCCCCAAAATAATTGTTTTGTACTTTAAATAAAAGAAAATTATTATACATTGTTATACAAAAGAGAGACATCAATTTTTATTAGAAGTGTTATTATGACAAAAAGAATAAGAAAAAAATTATTATTAAATTTTGCTCTCGTCAAAATATCCTCCTAATTGCTTATCACTGCTTGGTGCAACATACAGCGAGGAACAAATATATATATAGCGAGCTACTCAGCGTAGACTAGATGCGACACCAGGCCGACAATATGCAACAAGCAGTGAGTATTGTACTTACAATATAGTCGTTACGGATCTAGCAAGTGAAACATTTTAATCATCCCACAACGTCGAAGTGCCCAAGACACAAATACCATATTTTCCGGCTTAGAAACGCACCCCAATATTGGAAAGAAATTTCTAAGAAAAGAAAGTCATTCTCATACAACAACACATTCACCATGCACCCCTCACATACTCGCGCTACGTATTGTTAACATTAATCATCGTCCGATTTTGTTTGTATGGCAATGACCTAAACTAAGAGTAGAAAGGACAAAAATTTGGAAACGGCATACTCTACTGCTTGGCATTCGCACCGGAAGCTCCAATACGAACATTTACGGGTGTTTGGGCGCCAATCTGAGGAGAGCGCAAAGGATTCGGAAACATTTGAATGAGTCTAATGGTGATTACAAAAATCCGGAAACTCGGAAAACTCACTCTAATCGTTCTGATAGGAAAGCATCTCCCGAATTTGTTGGTGGGGGCCTCAGATTCAACACGGCGACCTACATCAAGTGCCTTGAGGAGGTCGTGCTGCCCTGAATCAAGAGGGTGGCTGCTGGAAGACCCTATGTTTGGCAACAGGTCTCTTCAATCATGCCACACAAGCAACAAAACCTAGTCATGGGTGTCAGGTAATTTCTGCGACCATGTCAACCCCCCCCCCCCCAAAAAAAAAAATCTGGTCAACGGATTCCCCAGATTGCAGTCCTCTTGGTTATTATGAGTGAAGCACAGTTGAGAGGGAGAGAGATCAACAAATCTCCTTGTAATATCAAAGATGAACTGAAGGCAAGGATTATGACAGAATTCACCATCTGAAACAAGGAGGGCATCCAGAAGCAATAAAGGAGATTCCGACGTCGTCTGGAGGCCGTGGTTATTGAATAAGTTTACTCTTTAGTATTTCATGATAGTTTTGAAATATTTTGGTAAAATAAGATGTCAATGCTATTTTCATTTTTGCGTAATTTAGACGACAATTTATTTGTAGTTCGGAGAATAAAAGATATGTTCTGGCTTTCTTAAGAACAGTCTTCTTCTGTGTCATAACCTTTCAGGACGTAGGCGATAATGGTTCTCCACAACGTCCTGTCCCCCGTACCTCATAATATAATTTGTATTTTTGTGTTATTTTTCTTAAAACATAATACCCAATTCATTTATTTAAGCTGGCTATGTAGGTCATACGTTGTTTTCCTAGGTCCCTTTTGCCTTCAGTCTATCATGTGGATATCAGATTTACCAAGCTCTCTTTCCTCATTATTAGAAATTTCTATTGTCTCTTCCTGGTGTCAAGTATAAGTTTCTTTTTTGTTTCCATTTTCTCTAAAACTTGGTAATTAGGTTATGCGTTGTTTCCTCTATCCCTATATGCCTTCAATCTGTCCTGTGAGTATCAAATTTTCCAAGCCCTCTTTCCTCGTTATATTCCCTAGAAAATTCAATTGTCTCTTTCTGGTGTCAATTATGTTTCCTTTTTGTTTCCATTTTCTCAAATGATTCGTCGTTACTTACATGTTCGGTTCATGTTATCTTCGCCATCCCTCTGTAGAATCACATTCAAGATGCTTCAAGTTTGTTCTTCATATATGAATAGGTTATACTGCATTCATTCCCTTATAGGAAGACTGGTATCAGGTAACAGTTCAGTAGTCTTTTCTTTGTTTCTAACGATTTCTTTCGGTTTATTAATACACTTAGCTTTTGGAATGCATCGTTGGCTATCCCAAATCATCGCATATCAACGAACTTGTAAAATTCAATACGTCCAAAAATGAAACGAGTAACGGCTGGAGTGTAATGGGTAATCACTTAGAATGAGAAATCACAAAGCGGAGTTCCAATTCTTCTGAAAATCTTCTGCTTTGTCAGTCATGAATCAAAAGAGACATGATCACCCAAATGTGTATCACGTATGCCACTTGAGTGTCTTTATTTCTTCCTCCGCTCAGGGGTTGAATAGCAGGACAGACTGGGTCCTAAAGCCTTGGTTTGCAATTGGTCTATCGCAGAAAGAACTGAAAACCTACTGCGGGAAAATCTTCTGCTTTGTCAGTCATGAATCAAAAGAGACATGATCGCCCAAACGTGTATCACGTATGGCACTTGAGTGACTTTATCTCTTCTTCCTCCAGTCAGGGGTTGGATAGAAGGACGGTCTTTATCTCTTGTCATTCCATCTATGGTTTGAATAGAAGGACAGACTGGGTCCTATAGCGTTGGTTTCAATTGGCCTATCGCAGAAAGAACTGGTAGCATACTTCGGGAAAATCTTACGAATCGAAAGAGATATCATCTGCCAAGCGTATGACACTTAACTGACTGACTTAACGTTCCTCTTCTCACTGAGAAAAGCAATCATGGTGGGTCGATGTTCTCAAAGACTTCTCCTTGCCTTGCACGTTCATTTGAACCCAAGAACTGAAGTGGAACTTGTATATATGATTTATTACTAAAGAGGCTGGAAAAAACTCGGTTCATCATACTGCTCCTGTAAGTATCTGACTACCCCTGCAGATCAGACCAAAAATTGAGCATTGCTGTCATATGTAGGCATTAAGCGGCCTAGTTCTCGCTTGCCTGTTTTGATCGTTCAAAAGCTACTACGCAGCCTTTTGGGTGGTTAATTCTTTCAATCCTACAGTCCTTTTCCGACAGTCGAAACGCCGTAAACCTCTTGCAAATCTATCGCTATTTCCATGGAAAGTGTTCTGCCGGTCTACATTCCTTCGTTCCACTAGGACCTATTCAGATGGAATCCGTTATGCCACAATACACAAGAATGAATCATCCTAATTTTCCTTCGTATTGCACTGGCCCTTCCCTAGATCTGATCCTTTCTTTGGAACAGACACCCAGCATCTTGTTTTTCCCAATCAATACAATTCACCTCCTCAAGTCCAAAGTTAACCGTTATCTTTCCTACGTAACCTCATAAACTGCACTTACTGACTTTTCTTACGCTGATAAAACGACACACAGGGCACCTCGCCGTGGTGTAATGGTTAGGAATCTTGTCTCGCTAGAACAATAACGACTGAATAGTGTGTTCGGTCCTCTGTAGATAGCTCCGTACTTTCGGTTTTGTGCCACACTTAACCTGCGCTTAGGAAATCGGTGTACATATAGTAATCCTCTCTCTCAAATGGATTTTCGGCTTTGTGAAATTGATATAAAAAGCTAATGAAAAAAAAAGACTACGAAAATTTATACACGAAACTAGGATGGGATTGAACTCAGCACGTCGATGTCTTTTTCTACGCTGATAGAAAGTACACCACCCACACGTACTCTTTTATTTTATTAACCGAGGAATATTGGCCAATTTTATACACTTCATTTTCTTTTGTTGCCCCACATAGAAAAAGAAAATCTTTTTTTACATGTCATCAATGGTGCCGAAAAATACATTTATTATATTATTTACATAAATTGCGCAATCGGTAACACATTTGCATTATCCTCCTCATCTATCTATCACTCTCTCTCCTACGCCCTCTCTCTCTCTCTCTCTCTCTATCTATCATCATATCTCTCATTATATATATTTCCCTATCTCACAATCTCCTTCTCTCTATACATCAATCTTTTATCTCTCTCCCCATCTCCATCTTTCTATTAACCTATGTCACTCTATATTTATGTCCCTATCACTAGATCTCTCTGTGTATATCTCTCTATCTCTTTCTTCATCTCCATATCGCCATGTTTCTCCATATATATATATATATATATATATATATGTGTGTGTGTGTGTGTGTGTGTGTGTGTGTGCGTGTGTGTGTGTGTGTGTGTATCAATCTCCATCTCTCTGTCAACCTCTCTCGATATGTATCACCTATCTCTCTCTCCATTTCCTTCTCCATCTACCTATCACCATTTATCTCTCTATATCTGTTTTCTTCTCTCACTCTCTCCATCTCCCTATCTTCCTCTTTCTCTCTTTCTTTCTCCCTATCAATTTCTCTATCTCCCTATAACCATATATATATATATATATATATCCCTTTCTTTCTCTTTCAATCTACATCTCTTTATCAGCCTCTCCCTATTTATATTCATATATATATATGTGTGCGTGTGTGTGTGCATATATATATATATATATATATATATATATATATATATATCCTATCTCTTTTCCCATCTCCCTCTTCATCTCCATCTCCCTATCACCCTATCTCTCTCTATCGCCCTATTTCCCTCCTCTTTCTCCCTATCTCTAGCTTTCTATCAGCCGATATCTCTCTCTCTCTCTATCTCTCTCTATATCTCTCTCTCTCTTCGCCCAAACCCTTGCAAAAAAATACGCGCCTTAACGTATTTTGATAAAATTTACCAAAGGAGTGGTCTTATTTTGCTTCGACCGAATACGCCACACAGGCAGCACTGCCTACCAAAGTGAATGTAATTTTTCTTCGTTTTCAATCTGCGTCCTCAGAAGGCTGGAGAGTGGAATGGGTTTTAATATGCTGCAGATCGGGATTTCAGAAGAGGAGTCAGTGTCGGTGGAGGGGGGTTAGTTAGATTGAGTGTTAGAGCAAGCGGGAATCAGTTCTAGATTTGGAAGGATCAGGGTTTAACGTTATCTGCCTGGGTGTTTGAAGGTCACGTTTCTAACTTTATTCAATCAGGTCGCCGGCAAGAGAATCTCGTTTATTCTCGTCGCTGAGGCGAGATTAGCCAACCATCGAGTTACTTGATAAATTAAGTTTATAGTTTTTTTTGTTTTTTTTTTCTTTTCATTCTCGCCCAAATTGTTAACATCAATCATATATGACTCAGTACAAATCATGTTGAAAACAAGCCCGACAAATGTGTGCATTGTGTTTGCGCGTTCGCATGCTTTAACGTAAGAACACGTGACAAGGTCCAATCACTTGTTTCATTACCGGTGATGCTCGTTATCTCGATTTGTATCAAATACTCGGGCTGATACACTGCTTACAATTCCGCTATTATATGCATTGCAATTACAAAAAGTGCGACGAAGACAAAAATCTAATTTACCCAATCGATGCCGTCAACAAAGTGTTTCATGCTTTCGATCAATAACAAAAGTTGGATTAAAGTTACTCCGAAGAACATTCTTGGAGCCACTAAACTATAATATACACATAAAACGGCTTGCGGCTAGATGACGTTGAAACACCGATTCCCGTACGATCAGCGAAGTTAACCAACTTCGAGTGTGGCCAGTACCTAGATGGGTGAACGCTTGGGAAGACCAGTTGCTGTCAGCTTGGATGTGCGGGTGGTGTAATGGATAAAGGCTTAGAATTAGAAATCGGGAGACAAGTTTAAATTCTTGTTGGGTTCGTTACATACACTTAAGTGCAAATATTCTTGAGAAACATATTAATCCACCTCTTCCTCCCATCTATGGATTAATTAGTAGGGCTTGTAAATCATTATTATCTCAAAAATAGTTCTTGCAAATTTTCTGGCTTTAAACAACTTGCTAAAAGTTGACAAGCCGTAAAAATAACAACTCAAATCATATACAAAAAACGAAATAATAGAGGATTTGTTCACAATTCAATGCTTACTGACATCATCACCGGAAGGAGTTAGAAATAAATATTGCCTTGTTAAAAAATCAGAAATGACGAAGAGAATAGGCAAGTCACTCTACGGTAGGCCACTTAAATGTAAAGCTACAATAAAAGTTAGATAGAAGAAAACGCGATCAATACAAAAAAAAAAAAAAAAAGTTCTTCTAAGTACCGTGTCTCTTCAGGACGAAGGCGATCATTGCTCTCCACAACTTCCTATCCTTTATAGCGCTTATCAATGTTTGTCTTTGTATTATCCCTCAATCTCTGTTCTATTCTGCCATCGTTTTCCACTATCTCGTTAGGTAGGTTGATCATGGCTCTCCACTACTTCCTATCTTTTGTAGTTTGTAGTAATGCTTGATTTTGTATTTTGTGTTCGCCATAGTCTATGAATATAGAATACAGCGCAGTACGTAATCTGTTCAATGAAACAACGTTAAAGATTAACACTCACGAGTCAGACACTCTAGTGAATCTGACTATATCGCCAATACCACCAGAAGCTGTTCCGTAATTCTTCAGTCTTCGATATCAAAAGCTGCCAGTAAATATTCGGAAAAAAAAACATGGCCGCCTTTATACACGTCGCATTGAATATTCTGAGCCTTCTGATTGGTTAACCCTTCTATTGGTGAATTATAAAAAGAGTCAGCTCATTTGGTTGGCTCACTAGTACTAGCTACCCAAAACTTCCAACAGTATTATCCCTCGCAATTGAAAACTAGTTAATTTTTTTAAAGTATTTAACCCCCCAAGCAAGGCAGTAGTGCCATTAACGCGCAGGAGGTTACAGCGAGTGAAAGTGAGAGAAAAGATTCGGTATATGGGAGACTGAGGAAAGGGGAAATAAACAGGGATCAAGGCATCAGAAGATGGCGATTGATGCTGTATTTAAAATTTTGAAAATTTGTAGTTATCAAGGAAGCAAGTAAGAGAAAGGGAGTTCCTCTGTCGGGAAGTGAGAGAAAATAAACTTCTGGGGTAAAAGTAGCAGTTACATTTAACTATTTCAAAAGTAAATTGGTGAGACCTAAATTCCAATCTAGTAGCACTCTTAAGTTCATGTAGTCGGGGAATCAGGGAAGACAGCTCGTCAGAAAGGTTGCCATGAAAATATTTGTAGAAAAGACAGAGGGAAGCCACATCACGAAGGCGAGAAAGTGACTGAAGTCGAGATGTCAAGTCAGGATCGATTACATTGCAGATCCTTCTTTGGATTTTGTCGAGAATCTCGGGCTGAATATTCAATGCATGGACGAATGGTAGATTTTTACATGTGTAAGATGGACTCTGACGAGAGGCTGATTATGGCTCCCCATTACTTCCTATCCTTTCTAGCGCCTAGCAATATTTGTCTTTGTATTATCTCTCATAATCCCTCTACATTCATCCATTTACTAAAGTTGGTTAGGTAGGTTACACGCTGTTTTCTCATATTGCCTTCAATATGTCATGTGAGTTTCAACTTTTCCAACCCTTCTTTCCTCCTTATTTGTCAATGAAATTTCAATTACCGATTTCTGATTTTAAGTTGGTAGCTGTTTTGCTTCCATTTTCTTTTAAGAACATTTGCTGCCTACATTTTCTGTTCATAGTACACTTAGTATCCCATTGTTGCCTCAAGAATTCCCTTACTGAGACAAATGACAATCATCCATTGTTTTATAGGAGGAATGATATTACATAGCAGTCCAATTAGTTTTCCTTTGTTTCTAACGAAATTTTCCTGTTTCTAAATAATTTGTTTAGTTTTTGGAAGGCATCGTTCGTTATTTCAATATTCATTCGAATTTCAACGTAATATTTTCCATCCTCTGTCAAAACTCTTTCCAGATATTTAAACTACGGTACTTGATTGATTATAACAGCTCTTATACTGGTCAACACGATTTTTGGTACCAAGAAACAAAACACATTTTTTAGCTAATTTCATGGTTCTGGTGACCTTAGTTTTTCATTGTTTTCATTTTTGCTGTACTGAAATTGCCCATTTCTTTGGGGAAAAAAAGATCAATTCACGATCTTGGCTTGTCGCAAAATTTAGTTAATAAAGGTTTTAAAAACCCATCAATTTTCAGGTAGGCGGAGCAATTTATATCAACCACTGAAATAAACTATTTTTATGAGAAAAAAGTGTTTTTGAGTCAAAAATTTTAAAATAGAAGTACCGAATTTTCCCAATTTATCGCCAAAATTAAAATTAAATGATAAACTTTATCAGTAATTCAATTTAGTAAAGCTGATACTTAAGGTGACATCGAAAAATGAAACCCTAAAATCTTCTGTTTGATATTCATAAATTTATCTCATTACTTTTATCCCGACACTTCACTAAGGAAGGAAACCAAGGACATTCAGAGCATTTTGTTTTAACAGTTGGAAAGAAACTTCAACTAAAGACATCCTAATTGAATGCACCTATTCCATTGTATTAGGTTGGTGCAAAAATAATGACGTAATAATGTCGTTTTTTGACGTTAAAAAATACGTCAAAAAACGACATTATTACGTCATTATTTTTGCACCAACCTAATACATGCTACTGTTGGAGTGTCAAAAGGGACTTAAATAACATTGAACATGACAGACAATCAGAAAAGAAAATTTTTTTCCACAGTTCTTATGTTCACGAAGTTTTTATTTCTGCTGTTAGTTTATTAAATGATTTGATGAAAATAATTGGTATATTCAATCGTGTTATTTTTTAAGACATAGGGTCTGATTGTTATTGCTAAAATAGTATTTCTCAATAAGTAGACTAATATTTATTGGTTTAAATACGAATTGAGTGGTTTCTACTATTTTATGTTGAGGAATATTACCATCGGTCAATATCATATATCCAGAAAACAAATGAAAAGAATTTTTTTTTTTTCAAAAAATGAGGCATTTCTATGCAGCAAAGACGGTCGCTAACCAAGAAACAGTAAGGTCATTTTCAGATTCAGCGCCCTCAAATTAGTTAAAAATGATGTTTGATGTCTCGACACTACTTCAATTATTTTTTCTTGCTAACCAGTATAATTCATAGCACACATCTTGAATTTTTCTCCACACATTCTTTCTTCTGACAGCCAGTCCTTTCTTCCCGTTTTCTTTTACTAACTTACCTAAGATGTCATATAATTTCCATTCTGTATCTGCCATCAAGACAGTGTCATCTGTGTATCTTATATTAAGATTGTAGCCACCGATACTAAATGCTTGTAGGATTTCCATCACCCTTAAGTTAAAATAGCTTTGCTATAGACGTTGACAAAATCCGAGGAGAAAACATCCTCCAAAGAGATAAAAAATAGCAGCGTTCTCCTGATAAATAAAACAATTTTCAAGAAGACCTAACATACTTCATACAAAGCGTCTTCCCCTACCAACACCCCATGGAGCCATCACCAACAAGTTATCTCTTACCACAGTTCCTAATCTCAATGATGAGTATATAAAATCGACCAGCAACGTTGGAAATGATTTGGATGCTGCACGTTTAACCGCCACTTTTTGCCTGTGGTGTTTTTCAACACTCTGCCTGTTCTTATCACCAGCACGGCCATACCATCGAACCGATGAGAAAACCTGGACGATGGTCGATACGAGTTTTTGGTTGGCTGGCCGGCTGGCTGACTGGCGTGTTGCTGGGCAGAAAGCTTGTCATGGCATTTTTCCCGAAATAAAATAATCGCTTTGTCCGGAATGGAAAACAAAATGAAGCCCGCCTTTTCACACACGCACCCGACCACACTCCCAGAATCCATATTCAGTAATCTTTTCCTCCAAGACAATTCCTTTCCTTTTGCGCGAATGCACACACACACATACACATACACGCTCGAGCACGCACACACATACACGAACGTACAAACGAGCAAACATACATATACACACAAGAGAACACGAGCCTATACACAGTACACGTTTGACCGTTTAAGTTAAAACAGTTTATTTGCTCCTCACATTTTAACAACTCTTTTCTTTCTTTCTTTTTTCTTCATCTATCTATCTATCTATCTATCTATCTATCTATCTATCTATCTGTCTATTTATCTATCTATATATCTATCTATCTATCTATCTATGTCAATTCATATTTATCTAAACCTTTTACATATCTACTTCAAACTATCCTTATTTATCACACTCTCTTTTTGTCTGTGCACACACTCATTTTAACAACTATTTTTATTTCTTTCTCTTTCAATCTATCTATCTATCTATCTATCTATCTATGTCTCTCTCTATCTATCTATCTATGTCTATTCATATTTATCAAAGCACTTGTACTTCAAACTGCCATTATTTATCGTGTGTGTGAGTATACATACACACACACACACACATATATATATATATATATATATATATATATATATATATATATATATATAGTAAAAATATACATTTAAGATATGCTATATTTATGACTCAAAGGGGCCACTAAGTTCAACCTCGTGTGGATAGAGTGTGTTTCATGTTTGAACGCGATCATCAGGCCATGTATATTGCCCAATAATTCCACTCTTATATCACAGTGTATTTCGTCTGTGCATTCGAGAAATCTTGATAAAGACAACCGTGCTCCGTAACCAACAGACGGCATTTTCTACAATAAACGGTGACGCAAGTTCGTTTTTTGACGGAGGGCACATTGTCTTCTTAAGATTGATCTAATGTGAAGGCCGAGAGTCGTACTACACATTGTTTAAAATAAAACAAAAAATGAAGTCTATATAGGATTGTTCACTCGTACATTTTCCTATATTTATTCATTTGGTTTTATATATATATATATATATATATATATATATATATATATATATATATATATATATATATATATATATATATATGTGTGTGTGTGTGTGTGTGTGTGTGTGTGTGTGTGTATAACAGACAACCAATGTCTATTATGTTTGATGACCCGTTCTAAATTAAAGCATCTAAACAAAGTTTACAACGGCTAATGATCAAACAATTAAGACATTCGCTGTCTGTTATATTTAACAATATATGTTTGAATATATATATATATATATATATATATATATATATATATATATATATATATATATATATATATATATATATATATATAACCAAATGGATAAATATAGGCAAATGGAAGAGCGAATAATCGTATGCAACTATATATATATAGTTAAGAAAAAACAGGTTTCAATGTTATATGGATACGAAGCCTTTTCATCTTAACTACTTCACCAAGAACATTCTGGTCCCCGGAAAAAAAAAAGACTACGAATTGACCCTTCTACACAAAGTAGAATGTGTCATTAAGAGGATGAGATGAAAGATATTATTCACTAACCGCTTTATTTATATATTTATATATATATATATATATATATATATATATACACGCATATATATATATATATATATATACGCACACATACATATATATATAGAGAGAGAGAAAGAGAGAGAAAGAGTTCTGCATTTATATTGATTTTCTAATCGTTAGTTAGATATGGCACAAGGTCAAAAGTATAGTGCGTGAGTGAGGATCGAACTGACTACACATTACTCAGTCGTAACTGTAATAGCGAGATAAGCTTGCTCAATAATTCTCCACGTCAAGGTTCCCCTTGCTATATATATATATATATATATATATATATATATATATATATATATATATATATATATATATATATATATATATATATATATATATATATATATATATATATATATATATATATATATATATATATACGGTGTTTTCTGTATTTCCAAGCTTCTAAACCGTTACTATTGTCTTGATCACAATGCTCAATGCTGTAGGTTTGTCCCAGGACGAATTAGATTTAGTAAATACCAATATTTGATGATGTATTGTAGCCAAACCCGTAGCTTTCAGATAAACTTTGATTTGAAATTTTCATAGCATGATATTTTGCTATGTAATTAATATTCGCCGCTGGATTAAGTGCCTAAACAATGAAGTAGATTATACTGAAAATCAACCATATTTTCTCGTTCAGACTAAACGCTTTTTTTCCACCATTAGCTAAGGTATTGATCGACCGCTGTAAATACTTTCCTGGACGTTCGTGTGTTTGATAACGTTAGCTCGATATATTAAAGAAACAGGAATTGATTTCATGCCGATGCTTGCCAAATATGCAATCAGAAACGCCTGAAAATCGATAACAATACACGGGCATTTATTCCTTTTTGTTATTTTGCTTATTTGGATGGTTTATTTTGTTTCTTTTTCTTTTTTTTTCGATGCATGCATACATCTTCCTTGCACGCTCCGTCTGATATGCGTGCGTTTGTATGTGTATATGTGTGATTTTATTTTATTTTATTTTTTATTTTTTGGACTTCCTTTCGGACGTTAACGTATGAAAATGAATGCAACCAGCCGGATGACAAACCAATCATAAAAGCAAACCGATACGCGCATGCGTCAAGCGCCATTTTATGCTCTTCTTTTATCCTGCCAATAGTTTCGCTTCTCTAATTCCGTCATCATAAATATCCAAGCCGTCCTTATTCCTTCACCAATTTTCATTTTTTCCAAGACTCCCTCTGGGAGAAAAATGACTTTCCTATCGTTTCCCAAACTCGGTATGAGTTACGATTAATGAGCAACAGTGCGTTGAACAGTTTCACTCACTGCGGTCTGTCCAATTCTTAAACTGTTCCGTTACTTTGAAAACCTGGTAGGAAGGTCTGGTCCGTTTCACCACACCTTCCCACCAGGCAACAACGAAAGAAAAAGGCGGGGAATAAATAGATGCGATATAATGAAGAGATAGTTATATAAAGACAGATTTTACGAAAATTCTTTTTTCGTCAATAATTGTTTTACGAAACACATTAATATAGTTTTCCTTGCAATTAGAAATATCGTAGAGCGAGGAACCAACTGTTATTTCTTTATAAATAAAATTCTTTGAGCATTCTCATAACCAAAATTGAAATTCTTCTATATCTGCTTTATTCAATGTTGCCTGAGATGTTTGATGCGGTTACCGTCGAATAAGGGAATATACCTTACCTCATATTCACAGTATTTTTTTGTTTATTATACTTTTTCGTTGGTATTTTTTTTTTTTACTAATTTTCACTTAATACGAGGCTCAAGGGCCGCTCAAAGTAGAGGATTACTGTGTGAAGTTGTATTAGTGGAGGAATGGACAAGACAACAGGAAAGAGAGACAGCTAATTTTTGGGTGCTTCAAGTCTCGTCTTCATCTTTGAGGACATTGTTCGGTATTCACAGCCATGCAGAATGACAGATATTACGTAACATTTCAATAACGTTTTCTACGTTTCTAATGATTTCAGAGTTCTGGCGGAAACATTAGAAGTGTAGAATTAACTTTAGAAGGAACCGTAATGCCAGTCATAAACAAGAAACAAGGTATAAACATCTACTCCTATTCAAGAGATCTAGGAGGAGTGTAAACCGGACAATAGGAAAACTTATCTAATCCTATTAGGACGGTAAACAAAATAATTACTGAATAAAATTTCAGATTCAAGGCGGAGACGTCAGAAGTACAGAGTTGAAGGTACCGGAAATCCAATCCTAAACAGGAAACAAGGATAAACTCCTACTCCTGTTCAAAAAATAGGGCGATAGGCGAACCTGAAAAATATTCTGTAAACCTTCCCCTAAATCTAAGTGAACTTGTAGAATGTCAACTGTTTCGACAATCAAATGCAACAGTGTTAGACTTAGCGCCACCTGTTCAGACCTTTCTTGCTAAAACACACCATATAATTTACAAAGGGTCGAATCTTATCGATTCCTTTCGTCAGAAGGAAGTTCTACCTGTAAATCTCTGATGATGCCAACGAAAGCGATTGACGCCTCATATTGATGTTTTATTCTTTATTGATGAATCAACGCACTTAAAACGATTGCTTGGTGACTTATTTTAGTGCATCATTTTACTTATAATGATTACCATGTAACGCAAACAATAGTCAGTGCTTTATATAAACAAATTAGCCGTACATAAACAATATTAAAAATTATAACCATCTGCCACTTTTACTATTGCCAAGAAAAACCTATTTTATATACGAGGGTCAACTGAAAACTTCATGGGCTGGCCAATATTCTCTCATAGAATGTGGAAAAATGTGATTTGTGACTTCTCCCCAGAGATCTTTAACCTTTAAAGTGAGGCTATCCCAAGGAAGCTAGAGATCCTTACTGTGTTGATGCCAGACACAGATAAAAAGCTACAAGACCTCCTAGACAGAGTGGTAAAAGAAAGCGAGAAGAACGGACTAACTATTAACAGAAGGTATAGTTGACAGCAAGAGAAAAAGGACAAGACGAGTACTACGAATTAAAGATGTCAATATCAAACAAGAAATTTAATTTTTGTGGGAAGTGTTTTAACAGAGAATGGAAGGTGCGACATCGAAATCGTAACACGCTTTGGATTTCGCAAAAACTGTATTCCATAATTGAAAGAAAAAAAAAACTACTAAGAAATAGGAAAATGTCTTTAGAAACAAATAAAAGAGTTCTGAATTGCTATGAGGTATTAATCCTCTTGTATTGCACTGAAAGCTGGACAATTTTACCACAAATGAAGAAGTAATCTGAAACAACAGAATTGTGGTTTTGCAGCGGGGTGCTGAAAATTCTATGGACAGGAAGAATAATCAATCAAGAAATCTTAAATAAAATGGTTACAAAATAACATAATGAGGAAGGAGGTCTTCTCGCATTACAAACTTTTTCAAGTCTCTGGTCAACCATTATCTATCCTACATATCCTCATAATTCATACTTCCTTCCTTCCTCTTACGTCCCTGTAACAACCTTATTCATCTGTGAATCCCCAACATTTTTTTTTCATATAAATTGAAAGTGATTACTTCTTCGGCATACAAAATTTTTCGGTGAAACCCGTTATTTTGGGACATCAGGAGGAGGGGAATCGTTTCAAAGACAATCCTGAGTCGATAATGAAATTCCGACACGAGGTCATGCTGGAAAAGATAGAATTTTGACATGTGTTAACAAGGTTAAGAGAATTAGAGGTCTTAGCACGATTTATTATCGATAGAACTAATCTTAGCAATAAACGATAAGCATATACTTACAGAATGGTAATGGTAATATTAGCCGTTTCCTTTTATATATATATAGTAACATTCGGCATTCACTGACCGAGCAGCAGATGCTAGTCGCCGGTTGACATTCATAAAATCTTTCTATTAAAAGAAATTTTCAAGAAAATAGGTTTGTCAAGTCCAGTAGCTGTTATCGATCTTTCCAGTACTGATGGGGAATTTCCTTCACAACCTTTTGTTGGATGTAGTGAGGAACCTCAAGGTATTGATTACGTCATTTTTTTTCTCTTGGCGTTACATATTCTACCCTTTTTATTACTTATTGTGGTTGAAAGTACTAAAGTGATGTGGTTTCTATCATTTGGTTCAGCACTTTGTCTGTGATTCTGTAACGCCAGAACAAAAGTTTCGAAGATGAATGATTTTTTTTTCTAATGCTTCATTCACTCTATTTACATTATTCGGACTATTGTCCTCATCTCTGTTGCCATATTTATTACAACGTTTCGCTCGTTGTACGCTCCGGCCTTCTTCAGGTGGTTGGAATGCCGAACTAAACCCTTTATTTAGTTGGCTGGGGTAGACTGTTCTAGTTCCACGGGCCATGTCTAACGGATGTCAGTTATCAGTTATCTCCTGTTAATTCCGCTCTCCAAGTTCTCAACTGCCTTAAGCAGGTATTGAACTCACACTCTTTGGGTCTGTTACTGGATCTAACCAACGCCTTTATCCACTGTGCCATGTGTCCTTAAGTACACATGCTACATTGGAGAACTGTTAAGTTCTAATCAAGCAATGTATTTGAGGCCCTGAACTCCTCAGCTGATAAGGTTGAGTGCTTTGCTCGGAAATTCTCATCCAACTCAACGCTCAACTCATCCGCTGTACCCTCACCAGATTTCTCCTAGAACTGAGGCTCTTTTGAGCGAGTTGCACATAACCCCGTCGTTGGTATTGGGGATCATCTCTAAATTAGATTCCCATAATGCTAGCGGTGAAGACGGGATACCGGTCATTCTCCTGAAGAAATGTGCTACTAAACTGTCTCCTACCTTCTCCAAATTATATAACTACTGCCACAATTAATTTTGTTTTCCAGCCTGTTAGAAGTCCTCATCTATTGTACCTGTCTTTAAGAACTCTGGAGACCCTTCTGACCCATCTAAATACCGTCCTATCAGTCTCCTCCCACTCTTCGGCAAAGTCTTTGAAGCTTTAATCAACGCCGAAGTGGTTAAGCACCTGTGATCTCTCTGGCAAGCAATATGGTTTCCGCTTTGCCCGATCTACATTTGATGTGTTGATAGTCATAACTGAATTTCTTTACCAAGCACTTCACAGTAACGGAGAAGCTCGTACCGTGGCTCTAGATATCCCTAAAGCGTTTGATAGGGTTTGGCATGCCGGCCTCCGTGAGATTCAGGGATATGGAATTTCAGGTGGATTATTTGACTTAATGCGATCATACCTGTCAAACCATGTAAGGAAGGTCGACATTAACGGGTTCTCCTCCAGTTCCATTCCCCCGAACGCAGGTTTTCCCCAAGGCTCTATCCTGGGCCCTACTCTGTTCCTTATCTTCATGAACGATCTGCCCGATGTCATCAGTTCCCAAGTAGGCATCTACTATTTACTCCTGCCTCAAAATCAAATCTGGTATCGCTAACAAAACTAACCTAGCCCTTAGTCTCGAAAAGGACATCCAATCGGTTGTAGACTGGGGAAGGAATTGGCTTTAATGCTTCAAAAACAAATTTGCTCTCTATTACTCACCACAGGGAACCATCCATGCCTCTCATTAGAATGTCTGATGCTCAACTCCACGAGAGCACCTCTTTGTGACTGCTTGGTCTCACACTGTCCGCTGACCTGAAATGGAACAATTATATTGAATCAATAGCTTCATCCACCGCAAGGAAAGTTAGTTCTCTGTGCCGCGCCAAATTTTTTTCTCGCCCGAGTCTACCCTTCAAATCTATAAATCAACCATTCGCCCTTTCATGGAATACTGCTGCCATATACGGTCTGGTGCCCCCGCTGTTCGTCTTAAGGTCCTCGACAAAATCCAGAGACGGATATGCAATGTGATTGGTCTTGATCTGGCATCTCGTCTACAGTCGCTCTCTCACAGACTATCTTTTCCACAAATACTTTCACGGTAACTGATCTGACGAGCTGCTTTCGCTAGTTCCCAGACTGCATGAATTTAAACGTGCTACTAGGCTGGCATCTCGGTCCCACCTTTTCAATGTCGCAATGGTTAAATGTAGCCGTCTCTTCTACTTCAATAGCTTCATGTCTCGCACCTCCCGTCTGTAGAATTCCCTTCCTATTACTTGTTTCCCTGATAGCTATAATCTCCAACTATTCAAATGTAATATAAATCGACATCTCCAGGGGCCTTGATCTATTCCTTTTCCTTCTCTTCATCCTTTTCTCTATCACGCCTCTTTACTCTCGTTTCCGGTCTCTGTAAACCCTTGCGTGTTAGTAGCATCCCGCCTTCCTTGGGGGGAAATGCTTAATATATATATATTTACTGTGTATGAATTGAGAATCCATTAGATTAAAACGTATGCTTAATTTTCATGTGTATGTAACAAAAATATATGAGTAAATTATACACACACAAACACACACACACACACACACACACACACATATATATATATATATATATATATATATAGTCATCCACAGAGAGACTGTTTCTTTACATCAGAACACATCAGTGTGGCTAGATATCCGATTGCTTCAAGCTGGGATATAAACCCGTCTGATTCGGTAACAGTCGGAGATTTTCACCCTAAGCCATCGGCGCACAGTTGAAAAGAAGGTGAATTTTTGCGTTCTTACTCTGTGAATAAACACGCCAATGACTGAGAGAGCTCAATTCAGGGAAGGGGAGAGCCTTGTAATATTAGTATTAATAGACATTGTTTACAAATTCGCACTTATCTTCCAAGAGTGCATAGCCGAATTTAAGTTTTTCGGGTGCGTAAATATTGTCATCCACAGACAGACTGTCTCGCTGCATCAGAGCTCATCAGTGTGGCTAGACATGCGAGTGTTTCAAGCCGGAACTGAAACCTGAAAATCCTAAAGAGCCAGGAACTACCTACGTAGGTTTGACCTAAATCGATCTTCAGTAAAAACTGGCTTCAGTTTACTCTGAAGATCCATTTAGGGGAAATCTAGGGAGGTAGTTCCTGGCTCTTTATGATTTTTTACTTTCTCTTCTACTTAGTATATTGAGCACTTTACCTTTTTTTTTTTTTACTCGATTGTTTTTTTTTTGTTTTTGTTTTTTTTTGGTTTTTTTTCCTTTGCATTGGAAATTAAGTCACTGGACATTTTTCCGCCCTGCTCGGATGTTTCTAGTTCTTTCTCTTTTTCCAATTTTTCACCCAGATACCAGTTTGTTGCGATATATTTATATTTGCGAATTGCGTCATCCGTTTTTTTTTTTTTTTTACTAAACGAGAATACTTACTAATCTATCTATCTATCTATCTATCTATCTATCTATCTATCTATCTATCTATCTATACAGTTGTTTCAGTCTGTTCATATCGTTTCCCGTAACACATCTATCTCGAACTCATTCACTAATTCACTGATAGAACGACTTTTTGTATAACTTCCTATTATGGCATCTCTCTCTCTCTCTATCTATCTTTATCTCTCTCTCTCTCTCTCTCTCTCGTTCTCTATTATTCAACGTTATAATTCTCGCTTATCTCAGTCTCATTGAAAGATCGCCTCTCGCTGTCAAAAAATATTATCCGTCTCCCCACTAGTCTCACTTCTTCTTCTATTTTTCTTTCTTTTCTTTCTTTCTTTCTTTCTTTCTTTCTTTCTTCTTCTTCTACATCATCATCTTCTCTTTCTCTCTCTTTTCTTTTTCTCCTTCATCTTCAACCCTTTGTCTTTCTTGTTATTTTACTTTTTCTTATTTTCTTTCTTCTTCTTCACCATTATCATCTCTTTCTTCTTCTTCTTCTTCTTCTTCTTCTTCTTCTTCTTCTTCTCTCTTATTCAACGTAATAATTCGCGCTTATCCCAATGTCATTGAAAGATCGTCTCTCGCTGTTTTAAAAATATAAAATATTATCCGTCCCTCTGCTAGTTTCACTTCTTCTTCTTCTTCTTCTTCTTCTTCTTCTTCTTCTTCTTCTTCTTCTTCTTCTTCATCTACCTCTTCTTCTACATCTACTTCTACATCTACTTCTTCTTGGGCACCTCGACGTGGTGTAATGGTTAGCAATCTTGTTTCGCTAGAACAGTTGCAACTTAGTAGTGAGTTCGATCCTCACTGGGTGCCCCATACTTTCGGCCTTGTGCCACATCTGAGCTACGCTTGGAAAATCACTACATCTACTTCTTCATCTTGTTGCATTGTTACAGAATTCGTGCTGTTATTATGAGTGCGACGGACACTGGCATTCTTGTTTCCGAAACGGAAATTCTCCGTCGGTTCAGAAAGAACAATTCGCTCCAAGGAAAATCTGATGCTATTGTTAACGAAAGAAATATATTTTGTGTCTTTCACTAAAATAGATGAGCAATAAGAAATGATATTTGTGAATGTAGGCCAAAGTATAGTATTATAATTATTTAGAAAAATAACAAAGTCTAATTGTCTATTGCAGTAGTACATCAAGCTATGAATGCAAAGCAATCCTTGACGAACATATCTATTTCACACGCACACACACATTGCTATATATATATATATATATATATATATATATATATATATATATATATATATATCACTTTATCTGGCTGACTAGATAGATATATAGACAGATACGGACAGACTGAAAGAGATAAAGTGAGTGAGGGATACAAATATAGATAGATAGATAGAGCAAGTTAGAGAGAGAGACGGATATGAACAGGCCGAGTTAGATATAGATAGAGAGGTGGCGAGTATACGAGCAGAGTGAGTTAAATAAAAAGATAGAGGGGGAGAGGGATACGAACATACTGAGATAGATAGATAGGTGGGTACAAACAGACGGAAATAAAGACAATGAAGGCTACAACGAGATTGAGAAAGAGATAGGATGCGAACATACATTTGTTTTTTTCTCTCTCTCTCTTTCAGTCGAATTTCGTTTTTCTCACTATCCCCACTCTCTCTTTCTCAACTCCAATTCTTTATCTCTCAACTCTAATCCTTCCTGTTCTCTCTCTCTCTCGTCCGTTCACTTGATATCTATGTATCTAGCGGGGTCAAAAATAGAGGGTAACGTGTCAAAAGTGTCGAAGGAGTGGAGAGGCATGATCGCCCAATTTCTGAAAAGATATAGCAAATTACAGTGTGGTCCGAAAGTCTTGTCATGAGTAATGAGAACATTAGAACAAGTAATACACTAATACAAACCATATGTACTGGATTCAGTTTATTCAGTTTAATTGACGCTGTCACGCATCGAGAAGGTCGATATGAACGCCATCATTTTCGTATCAGCCATCTGAAATAGAAAATTATATTATGTAGAGTGACAAGACTTTCGGACCACCTTGTAGATTCATAGATGAAATTCCAAAACATCCTTCTAGTTAATCAAATGAAACCATAATAAAAGGTGAGGGATCAGTTTTGCATTGTTCTTTAGTATTAAACATATCCCCCATTTCTTGGCTATGGTATGGTCAGTAAGTCTTGTCACCCGCTACCAAAAAGTAATGAGAATAATAAAAGAACAAGTAATACAGTAATACAAAGCACATGTACTGGATTCAGAGCATTGAAATATAACATAATATTATGTAGGGGGTGACAAGACTTTCGGACCAAACCCTAAACTAAAAAAAAAAAAAAAATACATTTGCCTGTGGATTTTTTTTCTTTTCTTTGTCGTATTTTCTATAAATCGACACAATTTCTCTCTTTCTCTCTCTCTCTCTCTCTCTCACACACACACACACCCGTACAACATTCAATTAATTTTTCTCTCACTTCTTTTCACCCTCTTGTTTTCTTTTTCTTACATTTTATTTTTCAAACGCCGCGTATCAAAGACTATATTTCCGTACCTTTTGTCATTTAATTTTTGTGAATATTTTTCAAAGACGTCCTCAGTCAGTTACGCGCCATGCCTGATATACGCTTAGGCGATCATGTATCTTTCGATACATGACAGACAAGGCAGATTTCTTTTTTTCCGCAATAGGTTGCCATTTCTTTCTGCGGTAGACCAGTTGCCAGATCCAGGCGTTTGAGAACAAATGCATGAGAAAGCTCTTTGGCATCTTCTATTGGGAACATAAAACTAATGACTTTTTACGGAAAAAGGGTTGAAAGTTTTGTGCAACCACTAAGAATCTTTTCTCGCCAGTCAAACGGAGAAAAATGGTATGGTCTGGACACGTTACAAGGCACGACAGCCTGTGCGAGACAATCATGCAAGGAACTGTTGAAGGTGGATGTAGGAGAGGACGCAATCACAAGAACTGGTTGCACAATATCAAACAATGGACAGAATTGCTGATGGCGGCCGTTGATAGACCGTTGTGGAGGAGAGTAAGTGTTGATTCTGCATTCTGATTCCCCCCACCCCACGATTAAACAATTGAAGGGGATGATGATGACGATGATGCTGATGATGATTAAATGCTTTATTCTTTCTTTTAGAAATATAACTATGCGCTCTCTTCACAAAAAAGCGTATTAATATATTAGGTTGGTGTAAAAATAATGTCTGTTTTTGACGTATTTTCTAACGTCAAAAACCGACATTATTTTTGCACCAACCTAATACTTCTCCTTCTGACAATATAGTCTCTCTTTTGTCTCTCTTAGTTCATCTTCTCTTTCTTTATTAATTCTTTCTCCTCTTCTCTTGCTGCATGAAGATACCTTCTCTCTTTTCTTTCTATTTTTTCTATCTTTTGCAATATATCTCTTTCTGTCAACTTTTCGTCTACGATCAACATCTTTTCTTTCTTTCAGCCATAACTCCCCGTTTTCCCGATTTTCATTTTTATAGAATAATACTTTTCTTTGTATTATGCAATATAGATATATTTTTTTTTCCTTTGTATTTTATGCCGCCATTTTATTCATTAATCTCTCGACAGCACTTTATTCGTGAAATAAGCAAGTCGATCTTTGGGCAGTTATTTAAAAGCAATATTTCATTTTCTTCCACTGCACGGCTCAAACCTTGGGAAGAATTTTTGTCGATTCATCCAGTGCTGATAAATTGAGGGTGAAGGCTCTGGGGCACCCGCAGTCGGTAGAAAATACAATATTTCATATATAGATTGTTTAAAGTTAACTGTAATTATGGTGAAAGAGAGCACTTTATATCGAAAACTAGACTTTATAGACTGCGTGAACAATCAACTCTATAGGGTGATTATCAGTTTCACACCAGAATGCGATGTTCAAACCAAACAATACTGGTTCCTATGTCTACACATTCACTCTCTCACTCTCACTCTATCTATCTGTCTGTCTGTTTCTCTCTCTCTCTCTCTCTCTCTATATATATATATATATATATATATATATATATATATATATATATATATATATATATAAAAGGCTCAAACACTAATATTCCATGGTTATAATTTACAGTGTAACCCGGATATAAGAGACCATGATATAAGAGACCCGGATATAAGAGTAACTCCGATATAAGAGAGATTTTCTCTGGTCCGAAATTAGAGCCATACTTACATAAACAAAATAGACCAAACCCGGATATGAGAAACTCGGATATAAGAGAAACCCGGATATAAGAGACTTCTTCTTCGGTCCCGACAACTCTCTTATATCCGGGTTACACTGTATAATTTATTGGAATCGTAATCACAATACAAATCATCAGACCTACAAATTCCAAAAGAAATCGGAAAATCAGGGTTTTAAAAATGTTGTTACACACACACACACACACACACACACACACGAAAACGCACACACACACCCACCCACACAAATATATATACGTGTGTGTGTGAGTGAGTGTCTGTGTGTGTGAGAGAGAGAGAGAGAGTGTGTGTGTGTGTGTGTGTGTGCGTGCGTGCACGTGTGCGTGTGTGTGTATGTGTATATCTGAATTTATTCAGAATCTCTTTATTATTCTTACCATCGTTTTGTAATAATAGAAGATCTGCCAGGAATGTTGAAATGTTGTAAGAGCCAAGGCGCTAATTTACTGTAGATGACCTTGCGATCAAGGCACTTTCTATACATCCCCAGCACCCCTCGTTCGTTCTGATGTGTAGTCGTAAATGACAAATTTAGTCCGATGGAGTCCTGGGTGACGAACGATGGAGTCCTGGGTGACGAAACGCGTCGCATGAAAACTTTTTTCACTTTGTCATACAATTTCCCTAATATTGTTCTTGATATATAAAATTATATATCGTGATCTCATATATATATATATATATATATATATATATATATATATAGGCTTTCGTAAAATATATACTTTTTGACTTCGTCGTCAGTTTGGATATTTATAAGCATATATTTAATTTAATATTTACTTTAAACTGTAAATCTTTTATACAACTCAATAAAAATGAAGATCTCTTAATTTTGTCCATTAATCTTGTTTGCAAGACAATAAACACTGCATTCATTGTCATTTAAAGAGTGAGTACAAGAGTGGAAGAAAACATACATACATATATATATATATATATATATATATATATATATATATATATATATATGTGTGTGTGTGTGTGTGTGTGTGTAAAAGTATACATTGAAGTTAAAGTTAGAGGCAAGAGACTGTTTCCTGCTAAACGCAATCATCAGGTCACATGCGTTGTGTTTTTTCTCGACTATTTATATATTAAATAAATTAACAAACGACTACTGCCAAAATAACCGTTAGAATAGACAATGCAATAGACTACCACAATTCTCTATTGACCCGCATATATAAATGGTATAATCTCTGATACTGAGCACTTTCTCCCATAAATATATCATACCTTAAAATTATATATATATATATACATATATATATATATATATATATATATATATATATATATATATATATATATATATATATGTAAGCAAATACATTTGGACATTTCATAACTTAGTTATCGTACAGTACATACACTTAGAGTTTTTCAATTCACGTGTAAAAAATTGATTTTTCAGATGAAAAAAAAAATGATTTTTCAGATGAACACAACAATTTTGGTCTTAGATAAAACAACAGCACCCTGATGATGGCATTGTGCTAATGTCGAAAGAACTCGTAAAAATGAATATATAGCAACATAGTAATTTCTCTCTTTCTTTAATGAGGATTCTAAGAAGCATTCCATGAATATTAGACATCGTATTGAAAAGAAGTAGATTTTTTTAAATAAGACACGTCTTTATACATACATACATACATACACACACACACACATATATATATATATATATATATATATATATATATATATATATATAGATAGATAGATAGATAGATAGATAGATAGATAGATATAGATATAGATATACAAGATAAAATGAATCGTGTTCTCCCAGTCACTGGCGTGTTTATCTAAAAATAAATACGTCTAAATTCACCTTCCAATGACCTTAGGGGCAGATACTCTGACTGATACCACAACAGTCATGTTTCGATCCCGATTTGGGGCATTCGTATATCTAGCCACACTGATTAACTGCGAAACAGTCTGTCTGCGGATGACAATATATATATATATATATATATATATACATATATATATATATATATATATATATATATATATATATATATATATATATATATATATATATATATATGATTCGTAAGTGGCAGCTTATGCCCGAGTATACCTGAGTGTTAGGGTATCTGCCTAATCCATGTTGCTGACACCTGCTCAGGCGCATATATTTCTTCGTTATTTTTCACTTTTCTTTTTTTTTTTTCATTTTCTTTAATAGAGTCCTTAAACTAACGTGATTAATTGTTTGAACAAGTCCAGCACTCTCAAACTCGGCCTCGATGACTTGGGATTTCGTGAAAGCCCAACCACGGACGTCCACTGTCTACTTTCCCTCTCATTTACTAGGTTTCCGTCAGGTACTTCCCAAAGGTGCTATAGATTTACTAAAATGCCGTTACTATTGTAATGAGTTTGATAGGTTTTAATGTCGGACTAAATTAAACATAGTATTTTGTATTAATTTAGTATACCTCACTGTAATTCGATACTCAGTTTGATGCTCCTTGGATACCAGGCCCTGCTGTAGTCCTGTGCCAGTCTAAGTTGAGCTCTAGCAGGAACGAATGACATCAGGATTTTGTATTGAGTTCACAGCCACTTCGAATCGGCAAAACGTGTGTAAGTGGTTTACTTCCGGTTTATTCCTTTTCGAGCCTTTTTTTTTTTTTTCGATTCAGCCATGTGGAAATCCGAACACTTCAGTTCACCCACTGCCATCCAAACGCCACAAATCCCTAATTGCCACAGAAGGGACCAGAGAAGGGAAATGTCAGACTTTTAAAAAGTCATATTTTTGTCGCCTTTGCCAGAGATTTTATGTCTTTTTTTTTTTTTTCGGAAATTTCATCTCCCACTTAGTTCTTTCAGATTCATTCTTTCATGTACGACTGAATATACATTAAAGTGAATCATTTTTACGCATGATAATTGAATTTCCTCTTTCATATATATATATATATATATATATATATATATTTAAGTTATAAGGAACTTGGTAAACCGAATTGGTAAATCCAAAGAGGATGAAATCCTGAGAGCTCAATGTTAGGACAGAGCTAATATGTAATGAAAAACAAATCACTTTAATGTACCATTACGATAATTTATTTCACCTAAATCCTTTTTTAAGGATTCAGGATCATCATTCGTTGTTGGAAGATTTACCTGATGATCCTGAATACTTAAAAAAGGATTTAGGTGAAATAAATTATCGTAATGATACATTAAAGTGATTTGTTTTTCATTACATATATATATATATAGGTACCTCCACTAGGTCACGTAAAAAAGCGGCCTATCACGATCAAAAATGACTCATAAATCAACGAAAACAAAGTTTTGTCTCAATATGTTTATGTTGTTATGAAAGAGGAAAGACCAAAGTATTTTTTAAATATTTTTTGAAATTTTTTACTCCTTTCTAACACGTAGAAAATTTTGGTTAAAAATTATGTTTTTTTTTACGACTGCGCGATAAGACTAAAAAAAGGTTTGTTTTATTTTGCGCTTTTCCCCGAGGAAAACACACGTTAATTAGGAAATTCTTGCAAAAATCAAATAATTGTTGGATTTTAATGTAACTTTCAGGACTTATTCAGAAATGAATGAAATTATTTAAAAAAAATTTTTTTTCAGAAAATCTTGTTAAAAAGACATTTTTTTTTTAACATGTTTCCACCCACTTACATATTTTCATGAAATTTCGAGAAATTAAATCAGAGTTCCCGGGATTTTTTTTATTAGTTATAAACAGGAATCATTGTAGAAAGTAAATCACCAATTTTTTTTTGTCAAACATTTGCTACTTTATAGAAAATCAGATTTGAATTGAAAAAAAAAAAAATGTAAAAAGTATCTAATTTAATTAATTAGAAAAGCTTCCACCTGTTTTTGTAGATACGTTATACTAAGGACATTATTTTGTGAAAAAATAAAAATTTTTCGATGAATAATGTATTTTTTGCAAATTTTTTCCAGATTTTAAAAATTTATTCATTAACGTCTTAATACTTCAAAAATCGTTTAAAATTATTTATTTCAATCGTGCACGCAATGTAATGATAACGGTAATGAAAATGTAAATTTACGAATCGAACTTTGAAAAGCACATAACACTCGTTTATGCAGAAATAATTTTAAAATAATTTTAAAAATAAATTTTTATTGAAAAACGTTCATAATTTCTATGTATGAAAATGTATACGCGACATAAAAATGTCACGTGATTTGTGTCGTCTGGCACCGCAGTTATTTCTCTTCTCTGTCTAGTTCAGATCCACATCGTTAACGTGTTTGCAGAAATTCTTTTCAAATTTTAAAAGTTGTAATTATTTTTAATTACTTTTTATTAAATATTTTTCTTTAAAGTATTTTCTTTTATTTTGGATAATATTTCATTGAAATAATTTTTTTCTTATTAATTAATTTAACATAAGATTGAGAAAGTAATAGAAACGGAAACCAAGACAATAACATTACCTGAACCTGAATAATAAAAAAAAGTTTAAAGAATTACGTGAATAATAAAAAAAAGTTTAAAGAATTACGTGAATAATAAAAAAAAAGTTTAAAGAATTACCTAAATAATAAAAAAAGGTTTAAAGAATTACCTAAATAATAAAAAAAGTTTAAAGAATTACCTAAATAATAAAAAAGTTTAAAGAATTATGCATTTAAAAAATTTAAACAATTATATAATTAAAACAATAAAGAATTAGTATCTAATAAAAACTTCAAACAATTATCTAAAAAAAAAAAAGTTAAAAAATTATTATCTAATGAAAAAGTTTGAATAAGAAAAGTTTATATACAATTATCTAATTAATAAGAAAAGTTTAAACAATTATGTAATGATTTAAAAAATTGTCTAATTAAGAAAGTATGAAATAAAAAAATTAAAAAAATAGTACATAATTGCTGAATAAAAATGTTAATATTTAAAAAGTACTAGTTACAAACGAAAAACGGCGTTCGCCTAATTTAAAAATTTGTCAATTTTGATCATCCATAGCTGTCTGTCATCGCCTCGTCAATTGCGAAATCGATGAAAGACATGCAAAAATTTCAGACACATCGTTAAGAAATGTTTGGATACAAATTTTTTAAGCTATAAGTAAGTACTGTTTGTTTCATATCAGATTATTTTAACTTTAAATTTTCTAATTTTACTCAAATAACGTGTCAAAAATATATAAATTTATTTTAGGAAGAAGTTTAAATTCAAAATTTTGTTTGTTTACAAATTTCTTAAAATTTAAGAAAATGTCCGCTTTTAAGAAAATTAAACAAAAATCGAGCATATATTTGACATTCCAATCTATATAATTTCTATCTAAAAGACTTCAGAATATTTTACTTAGTGTAAATAATAAATTTAATGCTTTAGCTTTCAATTAAATAACAACATATTTAAACAAAACTTTGTTTTCGTTGATTTATGAGTCATTTTTTATCGTGATATGCCGCTTTTTTACGTGACCTAGTGGACATACCTATATATATATATATATATATATCGAAGAAAGCCTAAACTCTACCACCTTCTGCAGGGGATCAGTTTAGGCTATCTTCGATATATATATATATATATATATATATATATATATATATATATAGACATGAGTCATTTAAAAATTTAAACAAGTTTCTCTATTTCTTTTCGATAGGATCTCTCATATTCGTGGACAGGATTAATAGAATCCTCATTAAAGGAAGTGAAAAAATTACTATTTTGATACATATTCATTTATTCCGAAGCCTTTCGACATTATCACATTGTCATCATCAGGTAGTTGGGGTTTTTTTAAGAGAAAAATTGTTGCGTTCATCCTTTTTCTAAAACAAAATTCTTGTGTTCATCTGAAAGGTAAATTTTTACTTGTAAATTGAAAAACGCTAAGGGTATGTATTGTACGATTTATGTCAGGGGAGGTAACTAAGTAATGAAATGTCCAGATGTTTTTCTTTATACACACACACACACACACACACGTACACACGCACACACACACACACACACACACATACATATATATATATATATATATATATATATATATATATATATATTGAAACAAGTCACTGTAACATGAAAATGACAGTCGGCATGTAATACCGTTCTATTTGTCGAAACTGTCTCCCCTATCTCGCTATATATAAATATATATATATATATATATTAGGTTGGTGCAAAAATAATTTCGTTTTCTCACATAGTAACATATATTAGAAAACGAAATTATTTTTGCACCAACCTAATATATATATATATATATATATACACATATGTGTGTGTGTGTGAGAGAGAGAGAGAGAGAGAGTGAGTGCGTGCGTGCGTGTGTGCGTGCGTGCGCGGATATGTGTGCGTGTATATGCGTGAGTAGTTGTGTTCGGTTAAATAATCTCAACTTTTTATATTTATTTATTTATTTTATATTAATACTCTTAAATTCACGGATTAATTACTTAGTGTTGTTATTAAACCTTAGTTTTGGTTATTTCTTTCATTTTCCCAAGTACCTGGAAAAAGTATATAAAAATATATAATATATAAATAAAAATAATATGTATATATATATATATATATATATATATATATATATATATATATATAATAATAATAATAATAATAATAATAATATTTTTTGTTTAAAAATATGATTCCTTCGCTACATAAGAGTTCTCATGTTTCAAAAACGAGAGCCGAAATAAGTTGGATTGTCGTGTTTAGTCCCGTTTCATCTTAAAGCGAAATTTTAGGAATAAGCTATCGCTCGGTTTACGTGTATTTTTACAGAATTTGTTATTGTGGGAGTGGCTAGACTATTTTCCTTCTTTAAGTGGTCAGGGAGTTAATTCTTATCAGTAGATTCATCATCCTCTGAGAGGTTTTGCTAAGGTTGGGTAGGGTATCTATTTCAAGGCTAATGTTTACGGTCATCCTTTCATGAGAACTCTTATGTAGCGAAGGAATCATATTTTTAAACAAAAAATATTATTATAATATAAGCTCTACTTCTGTATGGAGCACTGTCTTCTTAAAAATAAAAATAAAAACAAAAATACTAAGGAACCCCGGATTATGCACCCAACGTGTTCTTTTCTATTTTCTACATACCTGCACAAGGATATCATATATATATATATATATATATATATATATAGAGAGAGAGAGAGAGAGAGAGTGAGAGAGAGAAAGAGTTGATGAAAGAAGGATTGGAGAATCTAACACTCACAAGACAAGGCAAGTGGTATATAGGAAGCCAACGAGCCACCTATCGCACTTCAATCGTCGTTGTCTCTCTCCTTGAACCCTGTTCTTTTATTGCCTCCTCATTTCACTCTCACTAAACCCTTGCATCCTTGTGGCTTGCTCGGAGTTAAATAATTAAAATAAAGCAGAGGCAATGTTCGATTACAGCAGGTTTCAAACCTTCGTCCACTTGTGTAGGGAAAAACCACTGTCTGAGAGTACCTGCATTAAAACGTCTTTTCTCATTTAATTTTATTTCTCTTTTTTTGCCGCTGCTACAAATTTGCTATTTTACACCTTCTTTATCGACGTTTTTTCTTCTATTTCTTCTTCGTTAATTTTCTTTTTCTTTTTTTAGATTTTTTTTTTTTTACATCTTTCCCTTTTCCTTCTTTTTGCATGTTTTTCTTCTTTTCTTTTTCCTCTTTTTTCTTTATTTTTCTTTTACATTATTTGTCTTCTTTTTTTTTTTTTTTTTTTTTTTTTGTTACTTATTTTCCCTAATCTATTCTTTTTCTTCGTTTTATCTTTTTCACCGTCAGTTGCGTCCTAGTTCGCCGTCATGTCTCTTTCCTAAGACAAAAAAATTTTCTCTTTCTTTCGCTTTTTACTGCCCTCGGTCGATCATCTTTCTTTCTTTCTTTTATTCTTTCTTTCTTATTTTAGTTCTTTCTTTCTTTCTTTCTTTCTTTCTTTCTTTTATTCTTTCTTTCTTATTTTAGTTCTTTCTTTCTTTCTTTCTATTTTTCTTTTTTCTTTCTTTTATTCTTTCTTTCTTATTTTAGTTCTTACTTTCTTATTTTAGTTGTTTCTTTCTTTCTTTCTTTCTTTCTTTCTTTCTTTCTTTCTTTTCTTTTAATTCTTCTCAATTCTTGATTGTCATCTTCATCCTACCGCGTTCTCTTCCAGAAAGAAATTTGTGTGTATGGGTGTGTGTGTGTGTATGGGTGTGTGTGTGTGTATGGGTGTGTGTGTGTGTATGGGTGTGTGTGTGTGTATGGGTGTGTGTGTGTGTATGGGTGTGTGTGTGTGTATGGGTGTGTGTGTGTGTATGGGTGTGTGTGTGTGTATGGGTGTGTGTGTGTGTATGGGTGTGTGTGTGTGTATGGGTGTGTGTGTGTGTATGGGTGTGTGTGTGTGTGGATAATCGTGTCAATTCTCTAATCGCATATTGGCAGGTTACTTTAAATACACCTGAAAAATGTTTTCTTTACTTTCATTTCAAGGTTTTATTTATTTTATTTAAATGTTTTTTTTTATTTATAACTCTAACAGCAACGACACACAAGAGAACACACATTTATTACACACTCACACACATATAAGCGTTTGTGTGTGTGCGCGCGCGCGCACGCTCGCACCAAATCTTATTAAAACATCTCAAAAGAAACAGACATATGGTTTTTATAGGAAAGCTAACATTTTAAACCCTCCAGGGGAAAAATATTTCCTTTTTGTAAATTCTGACCCGGAAGTTGAATTTTTGAAAAGTATCTCATTTCTTAAATTGTACGCCTGGAAGAATCAGTCTGTAAAGAATAAATGGTCGTGTTTTATATCGTCAAAGACAGAATCTGCAGAAGGCCAACACCCAAACTCCGAATTCTGAAATCCTTCAAGGCAAATAGATAGTCATTATTTTGCATGTATGTACGCACACACACGCATATATATATATATATATATATATATATATATATATATATATATATATATATTCAGTTGTATGGCGATGAGTTTGTGAGCCTGGGTTTCTCGCTTTTGCAATCGTCTGACAAACTAGTTTATTTTTAATAATAAATCAGTTTGTCTGATGATCGCAAAAAGCATAGAACTGAATATGTTAGCTCTATCACGAATATTGAGCACTTTCCAATATGTACTGCACATATAACATACATACATACATACATACTAGAATTATCCATACAGATTGCCAATTAACTTTATCATATATATATATATAATGAAATGGATTAATTCCGGCAATTATTTAATAATTTTTTAAGTAAATGCTCTGTTTTTAATTAAAAAGTATTAATTACATTTACCGGTCTGTATGTTCGAGAAATTTCGTAGAAAATATGCGTACTCTGACAGGAATCGAACCTGTATTCCTACATGGAAACCGTTATTTCATCTTATGCTCTATCATTTAGCTACAGAGAAGCGTCTGATAAGAAGATATGATCGATCGAGAAAAATCGTTGGAGATTGTTTAGAAACAGTAATTTCGACTATAATAATCAACCACACACCCAAGTTTACAGCACCTGGTATTCCTAAGCGGTCACCCATGTAGGTACTGATTAGGATGTACATTGCTTAACTTTTGTCATACGTACAAGAAGCT
>OZ010593.1:52642764-52670264 GCA_963932145.1 Acanthosepion lycidas
TGTGTTTTTTATTTATACTTACGACAAACGGTGTCAAGACGAAAACCTGAAAAAAAAGAAACTGAATTAGTGTAGTGGTTTTTCACATAGTAAATATTTTGTGGGATGGAAAACTTCGCTGTTACACCCTTATATATATATATATATATATATATATATATATATATATATATATATATATATATATATATATATATATATATAACACATATATGTGTGTGTAAAGCACAATTATTACGATATAATACTTTTTTAAGTCAGAACCTGTTCATAACATTTTTAATGTAGTACTTTGGAAAACAGTGAAACAGACGTCGTTACATTATGTGATTGTGCGGGAATATCCAGCGAGGACGGAACAAACACGAAATTTTACTGGGTAGCAGCAACGGACAACAGAAAAACAACCTTAAACTATGAGCATTCTCATTCTGAAGTTGCATGTTCATATATATATAATAGCGCCTTCTGTGTCCGATGTCCCTGGTTCGGTCGGTAAATCATATCTAGATGCTGATATTTACATTGAATATACAGCAAAACGAATTTAAATAAAGTTTTGAAAACAGGAATATATATATATATATATATATATATATATATATATATATATATATATATATATATATATATATATAATCTTTGTTTGATCGTGATCCGAGCGAGCAGATGTCAAATGTTGATTGAAGTAGTAAAGTGGTTTCTCCATTTTTGATTCATTTAATTCTCGTTTTATTTTTCCACTTCCTTTTTCTGACAGTTGTTTTTTTTTTTTTTTCTCTTGTTCTACTTAAAGGATTTATATAAGTGTTTATATAAGGATATATAGAAGAGGACCTACTGTGCTAATTAATAGATCGGTCACGTGACTTGTAGCTGCCGCTACCTGTCGGTCTCCCCCCCCCACACACACAGACACACACGAAAAAATAACATATTGTTACACTATTCGACACTAACGGTCTGTGGTTCTAGGATAAGAAATGCTAGAGGTGGTTAAATCCAGATGACGGCTAGACACGACTCAATCGGAAAACTCACACAAACACACACACACAAACATATATATATATATATATATTATATATAATTGATTTAAAATATGGTTTTTCCGCTACACAGTTCTAACCATGTTTCAAAAATGGAAGGTCGAAATTTAATTTTGTAATTAAATTAAAGACATTAGTTCCATTTCATCCTCAAGTGAATTTTGGAGTAACTTTTAAAATTACTGGGTTTTAAAGACACAGCTAAAATCATAATTCACGTTTCCAAGGTTACAGATAAATTCACTTCTACTAGACAGGGGGTGTTTGCGTGTTCTTTATGTCTATTTTTTTATGTATCCGTTATTAGCTACGTTTTGGTTGGGGGTAAGGATGTATTCTTCAATGAAATCTGACATCCGTTAAATGCATGTCGTCTGGATTTTGTAAAAATTTTATTATTAACGGCAAAAATCCTTACGGCATTTTTTCTATTTGTATATTTAAAGATTTTTTTTGGGGGGGGGTGTTCAGGTTAGAATACGTCTTATTTAACTACAATTTGAAAAATATTTTCAGTATTAATTTTTAATATACAATATTTCTTTTAAGTAAATGTATTAGAATCCCTTACAGTATGTAGAGTTATTTTCACATCAACTAGTAGGTTGGTGCAAAAATAATGACGTAATAACGTCGTTTTTTGACGTTAAAAATACGTCAAAAAACGACATTATTACGTCATTATTTTTGCACCAACCAAATATAAGTATGTATATTATTAGGTTACAATTTTTTTTTTTTTTAAGTAAACTTTATGACAATGACGCCAAAAATAGCTCATTGATTTCACTGATTTAGTAAACTTTTATTTTTTATATAAACTTAGTAATACATTGAGCACTATTTTGTAAAAATAAAAATATCTATAAGAACACCGGATTATATATTTTACTGTTCTTTCTTTATATATATATATATATATATATATATATATATATATATATATATATGTATGTATGTATATCATCAATCCGAACATATTGCTCTGAAACCTGATTAACCAATGAATATCAAACAACACAAAAGTAAAAATAGAAGAATATCTTTCTTTTTTTTAATTTATCTCCTTCCCTGATGTAGTTTTAATAAAAATGAAACATATAAACGTTTCCTATTTGTTCTCTATCTTATCGTATATATATGAAATTATAAAATCAACTGGTTTTAAATTTAAACCTTACGATATTTCTAACGAAACTGTATGATATGATTATATAGGTGTGTTATGGTTTCACAGTGGAGGCTTGTATTTGTACTAAGTCGGTCCTAAAATAGGTTCAACGTATAAAACGTTAGGAACTTGATATAATAGGTAATGACGCAGTAATCTAGTTGTGGTCGCTGATACTTTAGTATCCGACTAACCGTCGTCCGGCATCGACTGACTGACCAAACCAATGAGCGATATGTAATCACCCACCCACAAGGGCATCATGTGGCACAAGGCCGGTTTAACGTGGGATCTCCGACCCCTTGGGCCGCGCCCTCAAAATATGCCCATTGAACCCGTATAAACGGGATCAGGGCTGGTTTACCTCCCCGAACGATACTCCGCCCCTCGGCGTAGCCTCGTTCTGAAGGGAGAGAGTTCAACCGAACAGTCGGTCGTCCGATTTCAAACTGAACTCAGACCGAACCAGTGACGATATTCAGTTACCCCCCTCCACTGGGGCAGCATGTGACACAAGGTCGGTTCTTTATTGTGGGTTCTCCGAGCCCGTGGCCTCGCCCAAAAATATGCCCATTGAAACTGTATAAACGGGCTCAAGTCCGGTTTACCTCCCCGAACGAGCCTCCGCCCCTCGGCGTAGCCTCGTTCGGGTATCCGACTAACGGTCGTCCGGCATCGACTGATTGACCGAACCACTGAGCGATATTCAATCACCCATCCACGAGGGCATCATGTGGCACAAGGCCGGTTTAATGTGGGATCTCCGAGCCCGTGGGATCTCCGAGCCCGTGGGATCTCCGAGCCCGTGGGCTCGGCCAAAAATATACCATTTTAAAACCCGTATAAACGGGTTCAGGGTCGGTTTACCTCCCCGAAAGAGACTCCGTGTAGAGACTCGGCGTAGCCTCCTTCGGGTTCCTCCCCGCCCGAAGGCAGAGAGTTCACCCGAACAGCTGGTTGTCCGACTTGAAACTGAACTCAGACCGAACCACTGAGCGACTCCTTACTCTTACTACTCCTACTTATTACAGGTGGGAGAGTTCTACTATAGGTAGGAGAGTCCTTACTACTCCTACTTATTATAGGTGTTCCACTATAACAAGGTGCATTTGTTAGATTGATAAACTTTTATTATATCTTCTTTATATTATCATCCTGTCTTATTCCGATCTATATTTAATTTGTATTTAATCCCAGCTCATATAAACAAGATTTCCAGGCGCTCATCAGTCTAGAGATTAACACAATGGAATCCTCTACAATCACACACTTTCAATTTGTAAAACCATTAATTGTTTCACTTGTAAAATCTTAAAGAGCTACAGTGGAACTATTTGTCCTCTTATCGACGGATTTCCTCATTGGGTACCCCCTAATTTCGGCCTTGTGCCACATCTAAGCTACGCTTGGAAAATCACTATCGACGACTTTGTTTGTTGTGTTTGCGATTACTTCATCCACAACTCTTCACTGCGTTAAAATGTAATTTCGTCATTCGGGGATCATCCAGATGTTCCTTGTCTGAGACATTTTCTAATTGGAAATCTTGTCAATTGCAGAACAATCTCGTCTCTTGTTCAAGAGGGACGAATATGTGAGCACGAGGGGAGCGAAAACGTTGTGGGTGGCCGTCACCTGACATATTGCAGTTTTCCTCATTATCATAATTACTTTTACAGAATGTGTTCCTCGCTGGACCCTTGGAACATTCCACGGATGTGGACAACCGCGACTGTCCATTATCTCATGCCTCTGCTTTTCCTTCACACTTTGCTTGTATCGTCTTATTCTCACCCTAATCACTTCCAAACTTTGTCACCTGCAATTTGTCATTCTCTCCCTTATCCACTCTAATTTTAATCACCTGTATCTTCTTATTCTCTATCTTATATCTTCCAATCTTCATCGTCAGTATCTTCTCGATTTCTCCCTTATCCCTTCTATACTGCGTCGACTGTATGTGTTCATTCTCTCCCTTAACGATTCCAGTCTTCGTCGCCTGTAGCTTCACAGTTTCTCCTCTATCGCTTCCAGTGTTTCTCGTCTGTATCCTCTCATTTTTTTCCTTATCCCTTCCATTCTTCTCCACCTGTATCTTCTCACTCGCTGTCTTCTTCTTTCCATTCTACTTCGAATGTATCCTCCCCTTCTTTTCCTTATCCCTTCCACACTCTGACGTCGGTATTTTATCACTCACGTTCATATTCGTTCCAGTCTTTGTTATTTGCGCCTTCTCGCTTTATACAGTATCCCTTCCGTTTTTCGTCACATGTATCTTCTCATTCTTTCCCTTATCCCTCCCAAACATCGTCGCCTATATGTCCTTATTTTCTCTATTATCCTTTCCAATTGCCCGTGTCTATTTTTTTAATATGCGAAAAATTAATAAGGAAGACACCAACATTTTCTGTTGCATTCATTCTTTTGTCTTTCCTTTGTTCTGTTTGTTCAGAAATCCTTTTATTAGGTTGGTGCAAAAATAATGACGTAATAATGTCGTTTTTTGACGTATTTTTAACGTCAAAAAACGACATTATTACGTCATTATTTTTGCACCTACCTAATAACATATCCCAATTTTAACCCTTTCAGTCCCAATTTTTTGTTGTAGCTTTTCTTCAGCGTCCCTTGATATTCAGCAAGTAAACGTATCTACCTATATATCTCTTCCCTCTTTATCCTGCTCTTCTCTCTGTCCTTTGGTCTCTCTCCCCTTTGCTCATTATCATCCATATATATATATATATATATATATATATATATATATATATATGCTCTGGCATCTCGTCTACAGTGACTTACTCACAGACGTGCCGTCGCCTCCCTCTGTCTGTTCTATAAATACTTTCATGGAAATTGCTCCGAGGAGCTGCATTCGCTGGTTCCCAGTCGTCATGAGTTCAAGCGCCCTACGAGGCTGGCATCCCCCTCTCACCCCTTCACTGTCGAAACTCCCAAATGTAGCCGTCTCTTCTACTCCAATAGCTTCATGTCTCGCACCTTTCGCCTGTGGAACTCCCTTCCCTATTCCAGTTTCCCTGAGAGCTATAATCTCCAGCTATTCAAGTGTAATGTCAATCGACATCTCCAGTTGCCTTGATCTTTCCACTACCCTCCTCCTCATCCTTTCTTCTATCACTCCTATCTGATCTTGCTCTAAATTTTCTGTAACCCCTTGCGTCCTAATGGCTTCCCGCCTTGCTTGGGGTGAAATGCTTAAATATATATATATATATATATATATATATATATATATATATATATATATATATATATATATATATGCATAAGTGAATATTGAAGTCAGCAATAAGATGCGACAGACTGCTTCATGCTAGGCAAAATCATCAGGCCACGACGATTGCGTCTAGCATGAAACAGCCTGTCACCTCTGAATGTTCACTTTTATATTTACATACGCTCTATCTCTGATATTGAGCACTTTATTCCATAAATATAGTAAAACTTAAAACTATATTTCTAGATATATATGTGTGTGTATGTGTGTGTGTTTGTGCGTGCGTGTGACTGTGTGTGTGTCTCTGTCTCCGCCTGTGTGTATGTGTGTAATATGTGTATATACAGTGTAACCCGGATATAAGAGAGTTGTCGGGACCGGAGACGAAGTCTCTTATATCCGGGTTTAGTCTATTTTATATACATTAACACAGGCTCTAATTTGGGACCAGATAAAATCTCTCTTATATCCGGGTTTCTCTTATATCAGGATCTCTTATATCCGGGTTACACTGTATATATATATAATTTCCATATATATTATATATGCGCGGTACTTATTGGAAAGCGCACAATATCAGTTTGAAATTTCTGTCTATTGATACTGACTTCATTTAATCTTTTTTGTTTGGGTGGGGCTTAAACTACAATTCAATTGGCATTTCCATTTGTTTCTGTTTATTTATTTTCTTATTTTTTTAAACTACATCGAGATTTTCTTAAAGGAGTTTTGAAATATGATTAAGTCATTTTATTTATACTTTATAAAGATCTAAAATAATACATTTATTATAATTAATAAAATATATATAGAATTATAAAATTAAAATTACAGAATTTAATTACGCTTTAAAAACTATTTTATTTATGATCAAAGGATAGATATATAAATATGCAAATTATTTTTATAATAAATTATATTTTAAGGAAAATATGAGACAAAGTCTACAAAAAAATGCTATTTCATTTCTTTGATTGAATAATTTTTTTTAATTTCAGAAAGTTAATAATATGTAACATTTTTTCATGTTGGCAAAAGGGACATGGATTATTTAAAGATGTACATGTTCTCGTTTTTATTATTAGTTTCCGTTTTCCTGTGGGTTTTTTATTTATTTCTTTTATATGCCCAAAATCAAAATATTTGGATAGGGAGGTTTGGTGGCGAAACTTAATATTATTGAAGGAATTCGGATGTTGGCGCTATCTTAATTTACATTCATTTTTTAGTAGATCCAGTATAAAATTTTACAATATTAGGATTCTCCATAGATGAGATAGTGCATTGGAAAACTACGGATTCTGTGAGACAACTTAGGACATAATAAATTTCTTGCTTTAACTGATAGACATTTTCCTAGAAATAATACACTTAGAAATTTTTTTAATAAAAATGTGATAAAATTAAGTTATGGTTGTACTGAAAATTTAGAAAAAATTATAAAAAAAAAACATAATAATTAATTTCTAGGTAATAGCGATCCAGAAATGAGAATAAACAATAATAAAGAAAAAATTATGTTACTCTAGAAAACCTGAAAATTATCCTTTGAATAATAAATGTCTCACAGAATTCATTCAATCAAGCATTGCATCAAATGCTTATCAAAAGGGTCAGATCAAGCTATGTGCAACCACCACTGATTTTTCCCTTTTGACTTAAATTAAGTTTAATTTTGAACAAGGGAATGAAAAAGAAAGCCAGAAGATGGAGGTCACATCAGCAGGTTCATTTAGTAATATTGAAGTGCATCATTTTTCTGTACAAATTATAACAATAATTTAGAGTCAATCATCATTTTCTTAGAAAAAAGTGTGACACGCAGCAAGGCGCGGCTATTTCAGCATATATATATATATATATATATATATATATATATATATATATATATATATATGTATATATATATATATAAGGCTGGATGTGTGTGTGTGTGTGTGTGTAACGAATGCACGGCCGCAATTTTCGACGGATTTGCACCAAAATTTACATGCACATATTAGTGGGAAGGCCAAGATCGACTTAGCATTTCCCAACTCCCATCGATAGTGGAAATAATCGATTTTTTCATGGTTCTACGGCAATTTTCATGTAGTTTGCAGCCATTTTGTACTGGCCAGAGTAAAAGCCTATAGCTGGCTGCCACGAATAGGCAGGAAGATTCTATTGGCCAGCGTTAGAATCAACAGCTGACTGACACGAATGTTAACTAGCATGCTAGCATGCAAAAAAAAAATCGATAGCTGCATTCGTCACAAGTGGGAAAAATTAAAATCTGCATGGTAGTTTACTCCAATTGGCTCATTCGCTTGCTTAAACTCAACGTTGATTCTGATTCCGCAGAACTGTGTTGGGTGTGAAAAAGTATATGTTGTTGACATTCTTTTTTCATTTGGTTTTTCCAGTTACGAGTCCTTTTTTAAATCTTATCGTTTTGTGTTCATTTTGTTTAGTTCTTTTTTTCTTAACAGATTTAATGTTTAGTATAGAGCGTAGAAAAAATTCGCAGTGTGAGATAGGCAAGAAGTAAGGCATATAGCAACATCAGCACGGCAAAGGGCACTCCTTTAAAGACAAGGAAGAGCAAAAATGTTTTAAGTCAAATGATAGCGATTGCTGTTTGAGTCGTACGATTTTTGAATCAAGCACGAGCAACGCCTGGCTATGCTGCTAGTATATATATATATATATATATATATATATATATATATAAGATCACTGAGGAGATTTGTTGTCGCTTGACATCAAATGAGGTGAATTGAGTCGAAGTATACTCACTAAAGAGGTTCTGTTGTTTTTGGTAAGTTTTGTATTAAATCAGAAATCGTCGGTGCAGTTTCTGGGCACTGTGTTATTGATGTGATTAATGGGCAAGTGTCAATTCAGATAGAAGAACTCATGTAACTCTTCCTGCGATTGGACAAGAGCTCGGGTCCGTGTGACACATAATTACTGAGCTATCACCCTAAGAGATCTTTCAGTTCACCCACAATACACCCGGTTCATTAATCCAGTCAGCGATCAGCAAGACAGGGTAAAGGGAAACAATTGACTAATCACAAAATTTAGCCAGGACTGCGAGTAATACTGACAGGACTTTATCTAATGTCCAATTTATTAATTGTTATATATATATATATATATATATATATATATATATATATATATATATATATATATATATATATAAATACACGGATAGGAATGAAAAAGGAAGATTGAAAACAGCCGAGTTTAAAAGGCATAGACAACAAATAAGTGCTCAATACAAAATTCAAATACGAATATGTAGAGCACAGATATTTAAGAAAAGGCTAAAATATCAAGCGACCTCGTAACTCGGGCTTCGACCGTGGGGTCCCCTCCAGCATGTGGAATGATGTACAAGCCCTTTGTATATGATCCTTCCTCTTGTCTGAGGTGACCTCACGGTCGAAACACGAGTTGCAAGATCGGTTGGCATTTTAGCTTTTTATTATATATATATATATATATATATATATATATATATATATATATATATATATATATATATATATATGTCACAAAATGACTGATTTGAAGCATAACAAGAAAGTATATGGCATGGAAACTATGAAAAGCATTTCTATGTTTAATTTTTTCCATTGCCAACGTTGCTATGGCAAAAGTTTTCTATGTAGGAAAGAGCCACCAAGGTAGAGGGTGATTGTGTTGTCTAATGTTAGCGTAGGAAATGTCAAGCGTTATGAGTATACAGACATCAGAAGAAACCGGAAACCGAATCCTAACCACGAAAAAAAAGGTAATTATCAACTCCTGTTCAAAAGACAAGGGAGGAGTATGAACCGGACGATAAGCGGACATATTTACTCCTATCACGGTAGCTGTCTTCTATTAAATGTATATGTGTGTGCGTGTGCGTGTGCGCAGTCACGCGCGTGCCGGCGTACGTGTATACGCTAGTGTATATGTAACACGAAAATTACAGTTTTTATGATTTACCCATTAAAAGCCAGTGCGATTTTCAAAATGGGTGATTGTTTGATTTCCTCGGATGCACCCGATCTTAGGGAGTTCTTCGCATTTTTGAAAAGGAATGCGTCGATGTAACGACACTTGATTAATCTACCCACGTCCAGGAATTTTATTATTTTTCAATACATATATATATATATATATATATATATATATATATATATATTGCATCTGGTGCCTTATCTGCTGTTTTATCTGATGTCTTCATAAGACACCAGAAGTGTTGAAACAAAATGGCTATTTTTGTAGTGATTTTATAACATGTTTATGTTATAATGTTCGAAAAACTATATTTACTCAACTCTGTATTGAGCACTCTTTTAAGAATATTTTTGATTATTGGAATTTATTCCTTATACACTAATCCTATACTTGTATATATATATATATATATATATATATATATATATATATATATATATATATATATGTGTGTGTGTGTAAGTGTATATATGTATATATATATATATATATATATATATATATATATATATATATATATATAGTCACGATTTTCTTGTTTCGTTCACTTTCACCGAAGTTCTTGCATTTTTAACTCTACCTCTCTCTCTCTCTCTCTCTCTCTCTCTATATATATATATATATATATATATATATATATATATATATATATATATATATATATATATATTAAAAAGTCTAATTTATTCCATTTCCTAAAAACACCAAAACAATCGCTATCATTGGTGAAGCAGTAGATAAATAGATAGATAGATAAATAGCGCGAACGCACTTTTATAGGGAATCCAATAGCCAATCTCACTTTTCCTTTCTCATAATCCCTATATCTGCGCGTCTTAGCATTTTTTGTACGAGACTCGGGCAAACATAACCAAATATCTGCACAGCATTATATGTACCTATTTCCGTCTTTCCCAGACATGTTGACTTTCCCCACAGCACGTGCACCACCTTAAGTTGTTCACTCACCAAGCAGATCCTGACGGGTGTGTGAGATCTACAATACATTTTGCCGTGACGTTTTTACACTCGGTTTCGCAATCTGAATGGGACTCAGTCAATGCTTACTGAATCGGGAAAGACGGAAAGTCACAGGGGAAATTTGAATGCATTGAATTGATTTGCTTGTTTCATATCAACAATTGGTAAACATCCGATAAGGCTGTTACGTCCAGTTAAAAGAAGTCGCGTCCATTTAAGGTGAAATGATTTCGTGCGATATGACGCGTTTTCTACAAAGGCGATGAGATGGAATGGAGGGAGAAGAAGAAACACAAAATGGCAAAGAAAGAAAGAAGGAAAGAAAGAAAAGAAAGAAAGAACGCCAATAGAAAGAATCAAAATAAAAACGAGAACGTGAAAAACAAATGAATAAAGAAAGGAACAATAACGGGAAGACAAAAAAAAGAGAGAGAAACAAAAGAGTGAAAGCGATAAAGTAAGAGAACTGAGAAAGGCAAACTAAGAGAACGAAAAAAAAACGAAGAAAGAAAGGGAAACAAAAGAAAGAAAGAAAGAAAGAAAGAAAGAAAAAGGAGAGCAATAAGAAATAAAACATTAAAGTAAGAGAATGTGAGAGAAGCAATAGAATAGAATATGAGAAACGAATGAAGAAAGAATATTTGAAAAGGAGTAAAAGAAATAAAGGCAAACAAGATAAATAAAAGCAAACAGAAGAAAGAAAGAAAGAAAGAAAGAAAGAAAGAAAGAAAGACAAAAAGAAAGACAGAAAGAAATAAAGAAAGAAAGAAAGAAAGAAAGACAAAAAGAAATAAAGAAAGAAAGACAGAAAGAAAGAAAGACAGAAAGAAATAAAGACAGAAAGAAAGAAATAAAGAAAGAAAGAAAGAAAGAAAGAAAGAAAGAAAGAAAGAAAGAAAGAAAGAAAGACAGAAAGAAAGAAAGACAGAAAGAAAGAAAGAAAGAAAAAAAGAACGGAAGAAAGAAAGAAAGAAAGAAAGAAAGAAAGAAAGAAAGAAAGAAAGAAAGAGAGAAAGAACGTAAAAAGAAGAAAGGAAAAATCAAGAATTTAAAGTAAAAGAAATAGGAACGAAAGGCTCATGGAAAAGAAAGAAAGAAAGAAAGAAAGAAAGAAGGAAAGAAAGAAAGAAAGAAAGACAGAAAGAACGTAAAAAGAAGAAAGAAAAAATCAAGAATTTAAAGTAAAAGAAATAGGAACGAAAAGCTCATTGAAAAGAAAGAAAGAAAGAAAGAAAGAAAGAAAGAAAGAAAGAAAGAAAGAAAGACAGAAAGAAATAAGAACGTAAAAAGAAGAAAGGAAAAATCAAGAATTTAAAGTAAAAGAAATAGGAACGAAAAACTCATGGAAAAGAAAGAAAGAAAGAAAGAGAGAGAGAGAGAAAAAGAAAAAAGTAAGAAAGAATAGAGTGTGGAAAAATAAATTGAGAACGTAAAAAATGTTTGCAAAAGAAAGAACAATAAAAGGGATGGTAAATCGAATAAGAGCAAAATAAAAAAGAAAGAAAGAAGGAAATAATACTTTTATGGTAAAGAAAAGAAAGAAACAAACAAAAAGCAGGGGTGGTAAAGAATGAAAGAAAAGAAGAATAGAAGGAAAGAATGGCAAAGCGAATAAGAAAAAATGTAAGAAAGAAAGCAAGATAGAAAAGAGTGTGTCAAAATAAACTGAGAACGTGAAAAACGAGTAGGGAAAGAAAGAAATTGAAAGTAAAACGAATAATAACAGAAAAGTAGAAGAAAGAAGGAAAAATTAACGAACAAGAGGCCAATAAACCAATAATCAAAAGTCATCTGAAAAAACATGAAGGAATATTGGACGTAGAAAAGAAAGAAAGAAAGAAAGAAAGAAAGAAAGAAAGAAAGAAAGAAAGAAAGAAAGAAAGGAAGAAAGAAAGAGAGCGAGGATGACGATGGACGGACGAAAGAAAAATGCCAAGTGATAAAACAAGGAAAGCTAGTGGCGAACGTGAAAATAACAAAAATAATACTATCAAATAAAATCTCAGAAAATTAATGACTCTGTATATGTAAGATGAAAGGAAAACTCCTTAGAAACGATTTCTAAATTCGTATTAAATAATTCATTGTTTGGTAGTGTTCGTATTCCGCTTCTTTGAAAATCCCTCCACATATATTGTTGTAACCCTTTCTCTTTACGATGGGCTGAACCTAACGAGAACAAGGAGGGAAGCAGAATCATATTGAATCATTGCATTGCGGCCTAACGTTTCACAACTTAACATGCATCAATTAAAAAATAAAATAAAAACGCATGTCAAAAATGTCAGATGGTTTCTGTATTGAAACTACAAAATGTCGGATTTCTCGCCAGTTAGATAACTTTTTTTTTATTAAAACTGTACACGTCTCAAAGACTATATCGATAATTAATTCATATTTACAATCGATAACAAATCGTTATTACCGGCTAATTCGATTTTTATTGATATTGTCATATCATTCCATCTTTTATTGTATTTGATGATGAAAATAATACTTTGTTTTTTGTTGTTTTTTTTTTTTATATTTCCGAGTTGATTCGATTTAATATCATATTACTTCGACAACGACGTTTATTTTTCCTCTTTCAATAAGTCGTGTGCTTTTTTATTTTGATTATTATATTAGAGACTTCATGCAAATTCAGTAAAACACATACGACGTGTTTGCTTTCTATTTATAACATCATTTTTGTCTTGCAAAAGTTTAACGACAAAATAAAAAAATGGTAAAAAAAAATTCTTTCTGGACACTTCTCCTTGCAGATGTCCGGTAACGTTAGGCGTCTGTCGTATCTATGATGTCATCCATTTCGACATTGACATGAACGTCACGTCATGTAGGGCTTTGGGGAGATGATCTCGCCACAACATGGCTGGGCACAATGCTTGTATATGAGGAAAAAAAATAGGAAATAAGTTTAAAACTAAAATAGTAAATAAGAAAAGAAGAGAGGTATATATATGTTTATAAATATATTTTATTTTTTCCGTTATTTATTAATCTCTTTCACTGTCTTGTTAACTGCTGGCGTTAGATTTTAAAAAATAAAATAAATGAAGTTATCTTCCAACTGGTATTACCAGAAAATCCAAGTTGCCGTTAAATAAGCAATCTGAGTTCAAATTCGGTAAAGAGGTTTATTTATTCTCACCTTTACATTGACTCACTTGAGAAAACACAGGCCTATACATAATATATAAAAAAAATAAGATGATTTTAAAAGCACAGCTTAGATATGGCACAAGGCCGAAAGTATGGGGTACCTAGTGAGGATCGAACTCACTATTCAGCCGTAATTGTTCTATGCCACATTGAAGAGCCCATTTCCAGCAATAAGTGTATATATAACATAAATTTATATTGCTCGGGTTTTAATTATCCTTCTTAGGAATTAAATGACCATGGCTCTTCACGACTTCCTTTTTATTTTACTACCTCTAAACTGGGTATTGGAAAAATGTTCTACCTGTACAGATCTTATCTTCTATCGATCAATATATATATATATATATATATATATATATATATATATATATATATATATATATATATCGATTTGTAAATATTTCTATTTCGGTGTGTTAACAACTTTCTCTATATCTATGGAGCTACCTATCCATCTATCTATCTATTAAAGGACAACTATGTTTGTTTTGTTTTTTTCATATATTTCGCATTTGTTTCTACGTCGCCGACATATGTCACTTGAAAGTATCATTTTCGGACAGCTCTTCCAGAAAATCGTGCAGCTGCCACAGTCAAAATCTCTGTGACAGCTGGCTGGTCCAAATCTTCTTAAAGAACACCCTGGATAATCCGCGTGCATATGTGACCAGTCACTTAGACCGTTTAAGGAGAACTTTCGTTTTCCTTCGTCGGATCATGCAAGGGTAAAATGAAAGAAAAGCAAAGATTCAGCTTTTACTATATATATATATATATATATATATATATATATATATATATATATATATATATATAGATAGATAGATAGATAGATAGATAGATAGATAATATTAGTGGTAAATATACACTAACATATGCAAAATATATAAATATATATGCATACACATACATATATATTTTGTATAAAAAAATTCCAAGAGCATAGAATCCAGGTAGAACTCAATGTCCAGGACAGAGTAAGGATATAATAAAAAGGCTTAAACACTAATATTCCATGGCCATAATTTATTCCATTGGAATCGTAAATACGTTTATTTGAAGGTCCTAATTATCTTCTTATGCAAGTTTTTACGATTCCAATGGAATAAATAATGACCATGAATTAATAGTGTTTAAGCTTATATATATATATATATATATGCGGTACTTTTGTAGATTGTAGTAGCCTTACCATTCTAAAAGATTCACATCTGGCTTACTTCAGCAAGTGGATCGAATGGTTCGAGTGATGGCTGACCGGCTTAAAATCTGCAGCCGACTTCCTTTCCCCAATTTATTCCCTCGCCATTGAGGGTATGATTATTCCATAGCTCATCAAACTCGGATTTTTGCTAATCTATTCCGCTGCCGGAGGCTTGGTAAGGAGTATTTTTCAAAGATTATCATTTCATACTTATCTCGATAAAGTGATTATGTTCTCGGGTCGATTGCCAGATGTTGCCATTCTGTGGAAACGGCGCATTCTCGATGTTTATAAATTTCTGCGGATTTATTTTTCCGTACGGAAGACAAACTGAATAATCAAAATTTAATCTAATGTCGTAAAAAAAAAAAGGATAAGTATAGGTTTGAGAGCATTTTGCATTTAGATTTGGAGTCGTTTACTTTCGAGAAAAATTAATGACAAATTATAATGTGACAAATGAACGACAAAAGGAACAGAGTTTCTTAGCCATGGTTTCATATCGGAAGAAAGGGTTTTCTTCAAGAGAAGCACAGAGAGAAACGGCAGTGTTTTTTATGCTTGTTCAACATTAAAAATATTTTTAACTGACAGGAAATACAACAAATACAATGATAAATATATAGCTACTGCAAAATCATATATATATATATATATATATATATATATATATATATATAAGCATATATAGATATATATATATAAGCATATATATATATATATATATATATAAGCATATATATATATATAAGCATATATAAATATATATATAAGCATATATATATATATATATAAGCATATATATATATATATATATATATAAGCATATGTATATATATATATATATATATATATATATATATATATATATATATATATATATATATATATACGTGTGTGTGTGTGTGTGTGTGTGTAACATAATTGGTAGATTTTATTTTATCACAATATGTGATATTTAAAAACAAAGATGACGGGATGAAAAAGAAAAAGAATATATACGAATTTGGCTAGATTGCAAAAACTTGTTCCCAAAAATTTTGAAACTACCAGCGTCTCTCGTTCATGAGCATGTGTAGTCACAACAACTTCAACAAGCCTAGTCCGATGAAGTCCTAAAAGATGAAACGCGTCACAAATAAACTTTTCCCATTTTGTCTTTTATATATATATATATATATATATATATATATATATATATATATATATATATATATATATATATATATATGTGTAAGCAAATATATGGATATAGATCCGACAGTATGAAGAAAAATATACGGAAAAAACAAACAAAAATCCTTATGTCATGTTGAATTGATAATGTTAATTATATTTTATGAATATGTCCTGAAGATGGTTTATTAGACCGAAACATCTGACGGTGACATTATATTAACATTAAAACAGCATTATTGCATATAAGGATTTTTGTTTGTTTTTTCCGTATATTTTTCTTCATATATATATATATATATATATATATATATATATTATTTACATTATTCGGGTTGTTATCCTCATCTTCATTACCATATTCACTACGTTTCGGCAGTTGTACGCTGCAGCTTTTTTCAGGTGATTGGAATTTCGAACCAAACCGTTTATTTCGTCCACCGGGGTACATCGTTCTAGTACCACGTGCCATGCCTCTTCCGGATGTTGCAATTATTTCGCTTTAATTCAACTCTCCAAGGTGTTTGCTTCACCACTACTGTAGCTTGGTATAGAAATCACAAATTGGGTCTAGTCACTGGATCTAACCAACGCCTTTATCCATTGGCCAATGTTTCCTTGAGGAAACAAAATTCAATCACCAAGCACATATGAATCGGGATAAAAAAAAAAAGAAAACTTAATGTGCATTTCAATAAACCTCGACTCATAAATTTACAATGTTTTTCTTCTTTTTCTCATTTTCTTCTTCTTCTTCTTCTTCTTCTTCTTCTTCTTATTATTATTATTATTATTATTATTATTATTATTATTTTATTATTATTATTACTATTCCCATCCTCCCCACCCCTTCTATTACACACAGCGTCCTGCGTTTGTTTATTTATTTTTGAAAATTATAACCAGCATTCATTAGTTGTTGATGTTTTTTTTTTAAATAAAGCGTTAAGAAGTCATTTGATAAAAATTGTCTGAGGGTACCGTAAGGTTGAAACCAAGGTAGCGAATTCAACTGATCTCCTGATTTTTATAGTTAAAAGCTCTACGTGCTATTTTTAATTTTTTTTTTTTTCATACGTGTAATCAGCTCTTTTTAATACGACTGTTTCCTTGTCTGATTCAACTCTGACCAAAAACCTTTTATGTATTATATGTATATATGCACGCATATATATATATATATATATATATATATATATATATGATTTTATATATATATATATATATATATATATATATATATGATTTTATATATATATATATATATATATATATATATATATATATATATGTGTGTGTGTGTGTGTGTGTGTGTGTGTGTATATTTATATATATATATATATATATATATATATATAGATCTGTATATGGTGATAGATAATAAATTATCCGAAATGTGCTCGGATCCAAAGATCTTTGGATAAATCTTAAACTATATATATATATATATATATATATATATATATATATATATATATATATATATATATATATATATATAAAGAAATATGCATATCTTACGTTATATATTTCTTAATATATATATTAAATTGCTCTGTTATTTAACATTGAGCACTGTTTTTCTTGCATTGTAGAGAATTTATATGTATAAATTATTTATATATTTACACACGCTCGTATACCTACTTATATTTATCAATTCATATATATATATATATATATATATATATATATATATATATATATATATATATATATATATGTCGGCAGCCTCTTTTATGCTGTTTCAGGCCTGACGATTGCATTTCGCATGAAATCAGTGTTTCAAATATACATTTAATGACCATGTCCTCATATTTACATTCTCTTCCCCTATCTATTATTTGTCTCTTTTTAACTTTTCTCTCTCTCTCTCTCTATTTATCTTCCTCCCTTTTCTCTACATCGTTTCGTTTTTCTATTTTGACTTTTTCTTTAACCCTCAACACACTTCTAACTTCGTCTCAAGAGGTTGCTTTTTTTCTATCTTCATCCGTTGTCAATAGCGACCAACATTGGACGCGGACCTGAGGAGGCTATCTTGGTTCACTTGGCACTACACCAAGCAATCACGTGATTATTCTCCATCAATAACGGCTTGGAAATATCAATCTCTACAGGTGCCAAAATTTCTCGATTCTTCCATTCTTTCAAGTCTTCAAACACAAGTACACGGACGCGCATGCGCACAAAGACGCGCATGCGCACAAAGACGCGCATGCGCACGCAAACGCACGCAAACGCACACTCGCGCTTAAGCAAACACACACACACACACACACACACACTAGAGAGAGAGAGAGCGTAATTTATGTGTTCCATTGGATATTATGAACAAGGAATATTTTGTAAGATTTGATTCAGTTTTTTTTCTAGCGTTTTTACTGCTTTTCTTTCATGCGGAATAATTCTCGGTGCTGATTATTTTCCCAAGTGTTTTTCGATAAAACTCTAGCCATTTTCAAATTAACACCCCCGCCGCCCTTGAAATATCAAAAATCTCGCTTGAAATCTGGAGGGTTTCTTGAGCCAGTATACCAGATGATATCCATCCCTCTTCAGGTCAAACAACTGCCAATTTCCTCCAAAATGACAACAGGCCTTGGTCTAGGACATGCTACCGTTGATGCCATCGGCGAGCCTCCGTCTTAGACTTTTGGAAGCTTTTTGGAAGTCACTCACTAGCTGCATACATAGCTTTGCAGTTCAGTCTACTCTATTGGGCTTGATGGCTGTTGCACCTACAAGAGGATACAACCGCCCGTAGACAGGTCTTGTATTGGGTGTCTAGCCATGCTTCTAATCAGAAAAACCCTTCGCCCTGATCGTTGACTTCAGTCTAGGAAACTCTCCACACAGCAATACCGTGTCATGTGTACTGGGTGTCTAGCCACGCTCCTAACTAGTCTATTCTGGTGTACTAGATGGTCATTGATCCGACAAGAAAATGTATTCTGTTTAACGTCTTGTTGATCAGTTATAAGAAATTTAGTATAAGAAAAAAGGAAACTGAATATAGAATTAGCTGCGCTAAAAGGAGTTTCATCCAACACCCCATATTGTTACAAAGCCAAAACATTAACCTGTAAACTCGACTCATGTTCTTAAATAGCTTTGTCAGATCAGGACTTTCATATGGCTGTCACGCACGGCATCATACCCAGTTAGATATCTCTAAAACCTTTGCGGTATACAACCGCATAATGGTTAAAAATGGCTTTGAGGTATGGGTTTTGGCGAAGACTACACTTCCCTGAATATTATGGACTGGCGCTACATAATCACAAGCGAAGAAATCTACCAATTAACAGAAAAACCGTCACTTGAGAACTTTCAAAAGCAGCAATAGCTAAAACGGACACCCCCATGTAACTCGAAGAGAAAATAAAGTCATAATTGAGATGTTGACATTCCACACGACTTCCAAGAAAAAGGTTTGGAAGGAAGCCCAAATCAAAACTGGGAAGAGCGATAGCACCTACTAGATTTTAGGATCCTTATTTCCCTTAAAGATGTTTGCAATTGAACAATTAGAATGACTTAAAATTCAATAAGAACATCGCCGAGTCGACCGTTTTGCGAATGAAAAGATATATAGAATTTCATGAAATAAAATGGATTGTCTCTTGGCGCCTGCCTCGCACGACAACTAAGCTAAAAGTGTGCCACACTGTGAGCTACACACTCTTACTGGGTCAGTAAGTCAGGTGAGTATTGGTAAGGAGCAGAAGAAAGATGTTGCCAACTTACGTGTACTATAAAAATTTAGCGGTAACAAAATACCCCATGTGATTAACCCGTCCTGTGTATGACAATAAACTACATCCGCGTCTTGGGTATGACGATAAACTACGTCCAACAACAAGGCTTCAGATAATGTTTTCGGAAAAATAATGTTGCCAGCAATACGTTTTTGGGGAAAAGTAATGATGCCAGCTATGCGTTTTTGAAACAATAATGTTGCCAGCTATACGTTTTTTTGGTAAAAAATAATGTAGCCAGCTATACGTTTTTGGAAAAACAATGTTGCCAGCTATGCGTTTTTTGAAACAACAATATTGCCAGCCATGAGTTTTTTGAAACAACAATGTTGCCAGCTATGCGTTTTTTTGAAACAACATGGTTGCCAGCTATGCGTTTTTGAAACAACAATGTTGCCAGCTATATGTTTTTGAAACAACAATGTTGCCAGCTATACGTTTTTTGGAAAAAATAATGTTGCCATCTATGCGTTTTTTGGAAAAAATAATGTTGCCAGCTATGTGTTTTTGAAACAATGTTGCCAGCTATGCGTTTTTGAAAAAATAATGTTGCCATCTATGCGTTTTTTGGAAAAAATAATGTTGCCAGCTATGTGTTTTTGAAACAATGTTGCCAGCTATGCGTTTTTGAATAAATAATGTTGCCAGCTATATGTTTAATAGTACTGTATATTTAATATATTTATAGGTATATGTGTATGTATGTATGTATGTATGTATATGTGTGTATATATATATATATATATATATATATATATATATATATATATATATATACCTTATTTTGGCATTAAATGACCCACAGTGGTTGATATGCCATAAAACCCAACCAACCAACCATGTGATTAACACAGTGTTAAGGCATTTATAATGTCAAGGGTGAGGTTCTCTCCGACGAAAACCATATGACAGGTTTATTAAAGTAAAAGTTTTACACATTTGGCCTTCTGTAGCGAAAACAGCCAATCGTTGATTTTAATAGAAATGTGTGTGGTTACCTCATGATTGATTTATGTATGTGGTGTGTGTGCGTGTGATTGTGTGTGTGTGTTTGTGTGTGTTTGTGTGTATGAATAACAATTAAACAATTTTGGGGAGATGATTTTTCCAGCTATAAATCCCACTATTTAACACATAGCAGGGAGAAGAGAAAAGATGGTTTAATAATTTTGCCAAATGTATCTTGAAGGAGTAATGGATTAGCGGCTCAGATTGAGGAATTGGAGTGCCGAGTTCGAATTCAAGTCAAATCCATTTCATTCACTTGGGAAAGCTATGAGTCCTCATCTTCTCCCCCAGCAATGGATAAATAGCAGGACAGACCTGGTTCTGTAGTCTTGGATGGCAACTAGTCTACTGCAGAAAGAAATAGCAACCTACTTCGGGAAAAAAAATCTGCCTCGTCAGTCATGTATCGAAAGTTACATGATCGCTTAAGCTTGTATCACGCATGGCACATGACAGACTGACTGAAATGTATCTGCTCCTAAACTAATTCGATTGGAATTCGAACTCAGCACACCGATTTCTCTCTCATGCAGAGGATAGCTCTTAATCTCTTGTAATAAATTTCGAATTTTCTTGAACCACAATCCAATTCGGTTCTAGAGTTTTAAAAAAAATGACCTAAGATATACATGAGACATTTCGGCAACCATTGTCTCTGTCTTCATCCCAATCTAGGAATTGTTTTTGAATCTCTATCCAATTGATTACCAACGTATGAAGACACAGGATGCAAAAATTTCTCCTGAGACATCTCGGCCAATCGCAGGAACTTCTATATATTATGTTGGTGCAAAAATAATGTCGTTTTCTCGCATAGTAACATATGTGAGAAAACGACATTATTTTTGCACCAACCTAATATTACCCTTTCTAAATTCTTGAGCAAATGCCAAATTTTCGCGTTGCTCAGTTCCCTTGATTCTGTTTCAGTTTAAATCCACTTCTACCTTCAGAATGCGCTGTTGCCAATACAATCATAGCAAATAAATACGCCGACCAGAATGCGGTATGAAACTTGCAATGTTATTGATTCATGCAATTATTCGAAAGTTCTCTGTTGCTTAGACAAGTGACAACAAGCCTTCACATACATAAAGTTCAGTTTATATTAGGCTGGTGCAAAAATAATGACGTAATAATGTCGTTTTTTGACGTAAAAAAATACGTCAAAAAACGACATTATTACGTCATTATTTTTGCACTAACCTAATACTTTACTTGCCTTTATAATTTGAGAGCTCACGTCAGGATTTCTTGTACTTATTGGAGATCAAGTGAGAGCAAGTCTTCTCAATTCTGTCCAACTTTTGTCAGTATTTGACTGAATTTAAGTACGATCGCCGAGGACTAGAATACTCCGACCGCGTCCTTTACAGTCAGATACGACTCCTCTCAATTAGCCGATGTCTTTCAAAATATCCCAGTAAGCAATATATTAGGTTGGTGCAAAAATAATGTCGTTTTCTCACATAGTAACATATGTGAGAAAACGATATTTTTGCTCCATCCTAATAATAAATAAATTGTGTAAATAAATATTGTAGTAAATAATGTTTATTATTTTGTTATCAAATTTACTTTCATGTGTTTAGGTTTTAATATAATTCTAATCATATTATTATAAAGCAATAAACATTGCAGCGGAGGGAAGGTAGTTAAAATAATAGCGGTGTCAAGGAAAAAAAAGTTCTTTTGACACTGTTGTTTTCTGCGGGAACGAAGGTCCGAGATTGCTGTATATTTAAAAAAAAATATATAAAACTTGATAGTTGATGCCAATTTGCTATCTAAATTACTTGCGAATTGATCCCAACTACGTATGTCCAAACAAAATATGGTTACACCACATAATTTCGTAAAAAAAAAACAAAAAAAAACAGTAACATATTTTCTCGCACTTCTTACGCTTTCTTGCTTCGTTGACACTTACAATCTTCCAACATTTAAATGCAATGCCAATCACTATCTTCTATCATCCTGAACCCTATTCTTTTTATCGACCTTTCACCACAGTAAAGGCTTCTTATTCTCTTTCACTGCAAGTAACTGCTTGCGTCTTAGTGACATTATCACCTTTGGTGGAAAATGATTAAAAAATAAAATATGTATAGAGTTGAGCACATGAGGCTTTTTTTTTTTCAGATATCCATTGGAGGTATTTTAACTTTGGATCAGAGAATACTATCTTTGGAAATTGGAAGAAGAAGAAGAAAAAAAATGACTTTATGGAACCATGAGTGATAGCTTTATGCATGAATCGGCAAAATTGGACAAGTTCCATGTTAATTGAATTTTTGTTACAATAACCACGTCGGGAATAGCCGCAGATGTGCAGATGCTTCCTTACCAGAGAAATTGTCGCCGTTAACTTAAATTGCCCGTCTCGTTTTAAGATATATATCCAGCGGCCGTGGAAATGATTCTGTCCGAGCTGATTCAACCGCCATCTGGTGGTGATTAACTAAACTAAACACTTTTTAATGTCAGGGAAAAACACCCACACCCAACACAACAAAAGAAAAACATGGCAGATTCAAACAGAACTTGCAATCAATCATTGTTATTAAATGTAATTATTTCCTTCATAAAAATGGTGATTTGAAAAATATTACTAAAATATGTCAGTTCACAGATTATTTGCAGAATTTCTATGGGATTTTTCGTAGAGTGATGGTTAACGAGACCGATGCATTCAGTCCGATGAGCACGTTTTTTAAATTCCATTCATTCGTTCTGTCATTCTTTCTTTCCTCTCTCTCTCTCCGCCTCTCTCTATCTCTCTCACCCTCGCCATTGCGGTATCAATATCTATCTATCTATCTATCTATCTATCTATCTATCTATCTATCTATCTAGATAGATAGATAGATAGATAGATAGATAGATACAAAGATGTGAACAGGCTGAGATAGATCTATCTATCTATCTATCTATCTATCTATATATATATATATATATATATATATATATATATATATATATATACATAGATAGATAGATACGAAGATGTGAACAGACTGAGATCTATCTATCTATCTATCTATATATATATATATATATATATATATATATATATATATATATATATATATATATATATATATATATAGATAGATACGGAGATGTGGACAGACTGAGATAGATAGATAGATAGATAGATAGATAGATAGATAGATAGATAGATAGATAGATAGATAGATAGAATGAGATGAAGAGATAATTATATTAAAATCATATGTTGTGTGTTGGTTCGTAGATAAAAAAAAATCAATAATACTACCAATTTACACATAAAGATAAGTAAAATTATTATTATTATTATTATTATTATTATTATTAACATAGCAGTCCCGGCAAGACTGCAATGTATCTTTGAATATTTTCAAAAAATTATCAAAATACAAAGACCTTGAAATTGAAATCTCAAAAATGTCGTGCATGAGGAGAATAAGAATTCGATTTGTAGTTGGAGCCCTCAGACTGATTGGAAAAGACTTCAATAGACTCATTGAAGGGATTGCTGGTAGCCCATGCCTTAAAGAAATATAAAAAACATGTACTCACAAGTACAGCCTGCACCTTACGAAGGGCTTATTCTATGTAAAATATGTGTGATTTTTTTTTCAAAACCGCTCAATGGAAAATGTCAAGATACCATTTCTGACCTTAGGGCCCCTGGTCAGAACCCGGAAAGAAATCAGTATATACCAGAAACTATAGAAATATTTTGATGATCCTTTTATTTATTTATTTCTACTAAATAGTCCTTAGTACATTTTGAAATATAACAATTAACTCCTACCCAAAAACAGGATAAGACAATAAACCGGAGATACCAGATTTCGCCTTATTAAACAGCATATATAAATAGTCCAGCTATGCATATGTCCTGAAAATTCTTCTCATATATGAAACAGACTGTCGCCAATCAATGTCCAATTTTATATTTAGGCATGTGTGTGTCTTTGTATGTATGTCACCCATTAGCAAAGCATTAGATTTCCATTATATATTCTATTATTTGTGGTATATATATATATATATATATATATATATATATATATATATATATATATATATATATATATATATATCTGTATATATATATATATATATACATATACATATATATATATACATATATATATATATATATATACATATACATATATATATATACATACATATATATATATATATACATATATATATATATATACATACATATATATATATATATATATATATATATGAAACTCCTAAATGTAGCCGTCTCTTCTACTCCAATAGGTTCATGTCTCGCACCTCTCGACTGTGGAACTCACTTCCCTATTCCAGTTTCCCTGGGAGCTATAATCTCCAGCTATTCAAATGTAATGTCAATCGACATCTCCAGTTGCCTTGATCTATCCACTACCCTTCTCCTCATCCTTTCTTCTATCACTCCTATCTGATCTTGCTCCAAATTTTCTGTAACCCATTGCGTCCTAGTGGCTTCTGGCCTTGCTTGCAGTGATACGCTTAATATATATATATATATATATATATATATATATATATATATATATATATATATGTGTGTGTGTGTGTGTGTGTTTATATATATATATATATATATATATATATATATATATATATATATATATATATATATATATATTGGTAATACAAACGTAATATTTGCTGAGATGACGCGTTGGAATTAACTTGTTTGTTGATTTTAATGGTGAAATTAATGTTGTCCGGCCTAGAGGTCAAAAGTCTGATTAAAGAAAATGTGTCTCTTGCCAAGTAGATATTAATTTCATTGTAAAGAAGATAAAAAAGAAAGAAAAAAAAACAAGCTTGTTTACTCAAGCATATTCATCGACTAATTTTAATTAGTAGTTATGATTAGTAATTATATTACTAGTTATACCGTATATAGTTATTATATCCTAGCTGTTTATACGAGTAGGAAATGCCGGGTTTAAAAGAATTAATTACTTATATATTTCTCGATTATCTATCTATCTATCTATATCTATATCTATATATATATATATATATATATATATATATATATATATATATATTGAACAATAAAAAAAATATTAAAAAATGAAAATCTTCAGACACACTGAGTTGTAGATTAATATTCTTTCATTTTTTTATTATTATTTCATTTAGATTCATATATATATATATATATATATTAAAACTGAAGAGAACAGCTGAAACCGCTACTTAACGGTATCCTCATTCGGAGTCTCTTACCCTAGTCTATCGGAGCATGGCAGAAAATTGGAATTGTTTAACGCATTATATACATGGTATATATATATATATATATATATATATATATATATATATATATATATATATATATATATATATATATATATAAAGACCAAACACTAATATCCCATGGTTATAATTTATTACGCTGGAATTGTAATCACGAACAAATTCATGAGATCTAGAAATTCAAAATAAAAAAAAATCGCATATGGATTCTAGCCTCTTGGAAATTTATATATATATATATATATATATATATATATATATATATATATATATATATATATATATATATATATATGTATATATTAGGTTGGTGCAAAAATAATGTCGTTTTCTCACATATGTTACTATATGAGAAAACGCCGTTATTTTTGCACCAACCTAATATATATACTGTTTTTGGTTACCGTGTCGACACGGTAACCAAACACATTAGATACAATGGTATATAGGTAGGTATATATATATATATATATATATATATATATATATATATATATATATATATATATATATCAATGCTTCTGATGTGTTTGGTTACGGTGTCATTTCCTTTGGAGTTCTTATCAGAAAGTTTCAGCCGCCCAAGCTGAAATGCGATGCCAAAGTGAAGCTCTTTAAGCTGAAAAAAAAGGACCAACAACAGAAAGCAAAGTTGATTAAAGCAGCTGGAAGCGTTTGTGTTTACACAAGGAAATGAACGCGAGTCTCAACCGAAAAAGATCAATATTTTAATACGTTTTCTGATACAAATAGGTTTTTCTGATTCTAAGGATTCTCTACAAGAGAAAAGTTTGGAAATGAGTTAGGAAGGTAAATGAAAACTTGACAAAATGAGAAAAGTGGGAAACGTGAGATTAAAGAGATGGGGAAGGAGAGATAAGCAGAAATGTAGGAAGGGAAAACAAAGATAAAAGAGAGAAGAGGAAAGAGATGGCAAATGAGTGAGTAATCGACAGAAGAAAAGAATGAAAGAAAAAGAAAGAAAGAGATCGGTGAGTGATGAAGGGTCGAAAAAAATGAAAAGAAAAATGAAAAAAAAATGGAAAAATGGGTGGGGGGGAAGATTATGAGAAATAAAAGGAAAAAGAAAAATAAGAAGGAAAAAATAAGAAGGAGAAAGAAATATAAAGAGGAAAAAGAATCAAATATAGTGCAGAGGAAAAAATGAAAAACAGAATTGAATGAAATAAGAAAAAATGAAAGAAAAGAAATGATGAACGAGAAAAAAAATCAAAGAAAAAAATGAGTAAAAAAATATGATGTAAAGAAAATGGAGGAAAAAAAACGGAGAACACAAAAAACGAGGACGAAAGAAAGAAAGACAGAAAGAAAGAAACAAAAAAAGAAAGAAAGAAAAGGAAAATAAATAGAAAGAAAAACAGAGAGGCAAATGAAGAAAGAAAATAAAAACGGAGAAAGAAAAATAAAAACGGTGAATATATGAAAAGAAAGAAAGGTG
>OZ010593.1:52677764-52687764 GCA_963932145.1 Acanthosepion lycidas
CTTCAATTGCTATCGTGTGGAATGTGTCGATGAGCGGAATTCTTCGCAGAATATCGCTCTCTCTTATGTACATTTGATGAATTACTTTAATCTCACATAAAGCAAAAAATCCAATGTGACAGGGAAAGAGTAACTAAGAAAAATATATCTTTGCTTTACATAACTTAGATGAAAAGAGCAAATGTTGGTTGATATGAGTGACGGCAAGTCTAGAGCAGTTCTTCTGAAAATTACCTATGATAAGTAGATGATGGTTGGTTACGGACCCACTCTTGGTTAAGTTGCAAAGATCAAAAGAAAGTAAAATCTCGCATTGCTTTTATAACAAGCATATAAACATTTTTAAGAGCCTTCCTTTAATTTTTGGAAAAAAAATATTTCCAGTTTCTTCGAGAGGCTGTCTTCAGTTTTCCTGGCAATATGCAAGTGAATCTGTAAATAAAAAAAGTAAAAAAAACAAAAAACAACTGAAGATGAGAAGTTTCAGGTGACTCAACTTCCTTCATTAGAAAACAGAGTACAAGCATAATTTTATATTTGCTGCCCCTTACAATTCCAGCTTAATTCAAATCCATCGGTATTTTAAGCTCTCATCTAAAAATTTCTGTAACTTATAAATTCCATATCACTTCAGTTTAGAAAATATAAGAACAAGCAAAGTTACATACTCATCAATACATGCAACCACACATAAACATATAGGGTGTAACAGCAAAATTGTCCATCCCATAAAATTCTTAATATCTAATAATCCAATAAACTTATTGAGTTTCTTTTTTCCAGGTTTTCAGATAAGACGGTTAGCCGTCTTGACACCATTTGTTGTAAGAATCATTGAAAATCCCTTTTGAGTTATTCAGCTAGAAAGAGAACAGTTTAATTTCGTTTTGTGTCAGTGGCCCTGTCTTCCCAAGGTAGCAATGGTGAGAGGAAAAAGATTATTCAGGCTATCAGTAATGGTACCAATATTCACATTCTGGCTTCCATCTTTAAATCAACTCAAGAACCACCCAGAAATAAGGAACGGTAGAGAGGAAAACTGGATCAGGAGGTCACAACAGGATAAGGCATCTTCATTTCAACATAAAGGTTAAGAGGTCATTTAAAAAAAAAAATCAAACCCAATTTATAAAACGGTTGGTATGTGAGAAAAAGACTTTTACAAATGACAGTCCCAAGAGCAGTGAAAAAAGACTTGAAAATGAAATCTTACGTGAAACATGTGAAACACTTTGTTACTCCAGGACAAAAAGAAAGTTAGAGAGGGTGAAGATCATCTTGAATAAGTTGGAAAATGATTTGAAATAATATATATATATATATATATATATATATATGAGCCTGCGATCCTTAACTATGATTGATTAATGATCATGTCATTTTCGTTTATGGTCGATTTCATCACGATCCTTCTGTTAAGCTTGTAGAGTAATTATACATTCTTATAGCTCAAAGTATAGTACAATCGGGTGTGTGTGTGTATGTGTGTGTGTGAGTGTGAAAATAATTTATACGTTATTGTGCGGAAAAATTTTGAGCCGGAGCTGTTTGCGTTATGAGCTTCTTTTTGCTTCAGTGGGTGGGGGTTCCCTGATGAAAAATGGGACAGAGTTTCGGTTCCTGTCAGGGTGTAAAATTGTTCTTTAGTAAGACTTCTGAATCTAGGCCGGTTGTTATTAATTTCACTATTTAAGAAAGTAAAAATAATACAGGGATAATGACGTCAACATGTATACCCACTAAAATAACGTTCATAATATATATATATATATATATATATATATATATATATATATATATACATATATATATATATATATATATATATATATATATATATAAATATAAAAGTGAACATAGAAGTCAACACTTAGAGGCGACAGTCTGTTTCATGCTGTATGCAATCGTCAGGCCATATATATATATATATATATATATTGCATATAGCATGAAACAGACTGTCGCCTCTAAGTGTTGACTTCTATGTTCACTTTTATATTTACACACGCTCTATCTCTGATATTGAGCACTTTATTCCATAAATATAGCACACCTTAAGACTATATTTCTTTATATATATATATTTATATATATATGAATGTTTTCTAAATCCTTTTTCCTCATTGTGAGTCCAATGAATTTCAGTTATTTATTTTTTATTTATTTGTTATTTTTTTTCCTACTTTTGATTATACGTGTTCATTCCGTTTCCATTTCCATTAAGATATATCCTTGTTGCTTTCTTGATCCGTCCATGGAATTTTCAGTAACCTTCTATAGAACCATATTTCTCCTGCTTTTAGTTTTTTCCACATCATTAGAGGAATTGTCCAAATTCACTGCCACATAAGAGGACCGATGGCGTGTAGGAATCTAGCCCTCTTTTCTTTGTTGCTAACGTTTTTTTTTTTTTTTTTCGTTTCTCAGCACCTCGCTCGGCCTCTGGAATGCAACTTTCGCCAGCCCAATTCGTGTTCGAATCTTGGTGACGCATTTACCATCCTCTCTCAAAAAGCATCGCAGATATTTGAACTTCTGCACTTGCTTGCCGTTTATATTTCCAATTAGTAACTGCCATCTTGGATTATTTTCTCTTGACGATGACCAGTTAGTCCTTTTTTCATGCTTTGTTCTCTTAACCTATCCATGGGAGGGGGCTGTAGTTACTTTTCCGATTCGACCATCAGCACAATCTGAATAAAAATGTTTAAAAGAACATGTGTGACACAATCAAAATAAATTCAAAGAAAGTCCAGAATTGAGGTGCTGAATACAACATAATCAGCGAATTGAAAATGTATATTTTTCTGGTAATCATATATATATATATATATATATATATATATATATATATATATATATATATACTTTTGAAATGGGAGGTCAATTAAAAAATGCGATCTTGGTTTTGACCTAACGGTCAGTTCTGGCGATGCTTTTAAATTGACCACTTTAACGCTTTATTTTAAAAAAGCACAAAGAAAACCAAACAAAAAACAAAAAACAAAAGAAAACTTCGTAATGAAAATGTGCCTCTATTTCAAACACGAGTATCCACTTAAATAACGTTTAAAGAAATAAAAATGTCAAATTAAAAATAAATCCATTAATTGTTTAGACACATATATATATGTGTGTGTGTGTCTGTGTGATTGTAAAATTGTTTTTATATACAAAAAAATACTTACTTGTAATTGTTCATACCAATTCTTGCTGTTATTTTCCGGAATTCGAAGTTTCTTAGAAGTATTCATTTTTCAATATATATATATATATATATATATATATATATATATATATATATATATATATATATATATATATACATGACGTTTCTACTGTTTGCCTCTCCCTTTCTACCTAGAATTTAATCTTGAAAACTTGTAACCTGGACCAGATATAGAAAACACACTCGATCATTCCTGGCACGTAGCCTTCCTTTTGAGTTGATACATCAGCATTTTGCAATTACCTACTGCTGAGTGGGCACCATCCCTTGTTGAAGGTGAACTGTTTTTCACATTAGATTGCTTCTTGTGTTGGCCTCAACGAGCCCCACCCTCAAGAACGGAGTGACTGAAGCGAGAAACTGAACAGCTGGGTCATCTAAAGTACGCGTCTGTTTTACCAAAAGACACCACTCGAGTACATTCTAGGAGGGGTGCCTAAATATTTCTCAATATAGAATCAGTAAAGGATATCAACCCCTCGGCCAGTTTCCCCAAGTTCCAATTCTCATTGAAAACCAAAGATCCTTACTTTATTTCTTTTCGATCCAATGATCATAAATTTATTTCTTCTTTTCTTCTTCCATCAAATTAGCGATGCTGAAATCCTGACATTTTTTTTTTGTTTTAAATATACATATATTTATTTTAAAGCCATTTCCTTCCCGGACGTAAGCGGTCATATCACTCCGCAGATTATTTTTTATTTATTATTATACTAGCTGAATTACCCGCGCATTGCTAGGTGTCACACATTTGTTCTAAGAAAAAATCATGATTGACTTTAAATCATTGTTATAATTTGTGGAGAAAGATGATGTATTTCAACATTACTCAATGATCTTGCCGATGTGACCTCCATCTTCTGGCTTTCTCCTATATTTTGGATAGGAGACATTCCCTTCTTCACATTTAAATTTATATCAAAGGGAAGAAAATTTCAATGGGGGTTTTATGCAAAACAGCTTGATCTGACCCATTTGATGTGTATTTGATGCAATTCTTGATTGTTTGAATTGATAAGTAGATTTCAACATTGATATGAGAGTTAAATTGCCGCAAGAAATATTTATTGTAAGGCACTACCCACTGAATGGTGATTTCTTGCTCAACTTGACATCCATATTGTCTCATTTTGATCTTGCCGATGTGACCTCCATCTTCTGGCTTTCTCCTTCTATATTTTGGATAGGAGTGATTCTCTTGTACAAATTTAAATTTAATTTAAATCAAAGGGAAAAGATTTTCAATGGTGAGTTTGCTCATAGGACTCCACTTTGATCAAAATGAAATATATTTATCCAAGTACCCTAGGAGTCATTCCATTCTTCAAATTTAAATTTAAATCAAAAGGAAAAATTTTCATTGAGGATTTGTGCCGCCGGGGACTCACTTTGAACAAAATGAAATATACTTATCCAAGTACTCAGTGTAATGTTATTTCAAAATATATATGATTATTGGGATCTATCTCCCAAAACCTAGGAGGAGTTCGATAACAAAAAAACAGTCAGACAAAGGATACAACTTTATATATATATATATATATATATATATATATATATATATATATATATATATATATAAGTATGTATATATATATATATATATATATATATATATATATATATATATATATGTATGTATGTATATATATATATATATATATATATATATATATATATATGTGTGTGTGTGTGTGTAAATTGTATCAGATCTCAAAGGTTGAACTAGAGGATGTAGAGTTATGAAGGACATGCTATAGAAGGCGCAACTCGGAATTATAGCAGAGTCAGCGTCCGTCCGTAGATTCATAACTGGATTCTGAATGTCTGATTCCATATGTGCCGCAGAGGAAAGGTCATTCAAGTGTGTGGGTCACTTCCTGGCAAATTGAGATCCGCCTTAAACAAATTCACACCATCAGCAATTTCTTCTACTCTGATCATCGTTCCACTTCAACCAACTAAGCTAAATGGCGATAGGAAATGGGTGACGAGAACTGGTTTTGGTGAAACTGGAAGTTTCTTGTCCTGAACCTGCACTTTTGGCGGCGAATGTAGTCATCAACACGATCATCATAAAGGAAGCGATCAGCAAAAAAAGAAATTAAGTTCTTGGAGACGAGATGAAACCGACGACGAAATTATATGCTTTTCTTGTGAAAGACAGTGGAGATGTGTCCCGTTTCCTTCTCCCCGTAGGGGAATTTAGTTTTCCTTCTCTTAAATAGGTTGCTACCCAGACTTAGAAAGACTTCTTCTTCTTCTTCTTCTTCTTCTTCTTCTTCTTCTTCTTCTTCTTCTTCTTTGTATTGCGTTCGTTCAGGGCGTTAGCGATCGAGGTTCTCTACAATTACTTCTCTTATACAGCTCCTAATATATTTTGTCTTTTCCTCTCTCCTAAACTTTATTCCGCCATCCATTTAGGTTATGAGTTATTTACCTGTGTGCCTCTTGCCTTCAATTTGTTGACTCTCTTCAGATTCTTTCTCTTTATTATATGATTGATCGATTTGCTTAGCAATTCTTTGCCTGTTATTGAAAACCAGAAAATAAGATGGAAAGAAATTTCTTTTGCGATAATAATGGTTTAGTGATACAAGTCTTACTAATTAACTCACAGATGGTAGGAGAAGAGGTGGATTCATACCATTCCCAATGGTATTTGCGCGTACGGAAATATAACGAACGATACGGGAATTGGAACGCGGCTTTCCGATTAACCATTCCGAGCCATTACCTCTTACAACACCCGTACATGTTTGTAGCGCATGGACTTCCCAAACGGTCACCCATTTACGTACTGACCAGGCTCGACCTTGCTTACATGTAAATTGCCTGCCTTCTTGTGAAAGACAGTAGTTCGGGAATTCAATTTTACTTCATATAGATCAGTTTCTACTCAAGCTAAGAAATTCTTCTTCTTCTTCTTCTTCTTCTTCTTCTTCTTCTTCTTCTGTGCCATAACTCTTCAGGACGATGACGATGATGTTTCTCCACAGTTTCCTCTCTTTTTTAGCACGCAATAAATTTTGTCCTTTTGCCATCTCTCCTAAACCTTGTTCGCCATCCATTTATGCAAGCTCTCCAGGTAGGCTATTCGTTGTTTTTCAATGCACGTCAGTACATTTCTTTCTTTCTTTCTTTATTTCAAACGAAATTTTCCTGTTTCTTTTTACATTGTGCTTAGCTTTTGGAAAATATCTTTCGCTATCCCAATATGTCTTCGGATTTCATTGTCGCACTTTCCGTCCTCTATTAAAAAGTTTCCCAAATATTTAAATTGTTCTTGCTTGATTTTGTCATCTCCATTTTGTAATTTTCCTACTGGGCTGTCCCTTTTGATAACAACCATGAATTCTGCCATTATTGCAATTTATATCTAGTCGTTTCTTCTCGCTTTTCTTTCACTACCTTCTGTAGACGTTCTTGGGGCTTATTCTGTGTGTCTGCTATCAACACTGTGTCATCTGCATATCGTATTTTGTTAAGATTGTGGCCACCAATAATGAATCCTGGCAGGACTTCTAATTCTCTCAGAGTCGTCTCGGGTTGAATAACACCTCATTCTCTTACACCTCTTTCTGTTTTGTATATTTACTGAACTTGTTTTCTGCTCGTAAGCAGGCGGTTTGCTACTAGTATAGGTTCTGTATTATTCTGATATCCTTCCCAAATATTTCATGATTACCTAACAGTTCCAATAGTTCTCTGTGACAGTATTCTACTAATATATATATATATATATATATATATATATATATATATATATATATATATATACATACATACATGAAAAACACATTGATTTGTAAATACTCACAAAAATCAAATAATAGTTGGATTTTAATGAATCTTTAGAGACTTATTCCCAAATGAATTAAATTAGTTTAGAATTCTTTCTTTTTTCTTTTTTTTTTTTCGAGAAAGTCATTTTCGTTTATGTCAGTAAAATTGGAAATTTAAACCAATTTTTTTTTTTTTGTAAAAAAGCACTCCCAGTTGCCGAAAATCTGCTCTGCATCATAAAATAAAAAAAATGCGATAAAAATAAACAGTATTTAATTAGAAAAGCTTTGGCCTAAGAAGAACATTTTTCGATGAATAATTAATTCAATTTTTTAAATTTATTAGAATAATTTATAAAGTTTTAAATCTTTTACAATTCTGTATTAATTTGTACCGGTTGGATGATATTGTTATCAAGTAAAAACTATATTTAATAATCATAAATAGAAAAATTTACTACAATTCAGCAACCCCCAATATTTTCTTTTTTAAAAATTGGATTTTTTTTTTGTCTGTATAAACATATCGATTTTTGTAAATACGGACACGATACACGATATTATCAGAAAAAAAGAGCGATAACTATATCAAATTTAAATCTAAATTACTTAAAATTGAATAAACAATAGACTACGGAGAATATTTTCCTAAATTTTTAAGATTACTGAGTAGTTAAAAATTATATAAAAAATGCAATCACTTTGTAACTTTTACAGATATGTCTCCCGTAGACAAAAATTAGATAAACTTCTGGCTGTCAGTAAAGCTCTCAACACCTTAAATAAACACCTACCTACGTGTTAAAACAGAACTTTCTGCAATATTTTAAACTAAAAGTAAGTAATATTTGTTCCAAATCAGATTAATTAAACATTCAATCAGCTATTATTTCTCAAATAAAGATTCATAAAAGTATATTTTATTTTGAAAATATTTTTTTTAATAAAAAGAATAACATAGTTAAAAATGGCGTTAAAATCAGCGATTTTTAGCGATTTAAAAAAAAGCAAAATTCCCTCTTGTCAATTTAAATTAGTTTTGAAATAAAGTATTTTTCTCATCGGAAATATTAAATTTAATCTAGCTTGAAACTGAAACTAAAATAAAATTTTCAAGGAATATTTTACATTTAAACCTTACGTATCGCGTTTCTTTAGGGGTACCTATTGTAATATTATTAATGTTTTTTTTTTCTAGATTTTTCTTTCAAACTATTTCTCTTGATTTTAAAATTAATTATTTAATCATGTTTTATTAGTATTTCTCTCATCTTATTTCTCTTGATTTTCCGCCTAGTATCCATATTTTCCCAAGACTGGCAGATACAAACTTTATTCAACTGTTCGCTGCTTGTCCGTTTCTGACGCTAAACCGGCTTATGCGTATTTTCAGCACTGTCGGAGCCTGAGATTGAACACACAACTGCTAGAGGACCTGCTGTGTTTTAACCAACTCTTTAATCCAGTAGGTCAGGTGTCACTTGCCTGATTGATTAAACCCACTATCTATTCATTTGCATATGTCCTTTTCCACATTTGCGTCTTTGCATTCATTCAACCGTTTTTCCTTTTCCATTTCCCTATTTTTCTCTGCTTCCCACAAACTTCTCTACTCTTCTTTCCACTCCACTCCAACTCTCGTATTTTGCCTCTTTTTTTTCTCTCATTTTGTCCTTTTAAATTCGCAAATCTCCCCACACCTCTTTTTCCTCCTCCAAGACAGCGTCATTGTCCTTACCAGAACTCCCATCTTCCTTTCCTTCTTCGAACACTCGAATAGCCATCTTTCCTTCTTCCTTACCCTTATTTCTTATTAAGACCAAACTCAAGATGGACACGCACGCACTAAGCTGCATTAATTCGTATAGAGAAGCCCTTCTTTTTCTTTTCTCCAGCGGTTGTGTTCTGAAGCGAACTCCAAGAAGCTGCCAGCCGAACGAGAAGACATATTTTCGGTGCGGTCTACAGTTACAGACACTCGTCTTTAGACGTCTCCAGCAAACTACTTCAGCGCCGATCTGCGATCCTTTTCTTCCAAAACTAAATTCATTCAGCCATTTTGTTCTGTACCTCTTTTCTCCCAAACCCTGTCTGTCTGTCCGTCCGTCCTCCTATCAGCCTCTATGACTGTGTGATAGACATATTCATAAGACACACTTCATGTTCTGTCGAGTTTTAGACGTCGATGCAAAATCTTTGCTGCACATAACTAACATCCCAATGTAAATATTATCCAAATAGCTGGATGCAATTAACCAGATGCTTGGTAAAAGTAAACAGCAACAGTTTAAATTGGTCTACTGCTCTGTTTGAATATATATATATATATATATATATATATATATATATATATATATATATATGATTGAGTATTTTGGCAGCAATCCTTCTTTCATACATGTTTCATTGAAGACATCTGACAAGCCACTGCGATCAGGCTTTTTCATTAAATTTCTTTTTCATTCGTACATTCATAAAGTAATTTTTATGGCCTTAGAGTGTGTAAACACTGTTCAAATAATCCGAGCACTTTCGACTAATCTACAAGCCATTAGTTTTTCTTTTGTCCTTATTATTATATATATATATATATATATATATATATATATATATATATATATAAAATGATTGTCTCACCCTCTTGATTTCGAAGAATCGCTTCAAAATTCAAGTTTTCATTTTTCAAAACTACTTTAACAGCTCACTTCGGGACATAGGGACTTTCACTTCCAGAAGGATTTATCTGATCATATATTCAATAATAATAATAATAATAAGAAGAAGAAGAAGAAGAAGAAGAAGTAGAAGAATAGTGATAATCCCGCAACAGGATCCTATCACTGTCACATAAACAAGGATGGAACTAATCCAAAATGCAGGACCTGCGGAAAATATGATGAAACTGTCGACCATATTAACTCAGGAATTCCGGAACTAGAAAAAAAAAAAGAATATACCCACAGACATAACTAGGTGTCGACGT
>OZ010593.1:52692764-52705264 GCA_963932145.1 Acanthosepion lycidas
CGTATTTTTTACGGGGTGGAGGTCGTGTGTATCATTTGCAGTCAGTACCTTAATTAAGAAGAATTAAAATCTCAAGACTTCATGTTCTTGAATTCTTTTCGTGAATTAAAAAATACTTCTTTCAAAATATCCCTATATATATATATATATATATATCCTTCAGAATATCTTCTTATCCATAGAAAATTTATACCGAAGTCACTCTTGTTATTGGTGTACAAATAGCGAGCTTCCTATCGTTAAAGCGCATGCTCCAGCGCATGCGTGCACGCGACACTCTTTCGCATCCAACTGTCTACTTTACAATATTAATGCGATTGTGTTTTGCCTGTATTGCATTCAGTGACTTATTTTGCCTGTGGTAAAATACAATTTCTTTAATAATTTCAAACTCAACGGTCAAACTGACATTGCTCTAATGATTTATTGCGCATAGCTTAGATATGGCAAAAGGTCGCGTGTACAAAGTATTATGTAAGGATCGAACTCACTATTCATTCATTCAGTTGTAATTATTGATCTAGCGAAACAAGATTGCTACACACTGGACCACGCCAAAATCTCCAGCATACACTTAGCTAAGTCTCCTTTAAAGTTTTCTATGTAACAAGAAATGATCCTATAGTCCTATAGGGGAGAACTTTCTCAATACACCTTCATATGAAAGAATCAAATTATGGTTAATCGATTAAACTATATATATATATATATATATATATATATATATATATATATATATATATATATATATATATCAATAATATTTTCGTTTTTAAACAGCTCCGTGTTTTTAAAGTTATCTAAGTTTCTTGCGTTAGAGTGTTAGTGGCCAGATTATATTTTATGCCGTATTCCATAGAATCTTAATCGGTAACATGTCCATTCCTAAGCTTTATAACATTTTACCTATATGGTGATTTTCAAAGCATAGCTTAGATGTGGCACAAGGTTAAAATTTTGGAGCACACAGCATTCGATCTATATGTTTAATAGAGAAGTGTTTCGAAAAGTATATTGACAAGGAGATTGTACAGAAAGATAAATGTATTTTTAGTGTAAAATGTATTTATTGTTCATCTTTAGGTGACGGACTTATTATTAATGCTCCTATCTGCAATTATTGATTGGAAGTGGCAAGACTTTTGTAAACACTTCAACGTCACTAGCGTCTCTTTCCGACGTGATTTCGAGCGTTAGTTTACGTGATTTTCAACGGTGAACATGGCGGCCTGTCTGATAAGCTTTCGCAATTTACAGGTATCAAGTATGAATTTAAAATCAGATTTGTTTTCTTTCGCAAGTCATCATTTTTAAATGATTTAAGTAATAAGATCAGATGTTTAGTTTCCTTGCTCTTTTCGCATTCCGTAAGAAGTTTCTGCGACTTTGAGGTTTGGGATAAATCAACGCCTGAAAAGTGCCGTAATACACGTCTATGCCAATAATATAGGAAATAAGTAAATTGAACATAAAACTCTGCTCTTGGCGTCGTTTTTGCCAATACCACAAGGGGATGCAAAACAAAATCTTAAGCAAATAAATTGAGTCTAGTCTCCCTAGATCGAGGCTCTCACACAAACTTCATGCGTAGCATTCCAGTTCGTTTGGAAATAGCTAAACTGTCAGTTATATACAACCATTTTCTCAGATCAATGATTAAAAAGAGATTCGAGCGAATGAACTCTATAAGTCTTTGAGGGATGAAAACCATTCATCGAATCTCGTGAACTGGCGCTACAGAGTGTCAAAGAACTTTACCAAGTACCATGAATTAAATCGCTTGAAGAATTTTAAATCCCAGAAATAACCAAAATGGACAGCGCATTTAACTTAAGAGAAAATAATGTCAAGAAAATGTTAGGAAGGAAGCCCCTCCCCCAACCTCAGCATTAGAAAGGTGATATCAGTTAGTGGACTTGAGAGACCTATTTTCCGGGAAAATTATTTAAGGGAACAGATTTTATAAATTTCAACCAACAGTAATGCTAACTGTTCGATCAATGTACATCGGGTGTTTACTTAAAGTAAACAGCAAATTTTAATATTGTCATAAAGATAAAACAACTTAAAGAAAATTTATAGCCGAAGAATATTGTTAATAATAATAATAATAATAATAATAATAATAATAATAATAGAGATAGGATCTGTAACACTTTTATGAGACTTTGCAACGCACGCAGACAGAACAATCAAAGTTAATCGTCCAGACATCGTGATCAAAGATCACAAAAACAGAATCTGCTTTCTTGTTGACATGGCAATCTCTGCAGATTGCAATGTATGTTTGAATACCTTCCGTATATAAAAAAAAAATCTACTAAAAATTATGAGTTTTTTTGTACAAACGTCACATGTCTTGAGAAATACGATTGTACTGGCAAGCAACGTGTCAAAATGAATGAAACACAGTTACCATGATTTTCATGCAACAAAAACGTGCGTAATATAATGGTGATTGGGATTATCTTGGAATTTTCTGCTAGTTGATTAGTATCTAAGAGAAAATAGTCAAGTAAATTATCACAAATTCAGTGGAACTCTCCTGTGATTTTCTTCATTCGCCCAGGGCGGGAAGTTAGTAGTTTACATACGTAACTATCCCAATGCGTTTTAATGTTCGCAAGGTCAGTGGATTTTAGTTTTAATGAGACTTATAATTTCTTGTTGATTTTTCATATTTTTATACTTGTATACAATTTTTAAAGATAAACTGAAGAAGACTGAAATAATGTCGAAATATTGTTGAACATTATCAAACAGTGTTTTTACTTTTCTTTTACTTAAATCATGGTCTTCTCATAGTGTTAAAAAATAGTGGAAGAATTAACTCAAAATCATTTTGTTTAATAATAATAATAATAATAATAATAATAACAATAATCATAATAATAATTATTATAACAATAATGATATAAAATTATGCCTTTAGATGTGTATATTCAATAAGCTTTAGTGCAAACGTCTTTATAAAAAACGAAAATAAACTTGATTTAATAATTGAAGAATATGTAGCTTATTTGTTTTATGATCCCTGTTCTTTTTTTTCCTCTTCGTCTATTTTTCCTTTTTTTTTTTTTAAATTTTTTCTATCTCTTTCACTTTCACTTTCCATTTTGTTTTTTGTCGTCTGCTTGACACATTCACAGTAAAACAACATTTGCCCACGCAATCTACACATCTTTTTTAGATCGATAATTCACCCATCAATTTCGCTGGCTACTGTTATTGTCGTGGCTTTGAAACTCACTGGATGTCACACACACTTTGACGCTTGACGAAAAAGGAATTTAGTAAATAGTGTTCATGTTCCATAATATTTGTTTCATTTGCATTCATATGTCATACAGTAAATATTAGAAATTTTATGGGATAAAACTCTGGGTATTTTATGGCATCCACTCTGAACAAATGTGAAGTTAGATTGTGGCATATAAGAATAGATAGATAGATAGATAGATAGATAGATAGATAGATAGATAGATAGATAGATAGAATTGAACAGTCTTAGATAGATAGATAGATAGATAGATAGATAGATAGATAGATGGAAAGAAAGAATTGAAGTCTTAGATAGATAGATGGAAAGAAAGAATTGAAGTCTTAGATAGATAGATAGATAGATAGATGTGAATGGTAAATGGTAAATAGGTGCCGCTGACACACTTACCAAATCAGTATTAAATTATTCATTAAAATATTCATTTTGGGAAGGGATTCGAACCTAAAACTCGTAGATAGATAGTTAGGTAGATAGATATGAACAATATATATATATATATATATATATATATATATATATATATATATATATATATATATATATATAGAGAGAGAGAGAGAGAGAGAGATATGAACAGAATATTAGATAGATAAATATTAACAGAATAATAGACTGATAGGTAAAACAGAATATTATATATATATATATATATATATATATATATATATATATATATATATAGATAGATAGATAGATAGATAGATAGATATTTCTCCTGTCATTATTTGTTTTTAATGTTACACTGCGTATGTTGAATATTATTTTCGATTACATATTTTACTTTATATAATTTCAACTGCACGTATATTTATCGTTGTGGTCTTCTTCGTCTTCAACTATTAATTATATAGAATTTTTAACGTCTTCCTTTCCACACTGTTCTCTAAAATATATCACACGGCGCCAATATCTTCCAATCTCTCTCTCTCTCTCTCTTTCTCTTTCCCTACCACTCTCATCTCTCTCTTTCACTCTCTTCTCTCTCTCTTTCTATCTCTCTCTTAATGTGTGATATTATTCCAGTTATTACGTTCATGAGACAGCAAGATGATTGCAATAAGGAATCGTCTGACAGCTCTTCTCTTCCTCACTGACACTTCTTTTACTGACCAATCTCACTTTGATCTTTTCAGTCAGATTTTTACTTATTACTTCAAATTTTTTGCCATAGTTGTCGATGTCATCGTCTTTCAAGTCACACACTGCTTTCCATATTTTACCTTAACTCCGCCACCCAGTTCACCTACGTTCCCATTTAAATAAACTTCTTTTCTTTTTCCAATGCCTTTTTCCGATCTTCAATCCGTTATTGTCCCCTAAGAATTTGTCAATCGTTAATATTAGGCTGTCCGGAAAATAATGTCCGAATTTTAGAATCACCACTTATTCTTGCATTAATGTATCTAAATAGTATTTAAATCATTCAAAATTAGAACCCCTGAAAATCTGTACATTTCTGTCATTAAAAGGTTAATTATGCCTTTACGATAAAAGTCTAAAGGGTTAAACGCCAATAATCTTTGAAAGGAGTTTCTGCGTCCACTTTCCAATGGGATGCCTTTTGGCTCAAAAGAAATCCTGAAGACGCTTGAAAATGGGCTAAAAATCAGGGGAATATGGTGGATTTGGCAATGTCTGACAAACCAAGTCAGTTTCTTCAGTGTCTTCCTAGCAAGATGTGGCCAACCATTCTTCACGAAGCAGAATTGGACGTCGTCGATTAACCAGTGTCGATCGCATTTTGCTTAAATCAATGTGCATTTCGCCCAGTTACTGACAGTAAACTTCCTCAGTAGTTCTCTGGTTAGATTCTGGAATGCTGGAATGGATAATGCCAATAATGGACCACCAGAGAGTCACCATGCTCCTCTGTTATTGCAATTTCGGTTTTGGAAAGTGTTTGCGCCATTCAGCAAGATCAAGGCATTTAGACGATCGATTACAATTGTCATAAAAGATCCATTTCCCATCACAAGTCTCTAATCGCTCATTTGAATTTCGCAGATACAGTATCGAACACACTTCAAACGTCTGATTTCATGTGGAACCCATTCATCGAGTTCTTTCACTTTTACAATTTACTTGGGATGATCTGATATTGTTGAAACTCTGACACCCATTTTGTAACACTTTTACGGAGATTTTATTCGACAGGTGGTCAGATATGGATTGTCCGTATCAGATATTCGGTGGGTGGCCAGATTTTATTCGACAGGGGTCAGATATGAATTGTCCGTATCAAATATTCGATGGGTGGCCAGATTTTATTCGACGGTGGCCAGGTATTGACTGTACGTGCAAGATATTCGACAGGTGGTCAGATTTTATTCGATGGTGGTCAGATATGGATTGTCCGTATCAGATATTAGATGGGTGGCCAAATTTTATTCGACGGTGGTCAGATATTGATTGTCCATGTAAGATTTTCGACGTGTGGTCAGATTTCATTCGACGGTGGTCAGATATTGATTGTCCATGTAAGATGTTCCACGGGTGGTCAGATTTTATTCAGCGGTGGTCAGATATTGATTGTCCGTGTAAGATGTTCGAGGAGTTGCCAAATTTTATTCAGCGGTGGTCAGATATTGATTCTTCGTGTCAGATATTCGATGGGTGTTCAAATTTTATTCGATTTTACAATTTCTCCTAAAGTCTTCTCATTCTCTTTCACTAAAAGTACCCCACCCCTTCTGATTTTAGTAGTTCTATCGCCTTCCTTGTGGTGAACTGATTTTACTTATTACACTTTTAATAATTAAGAAAAAATTATTTCAATCAGTTTAAATTTCTCCGCCTTATAAAACTCACACACCTCTGTGTTAAAAAATACTTTTTAGGGAATATATCAAACTAAAAATAAGTAATATTTGTTTTAAATCAAATTAATTAAACTTTAATTCAGCCAATATGCCTCAAATAAAGTTTCAAAAATGTATATTGTATTTTTGAAATATTTTTTAATAAATTACTTTATACTGAGAATATGTGTAACTATAGCTACAAACAACCATTTTTAGCAATTAAACAAAAAATCCTTCCAATCAGTTTAAATTCGTTTTAAAATACAGCAAAGTATTTTGCTTATCGGAAATATTACATTTAATATATTAGTTTGAAATTAAAACTAAAATTAAAAAGGATTAAAAAATTCTCAATTTTTAAAATTCATTTCAGACCTGAAGTATCGCGTTTCTTTGGAGGCACGAGATAGATAGATAGATAGATAGATAGATAGATAGATAGATAGATAGATAGATAGATAGATAGAAAGTGTTATAGCATACCTACGGACGATAATGTGTATGTCCTTATTCACATAGTGAATGCTGTATGTTGGCCTGCAGTTGGAGATTCATTGTGGAATTCACTTGACTCACTTCTAGCAGTTGACTACTTCTACGCGCCGCTGGCGAATCTTATATGTGTTGTTCTTGTCCTAAGTATTATCGTTTATTACCAACCTTAGTGTGATTATTCTATGCAGTAACCATCCCTACGTTAAAACAGATAGATAGATAGATAGATAGATAGATAGATAGATAGATAGATAGATAGATAGATAGATAGAAATGAATAGACTGTGGTAGATATATCGAAAGAGAGATAAACAGAAAGAGAGTTTAAGCATACTCTCAGTCACGTCGAGAGCTTTTTTCCTAAACCTCCCTGTCTCTACTGATGGACATAGTCTGAAGCACAGAGTATTTACGATGTAAAGCAACCCATATGATACTGAAAATTATACTAGTCAAATATCACGAACGTGTGATAATAAATCATCTCATAGAAGCATCTAAGGTAGCAACAGATATGACCGTAGAATGAAGACCTACTAAGTTGCAATGAAACGTAACGATAATTATGTCGAAGATATAGCAGTCAAAATTAATAATGCGATTACTTGTCTAAATAAATCGTAAAATAATTTATGTATATGTCGGTTTAAGCGTGGTTTTATACACTTTTAGGTTTCCTGCCATCGAGTCTTTTCGGTAACTGTACGAGTGGCGCCACCTCGGATGTCAAAGCGGTATATTTAAAGCGAAATAGTTAATCACTACGTCTGTGAGATATGACGACCGACTTGCATGTCATATCGTTTCTCAATCAATCCCAGATGTTTGCCTGCATGCGTTGATAACAAACTGCCTTCAATATTTCCTTCCCGGTTTTAAGTTCAACCTATGCAAACAATTTAATTTTCCCTGATCTAAAAAGAAAGAAGATAAAATTCGCAGTCCTCGTATATATATATATATATATATATATATATATATATATATATATATATATTCGCAGTCCTCGTATATATATATATATATATATATATATATATATATATATATATATATATATTATAAGTTAATAGACTTAAAATATGGTTTTTCGCAAAAAAAATATATTTTAATGTTTTTGCGAAAAAACATATTTTAAGTCTATTAACTTATAATATTAATGCTCTGTAAATTTACATTGAGCACTATTTTGTAAAAATAAAAATATCTATAAGAACACCGGATTATATATCTTACTGTTCTTTCTTTTTATTAATATACATATATATATATATATATATATATATATATATATATATATATATAGATAGATAGATAGATAGATAGATAGATAGATAACTAGACTCGTTTCGAAAAACCCTCGAATTTTTGATTTGCAAATAATCAAATCAATCCCGAGGGAAAAAAGGTTTTAAAAAAAGAAAGAGCTACAAACATGAACTACTGTCGAACAAATCGCACAGATGCAGGTCTGAAGCCCAAAGAAAAAACCCCGATACGAGTAGGCAACTAACTAACAAAAGAGCTCAATACAATCGTAGAGCAGACCTAGATACACTTAGTGAGCCAGACAAACCTACCTAGGTTTCACCTAAACGGATCGCCATACTTTCCCTGACGATCCGTTTAGGTGAAACCTACGTAGGTTTGTCTGGCTCACTAGGTATATCTATCTATCTATCTATCTATCTATCTATATATATATATATATATATATATATATATATATATATACAGTGGCCTAAGAAAAGTTTTTAGCCAGGAGAAATAAACTACATCCAATTTAAAATTTAATTACGTGATCCATATTCAACATAAATAAACTGTATTTGGAACTAGTATGGAGTAGGTCCTCCATTTGCTAGTTTCAGTGCTTCGATTCAATTTTTCATTGATTTGATCAAGTTATCAACAATCATCTGATCCATATTTTGCCACTCCTTTAGCAATGTTTCATTAAGGGTAGCCATTGACGTGATTTGGGTTGTATGCTCTCGAAGTTTTCGGTCAAGGTGTTCCCAAATGTGCTCTATTGGATTCATGGCAGTACTTCCGGTTATCTCTGGCAGTGACTTGATTCCTTGCGATTCCTTCCAGACAGGCCTTTGCTACTTTGCTCGTATAATATGGCGCTACATCTTCTTGAAAAAGGTAGACATTCTTGTCAAACTGATTGGTTTCAAATAGTAGGTGTATTCCTTTCTCTAATATTTGACAGTATTTTGGACCATTCAACTGCTCGTCAACAAGAATCAACTCAGATTTCCCTCCAAGCCAGACAGCACCTCACGCTATTACTCCAATCCCTCCATGTTTCACTGTAGCCTGCAGACATTCAGTATTCCAAGTCTCATTTTGATTTCTCCAAACATAAACCTGTCTCGAATTCGAATATTGTCAGAATCTACTTTCATCTGACCAAATTACAGACTGCTAAAATTCATAATATTTGCTCTCGAATTCTCTCGCCCACTCCATACGAAGGTACCTGTTAACCTCTGAAATCAAAGACTTCTTTCTTGCAACTCTTCTTTGATAGCCTAGCTCTTTCAGATTCTTTCTCACCGCATATGGCAAGATTTCCATGCTGATGATGACATCTTTGACGCTCTGACAACGGTTTCTGATGACTTCCCTCTTCAGCGCCCTTTTCGTTCGCCCAGACACGATGCTTGGTCTTCCTGAACGTTGTTCCACACGACAATGGCCTTCTTCTTGACAATATTATTGACCGTTTGATGATTAACTTGGAAAAACCTAGCAATTTCTCTATTTGACTTGCCACACTGATGCTATCCAATTATTTGCTCTTATTGAAATTCACTAATTTCCTTACTTCAACGAACTTTCATTGCAAGATATAAGTCAACTATTGTTCATAGATGAGAGTAGCTTGATACTAACATGGTATTGTCTGGAAAAAAAGAAGAGACTTTACAGATAAAATTGCTGTAATCAAGGGCGGCTAAAAACTTATCATAGCCCACTGTAAGAAAATAATTTAATTTTCCCTGATCTAGAAAGAAAGAAGATAAAATTCGCAAGTTTTTTTTTTTACCACCGCGTTTCAGTCCTTTGTATGTAGACGATGTTGTTAATTTGATGAGCAGTTATTACTTTGATGTTAAACTCTTTTCTTATCATTTCACCCCAAGCAAGGCAATAAAGCAATTCATACGCGAGGAGATACATGGGTGTTAAAGAACATAACCACAACCATTTACTCCTGTCACGATAGTAAGTCTGATCACTTCGATAACTTCAAATTTGCTGCTGATCTAAGAAAAAAAAATGACGTATTCTATTGTTAACTGAGGCAGTGAATAGCTTGTTAATTTTAGCGCTTCCAAAACAAAATGGCTCTCTATTGATTATCTGAAAGCTTTCTGCCTTCCATCAATATGGTTGATGCTAACCTCCAAGATAACCTCATTGCAGATTCTCGGCTGACATGAAGTGGAAAAACTGTATTGAATCCATTACTTGATCTGATTCACTGTATTGTGATAGACATATTTTCTCTCTTGATTCTGTCTTACATATAAACTTTTATATGCCATATAAAGTCTACCATTCGCCCATACTTGGAATATTGTTGTCATATATGGTCCAGTACTCCTCCTAGATATGTAGAGATTCTTGGTAAAATCCAAAGAAGAATCAGCAATATTATTGCTCTTGACCTGGCGTCGCGACTTTAGTGACTTTTCCACAGCCATAAAGTTGCTTCCCTGTATCTTTTCTACCTATCGGTTTTAATAGGAGGGCAGCCTGAGCTTTTCAGTTTTGGCTGGTAACTGGTGTATTAGAAGGAATAGCCTAAATTCTAAATCCCAGATAGATGAAAAACTTGTCAATGGTCATACTCGTTTTGTGAGTCAACAATCACCCTCTTGTACTCGTGTTCTTTCGTTCTGACCATCACAACTAATACATACCACTTCAACGGAGTCGACATACCCAATTTCCTCCCTGTTCCAATGTTAAGAAAGCAGTTTTACTCCCACGTGGGGGCTTCACTGAACACCAAAATATCAGCATATTCAAGTCAAGTGTCAACCGCAATATATCCTCCTTATCCTCATAATAGTCACTTCATATCACCTATTCTTTCATTCACATCATACATCACATTCATCAATATTCACTTTAAGTAGACTTTGCACTTGAAGGGTTCTAGACAATTGTTCTGAGTGAATCTTAGTTTAAAAATATATATGAAGCAAATGTAGGTAATGACGAGGATAGGTAAATGCAAATTTACTGAGATGAATAGATAGATGACCAGACTTAGATAGATAGATAGATAGATAGATAGATAGATAGATAGATGACCATACCTAGATAGATAGACAGATATATATATATATATATATATATATATATATATAGAGAGAGAGAGAGAGAGAGAGATGGCCAGACTTAGATAGATAGATAGATGACCATACCTAGATAGATAGACAGATATATATAGAGAGAGATGACCAGACTTAGATAGATAGATAGATAGATAGATAGATGTGCAAACTTAGATAAATAGATAGATGACCTTACGTAGATAGATAGACAGATGGAAGACCATGCTTAGATAGATAGATAGATAGATAGATAGATAGATGGATAGATCAGACCAAGATTGATACATAGAAGATCAGACTGATAGATAGATAGATAGATAGATAGATAGATAGATAGATAGATGGATGACCAGACTAAAATAGATAGATGGCAAGACTTAGATTTATAGGTAGATGATCAGACTTAGATAAATAGATAGATAGATGACCTTACTTAGATAGATAGATGGAAGACCATGCTTAGATAAGATAGATAGATAGATAGATAGATAGATAGATAGATAGATAGATAGATAGATAGATGAAAACTGGCAGAAATATACACATGTATACAATACTGTGCAAACGTTTTCATTTACTTTAGAACTAATGTAAACTATTAATAATTTCCGGCTTTGAAGTGGGCGTTTGCATCGCATTTTCTACAATTGAAACTTTGGTTCTGCTGATATCCTTTCAATGTCGAATTATTCATATATTTGAGGAAAGAATCTGAATACTGAACGGAGACTCGCAACTGCCAAAATCGGTCCTCGAAGGATATGAACATGTGAGTTAAAATAATTAAAAAAAACAATGAATCCACTTGAACTTAAGATATATCCAAATAAATCTGGACGAAAGAAAGTTATATCAAAGCCCTACCAGCAACTTGGGTGAGAGAATCACTTACACTCTCGCAAGAAGATCAAACGTTCGAAGAAATTAACAGAAACCACATACCCTCGATTCCTCTGTCGGCAATTTAATGGAGCCTAGAAGTGAATAAACATTTTTTTTTTTTTTTGTTAAGTATCGAAAATTTAGTTTCGTATTCTTATCTGGTGCTTACTAACATTAGATTTTTCATCTTCTGCTTGTAGAGTTCCATATGTTCGAATTAAAATGAAGATCATAAAATTCAGATGTGCAAAACTTAATCTCTGCAATATAAGTGGGAGGTAGAATTGTTTATCCAAATCCCCTCGAATTACCGTCTTTAATTTCGGTCCCTTTGATTTTAAGGTTTAGATTTTTTTTCATTTTTGAAATATATACAATACCAACTGGCATTATCCTCGCCATTGCGTTCAGTTTATATGACGAATGTTTATATGTCGCGAAAGACGGCTGGTTTGTATAAAAGATCGGGAAAGAACACTGGGTTTTTCGTCTTGCCAAAGAAAAGATAACCAGATTGCATATCTATCTATCTATCTATCTATCTATCTATCTATCTATCTATCTATCTATCTCTCTCTCTCTCTCTATATATATATATATATATATATGTGTGTGTGTGTGTGTGTGTGTTACTACTTACCCAACAATCATTTTTGATTTTGTCCTTACTTATTCTATCTT
>OZ010593.1:52710264-52715264 GCA_963932145.1 Acanthosepion lycidas
GCGACGATCTGTCTGTAAGAAAGCAACAAAACTTAAGATTAATCAGTCATTAATAATAATTATGGTAGTACTTCATCTAAGTTAAACGGAAAACTTAGATTATTACGTGTTTACTATGACCAACGACATAATGTAGGCGTTGTTTATGTCAAACGGGTTTCTCAAGATGAAGGTGAATTCTTTCTCTCTGAATTTTGCTGTTCGTTAAAGAAATTTCGTTAACAATTGTTTCATCATTTACAGGAGTTAAGAATATTTAATAATTGCATATTTGTCTCTCTATTTTTAGGACAATCCCAAGGAAAAAGTGACTTCTGCGTTTCCACCGTTGCCGTCTGGTCGTGGACTGGTTGGGTGGATAACTTCCGGTTGTGAACTCTCATTCACTTCCGGTAAGTGAAATAATTTTATAATTTTTTTTGTTTTTGTTTCATGGGAATTTTCTAAATTATTTGCTAAATAACTTATCTGTCTTTGTGAAATGTTTGCTTTTTCTTTTTTGTTCAATTCAGTTTTTCTTTTCGAATAATCTTTGTTTTTTTTTCCGAGTTTTATGTAATTTGTGTTAACGAAAAATCTAAAAAAAAATTTTTTTGCTTCGTTACCGAGAGATGTAAGAAAATTTTTTATCATTTCTTTTACCAGTAGATGTAAAAACGTTTTGATAGTTTTTGTTTGTTTACCGAGAGGTGGAAGAATTTTTTACCGTTTCTTTTACCAAGAGATGTAAAAAAAAAAAAAAAAAAAAAAAATTTTATTGAGAGATGTAAAAATATCTTCCTAACGAAAGCGGGAAAATGTTTTAATTATTTTGTATTTGCCGATAGATCTAAAGAAAAAATTACTAAGCGATATAAACGAACATTTTTAACAGATCTGTAAATATATTTTGTTTTCTTACGAAAAATGTAATTTTTCTACGAGATATTTAGAAAGAATGTTTAATTTGAGTATGGTCTTTTACACGCGATCCGGCTAATTATCAAGGGAGTGATGTTAATGTTTTTTGTCTTTTTCAGTTGTAAAACACAAAATTTGGCATTAATGATGTTAAGTTGATTTAAGATTCAATTCGAAATTCTATAGCTCACCACTAATATCGTGATCTTCACTTTGTGAAGTCATTGCCAAAAAGAAAATGTCGCAATCTGAACTTAACCCATTCATTGCCAAAGAAGATTAATTAATCAACATCCATTTGAATTTCGCAAATTGTCTTCCTTTTTGGTCTCTGCAACTTAATGTGACTAAAACCTGTTTTGAAGAAAGGTTTTTTAGTTTCTGGAGAATCTATTAGGATGGTGCAAAAATAATATCGTTTTTTGACGTAAAAAAACTACGTCAAAAAACGATATTATTTTTGCACCAACCTAATAAAACGCTCTAGACCTGGCTGACATTTGTCAGTTAAAAAAAAAAAAAGAGACGCATACACAAATAAAAAATAATTACAATAAACGGCAAAATCTTTGCCGCCGCTAGTTACCTGAATATTTGAATATTCTCTGTGTGTTCGCTCACATAAATAAAATTAAGGACAACACACTCACAGTTTAAATTAACAGATCGTTTCGTTTAAAACGAAGAGCTTCAAATTTACATTCTTCAATATTTGTTGACTTACATGGAAGGAAGCCTAACGTAAAAATACATGACTTGATATCGTTTTGTTATGGAATGAAAGAGAGTATATTAGCAAAACAAGGCAAGAATTTCAGTTCATTTCTACTTAACAAATCACATTAAATTAAAAAAAGACAAAGCAAAGTTAAAAGAGATTCGAAGCATCGAATACAACTATATATATATATATATATATATATATATATATATATATATGTGTGTGTGTGTGCGTATATATATATATATATATATATATATATATATATATATATATATGGGTGGGGGCGTGGGTCGGTGTGCGTATATTTATATTAAAATATATATTAAGTATTTACGTCTGTCGACACGCTTGATAGTTTTTAAGTGAATCCTTCAAAGTAAAGTAGATAAATTTTTAATCGAGGCGCCAAAACTGAGAATAGCCCTGACGGCATTAACACCATTTTTCGTTATATATCGTTTTTTATATATATATGTGTGTGTGTGTATATATATATATATACATGTATATATATATATGTGTATGTATGTATATATATATATATATACATATATTTATTAAAGACATTTTTATGTTTAACTTTATTTTTATAGATACAAGTATTTAAGTAAAAGCTCTGTTTATATGTATATATTATTATTTAAGTAAATGCTCTGTTTATAATAAACAGTATCAAATAACATTTACCGGCCTGAATGTCCGAGAAATTTTCATAGAAAATATTCGCCCTCTGACAGGATTCGAACCTGCATCCTATACGGAACCGTCATTTACGCTGACGTGCCTTAACCGACTCGGCCACAAAGGAGCGTTCGGTAGGCAAGGTCGAATTTACTGCTTATAAACTTCAATCTTCCTTGAATCTCGTACATTCGTAACTGCTCATGGCGTATCAAAACTGTCAAAGGACGAATATTTTCTATGAAAATTTCTCGGACATTCAGGCCGTTAAATGTTATTTAATACTGTGCATTATAAACAGAGCATTTACTTAAATACTTGTATCTATAAAAAGAACGTTAAACATAAAGATTTCTTTAATAAATAAATTGTCGGACTTTGTCCATTTCTTAATGTATGACGTCATTTGTTTACATTTGATATGCCATGAGCAGTTATGAATGTACGAGATTCATGGAAGATTGCCTTGGATGGCAACTGGTCTAGGAGAAGGACGACTCTGAATTCATAACCTGCGGAGGGTCGTTTGGGAAACTTGTGGCATTCGGTGCACCAGGTCTCTATATTCGTCCCTCCAAAAAGTGTGGATGGTCCTGCACGAGGCCTTCATCACTATAATCAAATCTCATGTGTCGGTGTCGGGCTGTCGGTTTCCTGGAAACTGATCTGCTTGACCCTCATACGTCGAATCTCGACGGGAGAGTCGATCATATATATATATATATATATATATATATATATATATATATATATATATATATATATATATATATATATATATATATATATATATGACATTATTTCATATTAATACAAACGTTATTTTTAGTTGGTACACGTGTTTGAGTTTATAGCCCCATTCTTTTTTATTTCATTAAACAGTGAGATTAATATCAAACGGCCAAAATTGAGACAGGAAACAGGTTCGATTCCTGTCGGACGCATCATTTTTATTTATTAGGACTTCCCAATTTGGGTGGTTGCTATTAAATTCACTGCATAACTAAATTTAAAAAAACAAGGGTTACAACTGAATAACTGAACTGGAAGTCGGTGTCCTGAATATAACATCTATCAGCTAAATGATAAAATTTACATTAAAATATATATATATATATATATATATATATATATATATATATATATATAAGTTATTAACATTCGGAGAAACGTTTATAAAAGCATGTTTCGAAAATAATATCCGATAATTGTTTTTGAAGCCAAAATTACTCTTCATGTGTTTGCTGAGAAAGAGTCATTTAAGGCAACCAGGGTTTGTGATAGTGTGCTTTATATCGGGACTTGAGATAAAGTGTAAACATAATTAATTTGAAAAAGTTAAATGAAAAGATAATCTCAAATCAATTATATATATATATATATATATATATATATATATATATATATATATATATATATATATATATATATATATATGAGGTATCCATTTATTTTGTGAGATAATAGTAGCGCCTTCTTTAGTTCTTTTGCGAGCAGCGCACATGTTTTTTCTTACAACATGTAGATTTAATATGGCGGGCAATCAAATTTGAGGAATAAAATGCCATCAAAATGATAACAATATTGGCAAAATGATTGACGACATTTATTATATATTAGCCTTTTGACTAAACTGAAGCACGAAAAAAGATTTTAAAGTCGGAATTTTCTGACACGCCTGTGTTCTTTTTCAACAAGACGGGGAATAAATAAACAAAGAAGTGCGATTAACTCTACCTAGGAACGTTGTTAGTTAGAGGGCTCTCTGTGGAAATTATATTCTATGACTAAACCCAAATTCCTCGATATATATTTTCATTTTGAAACTCTATTTCAACTTTGATCTGAATCTTTCTTGTCGGCTGTTGAATGAAGACGCTAATATGCATATATTATAGGATGTTTTTTTTTATCCCATATTATTTTTATTACTATAAACAATACGTTTAGGGAGCACACGTGTTTGAGTTGTTATCATTTTTTTTAATTTTTTTTTTTTTATTGGGAAATTTATAACAACAGCCTTAGATGTCCGAATGAAATAAAATTTTGCCTTCTATCCTTTTTCCCGTTGGAGGTACAAATATTCCTTAGTAGGACTTCTCCATTTAACTCGCTTGTTATTAATTTTTCTGTGTACCCACTAAAAATAAGGTTTATAATAATAAGTAATATATTATTTCATTTACGTTTTAGTCGGCTGAAGATCACAAAAGCGTGAAATTTACTCTCGTTGAATATTGCTCTCTCTAGATAGTGTAGTCGTTGAGCACTTTGATTTACTGCCTAGCTGGTGGTTTGCCTTTTGGTCTTCTGCACATTTCTTTTCTTTTTTTTCCTTTTCTTTCGTTGTTTTTTTCTTTTTTCTTGTCTAAAGTATTAGGTCTTTTGGGAAGTTATCGGTTAGTCACAACAACATAGGAGACGATCCTAGCGTGTGGCACCTTTTAAAAGTACTTGAACGCCATGCCACGGATTCACCCAAGCCTTGTGAGTGAAAGTGGGGAACCCTTAGAGAGCCGTCTGTGAGTGTACTAGCACGAAGTCACAAGTCGTCGTGACCGAGGACTTGAGTGTGCCGACATTGTTCAGACTGTTTAGATAACGCACTCGCTCCCAGAAAGTCTAACTAACGTCCACTCAACACAGTTGCAGTATAAACCACAGGTGGGCTCTGTCGGTGTTGAACAAAACT
>OZ010593.1:52717764-52752764 GCA_963932145.1 Acanthosepion lycidas
CACAGAAGAGTGTTCTTGTTCTGTAAGCCCCTTCTTGTGATATTTTCCATGTGTTTCACTGCTTTATTCACCACAAACTCAGTTACACTTGGAATCTTTCGTTTATAATTCCACCCCCCACCCCGAACTTTAATTGAATGATTCACGTTATATATCTGATGATTCAAAAAAGGATAAATAAAAAAAAATGAAGTTTATTTTCACTCGCTTATTATCTACGTTTTTATCTCGCTCTCTTCCTAACTAGACGCCGTATTTGACAGATGCAATACGATATACAATGTTTAATATCAACCCAATGGACCCTGCTGCAACGATTATTTCTTCTACGTTCTGTTTTCTTTATAAATCTTTTCCTCTCTCTTTCTCTGTCTCTTCTTTGTCTTTTTCCCTTCAATCCTTACGTCCTTGCTTTCTCTTTCGTTCTCATTCCATTATTTCCTTATCTATCTATCTATCTATCTTTCTTTCTTTCTTTCTTTCTTTCTTTCAATTAGGTTTCATTCCTTTGTTTTCCCTTTTTATTCTTCATTATTTCTTTCTTGTTTATCACTGTTCGTTACTTTTATCTTTCTTCGACTTTTTCTCGTCCTTCATAAAATTTTCTTCTTGTTTTCTATTTGTTTCTTTTGAAACTTCTTCCCCCAACTTTCTTTTTCTTTATTATTATTATTATTATTATTACTTTTTCTACTTGCTTCTTCGTTTGGTTTTCTTCTTCCTCCTCTTCTTTTATTTTTCTTTCTTTGACTTTCTAGTTGTAGTTCAATACTACTACTATTAATAATAATAATAATAATAATAATAATAATAATAATAATAATAATAATAATAATAACATCCCATATACTAAGAAAAGCGCTATCAAATAAATGATAGGGTATAAGGACTATAGTTTGGTCCCGGCTCTGCAAGATACAAAGCAGAAAACATAACATACGCAAATAATAATAATAATAATAATAAGGGGATATTATTCTGTTAAAAATATCTCAATAGAAACAATTAATTATTATTATTATTATTATTATTATTATTATTATTATTATTATTATTGTAAAAATATATTTGCCAATGAATTTTTCACTTAATTATATAAATTAAATAAATAATTAATTATAAAATATAGCTATTATCTAAACGTATTAAATAGACAAAACTCTTCGTAGGATATGTGTTACGCTTTTTAGATATGTGTTTTTATCTTCCTGAGAAATGGCGCATCATGGATTTTATTGAATCGTCGTTGAGTTCCTTTCTTTATCAGATACAAAGCTCCAGTCACAACAAGATACAACAGGAACAGTTTGAGATTTTTGTGCTATTATTATTATTATTATTATTATTATTATTATTATAGAAATTTGCACGGTGATGGCTTCAAACACAGGAAATCTATCAAGGTCCAAGGCATTGGGCAGCAAAAACTTTCCGCAGGATATTTTCTGTGATTAAGATTTTTTTTCAACTTTGTATTCAGGGCGCGTATCCGTTGGTATTAGAGTGTTTCTGGAGATTTAATTGGAATCGATCCAAGTGCTCCAGTGACAATTGGCACAACCTTCCCATGTATATTACACATTCACTCAGCATCCCCTCTCACCTCTTCTTAGTTCACAAACTTTTTCAACTACATTACCTGCCATGTCTTTATATCCAAGACACGTCTATGTGAGCTTTTTATAATCAATGCTATATCTTGTCTGGCCTGTTCAATAATTAAGTCAGTCTGAATTGTGAAGTCCCACTGGAGATTCACGAGTTCATTTTTTTTTCTCTAAATCCTATGTTTGTGCCACTTGGGCTGAAGTTTGAAATCAATACTTCCGAATGGAATTATGTTTTACCCGGAAATATAAGTTCTTGAATACACCGGGTACATTAAGTTACTTGTCAAACCACAACAAAGACCACAGACAGAAAACATTTTCCTCAAAATAGGCGCAATGCCTAAAAGAGCTGATTATTGGATGACTCCAATTTGGTATGGCATCACCAGTTGGTCAAGAAAGCCACAGAATTTTAATGGGATTGATCCAAAGTGTATATTGCCAGTGGAATCAACGCGACATTCCCTTTCTGAATTCCAAACAATCTTGCCATTTCAACTTTCAAATAAGAATAGTTTGTAATTTACACAATCACCTTGTTTGCTATATTTGTGTCATTTGATATGGTGACATCAATAATATGAGGTCTTGGTTTCTTTATCTAACAGAGTAACATATGGACTGCGATAGTGTATAAATCTGTCTGTTTGAAAATCATAGTCCCAGAACAGTGTAGGTTCTGCAAGGTACATGTTTGCACCAATTTTCTGTAACTTGCTGTCCATACTTTCGATACAATAATCAATGTACATAAAGCCATACCGTATGTTGGTGCCTCTTGTATTATTTTGAATTAGCAAACGCTGATCAGGTGAGAGACATTCTCAGAATGTTCACCACAACTTGGGAGGGTTTTGTGTTTTGTGTTTATGGTGTTTTATTGCATTGGTAGCAAAATCTTGGGCCGTATTTATGAAAATTTCGGATCACAACGTCTCAGTCACGTCCACGACTCTGCTTTGTTCTTTAAATCTTAGGAATCTTTCTCAACTTGGCCATGCAGTCTCATTCCTAGAAAATTTTCCCTTATCTTTTCCTCTGACTTTCTTTTGAATTCCTCCTTTCCAATGAGGGTCCTCTGCACAAATACCCATATCTTGCGCCATGTATCTTAGCAAATCCTCGTTCAGGTACTCTTTAACTGTTCCCAAACCACTTCCAAAACAACCTTGAAACTTTATAAGACCTCTAGCCCCATTCTTTGTCTTAATATATAATTTGTGCACGGTTGCTGTATTATTAAAAGCAGGTGGGTAGTTAAGTAGGCAGGTAGGTAAGCTGAGATAGATAGATAGATAGATAGACAGACAGATAGATAGATAGATAGATAGATAGATAGATAGATAGATAGATAGATAGAAGGATAGATAGACAGACAGATAGATAGAAAGATAGATAGATAGATAGATAGATAGACAGATAGATAGAAGTATAGATAGATAGACAGATAGATAGAAGTATAGATAGATAGACAGACAGATAGAAGGATACATAGATAGACAGATAGATAGAAGGATAGATAGATAGACAGAGGTAGATAGAAGGATAGATAGGTAGAAAGAAAGAAAAAAGAAAGAAAGAAATGAAGAGACTTAGATAGATAGATAAAGAAATGAACAAACTAAGTTAGATAGATAGAAAGATAGAAAGAAATGAACAAACTTAGATAGTTAGATAGATAGAAAGATAGAAAGAAAGAAATGAAAAAAAACTTAGATAGAAAGATAGATAGATAGATAGATAGAAAGAAATGAACAAACTTAGATAGTTAGATAGATAGAAAGATAGATAGAAAGAAAGAAATGAACAAACTTAGATAGTTAGATAGATAGAAAGATAGAAAGAAAGAAATGAACAAACTTAGATAGATAGATAGATAGATAGATAGAAAGAAAGAAATGAACAAACTTAGATAGATAGATAGAAAGAAAGAAATGAACAAACTTAGATAGATAGATAGATAGAAAGAAATGAACAAACTTAGAAAGATAGATAGAAAGAAAGAAATGAACAAACTTAGATAGAAAGATAGATAGATAGATAGAAAGAAAGAAATGAACAAACTTAGGTAGATAGAAAGATAGATAGATAGAAAGAAAGAAATGAACAAACTTAGATAGATAGATAGATAGATAGATAGATAGATAGATAGAGTCTTTGAAAAAAACTTAAAAACTGAAAGTGAGGTAAAACCAAGTGAAAACCTAAAAAGTAATCGAGTTGAGCTTCAACTGTAAAAATATGCTGATCAGTTGACGCCATCACTTAATAAAAACGCCCGACTGTGTGGGGAAGTGAGATTCGCTAATGTCAGTTAATTTATCTCTTTAGCATTCCTATATTCATTTGCTATTGCAAAAAAAAAACCTGCAACAATTTAATTAATTAACAAATAAAAATAAAAAAAAGATGCATAGATAAGAATATTCTCAAAAAGTATTTAGTGATGTCTCACTGTTCCATAAATATAAGGTTTCTCGAATCACTCCCAGAGAATTTTTTGTGCTATGCGTGAAACATGCTTAGGCGATCATGTGTCTTTCGATATTTAACTGACGAGGCAGATTTTTTTTCCCACAGTAGCTTGCCATTTCTTTCTACGGTAGGCCAACTGCCAGACAAGTCTGTCCTGATATTTACCCACAACTGTAGGGAAAAGAAGAGGATTCATACTTTTCCCAAGGTTTTTAGCTCATAAGTGAATGTAATGGATTTGACTGGAATTCGAACTCGGCTCTCCGATTCATCAATTCGAGCTGCTCTCATAGTTCAAAAGTGAATGTAATGGATTCGTCTGGAATTCGAACTCGTCTCTCCGATTCTTCAATCCGAGCTGCTCTCCTAGTTCAACAGTGAATGTAATGGATTTGACTGGAATTCGAACTCGGCTCTCCGATTCTTCAATCCGAGCTGCTCTCCTAGTTCAACAGTGAATGTAATGGATTTGACTGGAATTGGAACTCGGCTCTCCGATTCTTCAATCCGAGCTGCTCTCCTAGTTCAAAAGTGAATGTAACGGATTCGACTGGAATTCGAACTCGGCTCTCCGATTCTTCAATCCGAGCTGCTCTCCTAGTTCCAAAGTGAATGTAATGGATTCGACTGGAATTCGAACTCGGCTCTCCGATTCTTCAATCCGAGCTGCTCTCCTAGTTCAAAAGTGAATGTAATGGATTTGACTGGAATTCGAACTCGGCTCTCCGATTCTTCAATCCGAGCTGCTCTCCTAGTTCAACAGTGAATGTAATGGATTCGACTGGAATTCGAACTCGGCTCTCCGATTCTTCAATCCGAGCTGCTCTCCTAGTTCAACAGTGAATGTAATGGATTCGACTGGAATTCGAACTCGGCTCTCCGATTCTTCAATCCGAGCTGCTCTCCTAGTTCAAAAGTGAATGTAATGGATTTGACTGGAATTCGAACTCGGCTCTCCGATTCTTCAATCCGAGCTGCTCTCCTAGTTCAACAGTGAATGTAATGGATTCGACTGGATTTCGAACTCGGCTCTCCGATTCTTCAATCCGAGCTGCTCTCCTAGTTCAACAGTGAATGTAATGGATTCGACTGGATTTCGAACTCGGCTCTCCGATTCTTCAATCCGAGCTGCTCTCCTAGTTCAAAAGTGAATGTAATGGATTCGACTGGAATTCGAACTCGGCTCTCCGATTCTTCAATCCGAGCTGCTCTCCTAGTTCAAAAGTGAATGTAATGGATTCGACTGGAATTCGAACTCGGCTCTCCGATTCTTCAATCCGAGCCGTTCTCCTAGTTCAAAAGTGAATGTAATGGATTCGACTGGAATTCGAACTCGGCTCTCCGATTCTTCAATCCGAGCTGCTCTCAAGTTCAAAAGTGAATGTAATGGATTTGACTGGAATTCGAACTCGGCTCTCCGATTCTTAAATCCGAGCCGTTCTCCTAGTTCAAAAGTGAATGTAATGGATTCGACTGGAATTCGAACTCGGCTCTCCGATTCTTCAATCCGAGCTGCTCTCCTAGTTCAAAAGTGAATGTAATGGATTTGACTGGAATTCGAACTCGGCTCTCCGATTCTTAAATCCGAGCCGTTCTCCTAGTTCAAAAGTGAATGTAATGGATTCGACTGGAATTCGAACTCGGCTCTCCGATTCCTCAATCCGAACTGCTCTCCTAGTTCAACAGTGAATGTAATGGATTCGACTGGAATTCGAACTCGGCTCTCCGATTCCTCAATCCGAGCTGCTCTCCTAGTTCAAAAGTGAATGTAATGGATTTGACTGGAATTCGAACTCGGCTCTCCGATTCTTCAATCCGAGCTGCTCTCCTAGTTCAAAAGTGAATGTAATGGATTTGACTGGAATTCGAACTCGGCTCTCCGATTCTTCAATCCGAGCTGCTCTCCTAGTTCAAAAGTGAATGTAACGGATTCGACTGGAATTCGAACTCGGCTCTCCGATTCTTCAATCCGAGCTGCTCTCCTAGTTCAAAAGTGAATGTAATGGATTTGACTGGAATTCGAACTCGGCTCTCCGATTCTTCAATCCGAGCTGCTCTCCTAGTTCAAAAGTGAATGTAATGGATTTGACTGGAATTCGAACTCGGCTCTCCGATTCTTCAATCCGAGCTGCTCTCCTAGTTCAAAAGTGAATGTAATGGATTCGACTGGATTTCGAACTCGGCTCTCCGATTCTTCAATCCGAGCTGCTCTCCTAGTTCAAAAGTGAATGTAATGGATTCGACTGGAATTCGAACTCGGCTCTCCGATTCTTCAATCCGAGCTGCTCTCCTAGTTCAAAAGTGAATGTAATGGATTTGACTGGAATTCGAACTCGGCTCTCCGATTCTTCAATCCGAGCTGCTCTCCTAGTTCAAAAGTGAATGTAATGGATTTGACTGGAATTCGAACTCGGCTCTCCGATTCTTCAATCCGAGCTGCTCTCCTAGTTCAAAAGTGAATGTAATGGATTTGACTGGAATTCGAACTCGGCTCTCCGATTCTTCAATCCGAGCTGCTCTCCTAGTTCAACAGTGAATGTAATGGATTCGACTGGATTTCGAACTCGGCTCTCCGATTCTTCAATCCGAGCTGCTCTCCTAGTTCAAAAGTGAATGTAATGGATTCGACTGGAATTCGAACTCGGCTCTCCGATTCTTCAATCCGAGCTGCTCTCCTAGTTCAAAAGTGAATGTAATGGATTTGACTGGAATTCGAACTCGGCTCTCCGATTCTTCAATCCGAGCTGTTCTCCTAGTTCAACAGTGAATGTAATGGATTCGAATGGAATTCGAACTCGGCTCTCCGATTCTTCAATCCGAGGTGCTCTCCTAGTTCAAAAGTGAATGTAATGGATTCGACTGGAATTCGAACTCGGCTCTCCGATTCTTCAATCCGAGCCGCTCTCCTATTTCAAAAGTGAATGTAATGGATTCGACTGGAATTCGAACTCGGCTCTCCGATTCTTCAATCCGAGCCGTTCTCCTAGTTCAAAAGTGAATGTAATGGATTCGACTGGAATTCGAACTCGGCTCTCCGATTCTTCAATCCGAGCTGCTCTCAAGTTCAAAAGTGAATGTAATGGATTTGACTGGAATTCGAACTCGGCTCTCCGATTCTTAAATCCGAGCCGTTCTCCTAGTTCAAAAGTGAATGTAATGGATTCGACTGGAATTCGAACTCGGCTCTCCGATTCTTCAATCCGAGCTGCTCTCCTAGTTCAAAAGTGAATGTAATGGATTTGACTGGAATTCGAACTCGGCTCTCCGATTCTTAAATCCGAGCCGTTCTCCTAGTTCAAAAGTGAATGTAATGGATTCGACTGGAATTCGAACTCGGCTCTCCGATTCCTCAATCCGAACTGCTCTCCTAGTTCAACAGTGAATGTAATGGATTCGACTGGAATTCGAACTCGGCTCTCCGATTCCTCAATCCGAGCTGCTCTCCTAGTTCAAAAGTGAATGTAATGGATTTGACTGGAATTCGAACTCGGCTCTCCGATTCTTCAATCCGAGCTGCTCTCCTAGTTCAAAAGTGAATGTAATGGATTTGACTGGAATTCGAACTCGGCTCTCCGATTCTTCAATCCGAGCTGCTCTCCTAGTTCAAAAGTGAATGTAACGGATTCGACTGGAATTCGAACTCGGCTCTCCGATTCTTCAATCCGAGCTGCTCTCCTAGTTCAAAAGTGAATGTAATGGATTTGACTGGAATTCGAACTCGGCTCTCCGATTCTTCAATCCGAGCTGCTCTCCTAGTTCAAAAGTGAATGTAATGGATTTGACTGGAATTCGAACTCGGCTCTCCGATTCTTCAATCCGAGCTGCTCTCCTAGTTCAAAAGTGAATGTAATGGATTCGACTGGATTTCGAACTCGGCTCTCCGATTCTTCAATCCGAGCTGCTCTCCTAGTTCAAAAGTGAATGTAATGGATTCGACTGGAATTCGAACTCGGCTCTCCGATTCTTCAATCCGAGCTGCTCTCCTAGTTCAAAAGTGAATGTAATGGATTCGACTGGAATTCGAACTCGGCTCTCCGATTCTTCAATCCGAGCTGCTCTCCTAGTTCAAAAGTGAATGTAATGGATTTGACTGGAATTCGAACTCGGCTCTCCGATTCTTCAATCCGAGCTGCTCTCCTAGTTCAAAAGTGAATGTAATGGATTTGACTGGAATTCGAACTCGGCTCTCCGATTCTTCAATCCGAGCTGCTCTCCTAGTTCAACAGTGAATGTAATGGATTCGACTGGATTTCGAACTCGGCTCTCCGATTCTTCAATCCGAGCTGCTCTCCTAGTTCAAAAGTGAATGTAATGGATTCGACTGGAATTCGAACTCGGCTCTCCGATTCTTCAATCCGAGCTGCTCTCCTAGTTCAAAAGTGAATGTAATGGATTTGACTGGAATTCGAACTCGGCTCTCCGATTCTTCAATCCGAGCTGTTCTCCTAGTTCAACAGTGAATGTAATGGATTCGAATGGAATTCGAACTCGGCTCTCCGATTCTTCAATCCGAGGTGCTCTCCTAGTTCAAAAGTGAATGTAATGGATTCGACTGGAATTCGAACTCGGCTCTCCGATTCTTCAATCCGAGCCGCTCTCCTATTTCAAAAGTGAATGTAATGGATTCGACTGGAATTCGAACTCGGCTCTCCGATTCTTCAATCCGAGCTGCTCTCCTAGTTCAAAAGTGAATGTAATGGATTCGACTGGAATTCGAACTCGGCTCTCCGATTCTTCAATCCGAGCCGCTCTCCTATTTCAAAAGTGAATGTAATGGATTCGACTGGAATTCGAACTCGGCTCTCCGATTCTTCAATCCGAGCTGCTCTCCTAGTTCAACAGTGAATGTAATGGATTTGACTGGAATTCGAACTCGGCTCTCCGATTCTTCAATCCGAGCTGTTCTCCTAGTTCAACAGTGAATGTAATGGATTCGAATGGAATTCGAACTCGGCTCTCCGATTCTTCAATCCGAGGTGCTCTCCTAGTTCAAAAGTGAATGTAATGGATTCGACTGGAATTCGAACTCGGCTCTCCGATTCTTCAATCCGAGCCGCTCTCCTATTTCAAAAGTGAATGTAATGGATTCGACTGGAATTCGAACTCGGCTCTCCGATTCTTCAATCCGAGCTGCTCTCCTAGTTCAAAAGTGAATGTAATGGATTCGACTGGAATTCGAACTCGGCTCTCCGATTCTTCAATCCGAGCTGCTCTCCTATTTCAAAAGTGAATGTAATGGATTCGACTGGAATTCGAACTCGGCTCTCCGATTCCCTAATCCGAGCCGCTATCCATTCTTTTGTCCAATTTTTATATTTTCTCATTCTACGGCTTTATAATTACCTTTTTCTATTTTCTCTCTTTTCTAATTCTTCCCTCATTTTCCTCCACCGTTTTACCAATTCTTGGTTATATATGTTTCCACAAATTTCCTTGTCTTGATCATTTTCATTTTATTTTTGACCTTCCTCTTTCGTAATTGTCGCCATATTTTTCCCTGCACCTCAGTGCGGTAAAAACACTTAGAGAGTAATCTGCCAAACGGCTTCTTAGTGAAACTCGCCAAACAAAACTGTTGATATAACCCACACGAGGTTTCTCCCAAGATGCAAAGCAGAATAACAACCGACCTTTGCTCTATGGTGGAACAGTTAAGAAATATGCATCAAAAAACAAATGTGCCTGTGGGGGGCTACCTGTTTATTTTTTATTTATTTATTTGTTTATTTTGTGCGTTTTTTTTTTTGTTTTGTTTTTTTTTTTGTTTACCAAATAAAGAGAAAGTAGAAAAAAAAGTAAATAGGAAAAAGAAAAGGAGGGAAATTTAAAAAAACGAAGGAAAAATTTAAGAAGAAGGAGAAAAAGAAGAAAATCAATAAATGAGAAAAAGTACAGAAAAAATATAGATACACAAGTAAAGAAAGAAAGAAAGAAAGAAAGAAAGAAAAGAAAAAGGAAGAAAGAAAGGGAATGAATAAAAATATAAGTAAGATAGAAAGAAAGAAAGGGAATGAATAAAAGTATAAGAAAGAAAGAAAGAAAGAAAGAAAGGGAATGAATAAAAGTATAAGAAAGAAAGAAAGGGAATGAATAAAATTATAAGAAAGAAAGAAAGGGAATGAATAAAAGTATAAGTAAGATAGAAAGAAAGAAAGAAAGAAAGAAAGAAAGGGAATGAATAAAAGTATAAGAAAGAAAGAAAGGGAATGAATAAAATTATAAGAAAGAAAGAAAGGGAATGAATAAAAGTATAAGAAAGAAAGAAAGAAAGAAAGAAAGAAAGAAAGAAAGAAAGAAAGAAAGAAAGAAAGGGAATGAATAAAAGTATAAGAAAGAAAGAAAGGGAATGAATAAAATTATAAGAAAGAAAGAAAGGGAATGAATAAAAGTATAAGTAAGATAGAAAGAAAGAAAGAAAGAAAGAAAGAAAGAAAGAAAGGGAATGAATAAAAGTATAAGAAAGAAAGAAAGGGAATGAATAAAATTATAAGAAAGAAAGAAAGGGAATGAATAAAAGTATAAGAAAGAAAGAAAGAAAGAAAGAAAGAAAGAAAGAAAGAAAGGGAATGAATAAAAGTATAAGAAAGAAAGAAAGGGAATGAATAAAATTATAAGAAAGAAAGAAAGGGAATGAATAAAAGTATAAGAAAGAAAGAAAGAAAGAAAGAAAGAAAGAAAGAATAAAACTAAAAGAAAGGAAGGAATACAGAAAGAATAGGACTAAAAGAAAATAAGTGAAAGAAAGAAAGACAGATAGAAGGGAAAGAATAAGAAAGAAAAGAAAGAAAAACAGGAAAAAGAAAGAAGGGGAGAAAATAAAACTAAAAGAAAGGAAGGAAGAAAGAATGAATATGAGTAAAAATGAAAGTTAAAGAGAAGGGAAAGAATGTGAATAAAAGAAAGAAGGAAAAGAATAAGGGGAAAGAAAGAAAGAAAGAAAGAAAGAAAGAAAGAAAGAAAGAAGGGGAAAAATAAGTCTAAAAGAAAAAAAGAAAGAAAATGAAAGAGAAGGGAAAGAATAAAACGAAAAGAAATAGAGAAATAAAGGGAGAATGAAAGACAAAAAGAAGAAATAAAACAAAAAGAAACAATTAATGAATGAAAGAATGAGAAAAAAACAAAGGTAGAAGTAAGAAGATGAATGTAAAGAAGAAAAAGGTAAAAAGGGAGAGAAAAAAAAATCAATTTATTTGACATCTAACCCATTTCGCTGTTTCACTTTTTGCACAACCTAAACCCAACTCAGTGGCCATCCATCAAATCTGCTGAACCCAGCCAGCCAACCAATCAAAAGGCCAGTTTTCCCTACTTAATCATTCAATCCTCTTTACGTTGCACAAACAACTCTTTTGAACCAATCAGTGTTGATCTTTCACCTGCTTTTAAAAATAAGCGGAACTGAGATGTCAAATACGCGATAATCTCCCTTGGAACACATTTGCAGAATTGTTGGTCCGTGTCTTTTATGGTGTACACGTTGTTGTTCTCTTCGAGTCATTTTGTGCAAGAATTTCACGAATCCATTTTTGCCACTCAGAACCAAAAAGTATAAAACAAAACAGTTAATTTAAGAAGGTTGACGCGAAAAGAGATTTTTTTTCACACCTTCAAAACACAACCGATAAAAGTAACACCGAAAACATATTTGTCAATAAATTGTAATTCTGTAATATGAGCGGCGGATAGTGCAAGGTTTATTGGCACAGAAAGTGAAGTCGGCGAGGCCGGTTCAAATTCTGGTCAATTCTGTTTCGTTTAATTCGAGCTAATGTACTTGGCAAATCGGTGAATCCAACTTCAAACTATCGATTAAATAACTGGACACACAAGTCTTTCTTGCATTGGAGTAGCAACCAGTCTAAGTGAAAGAAAACTTTGAATTCATAATTTGAAATGGTATAGGCTCCATCAGATTATCTTGTCCTAGATAAACAACTCCTTATACTCGTAGGACACATGGTGGTCCCAATAGGTTGAGAGACACATGACATAATTTGTATCTGTGAGGATTCTGTGCATAAATATTAATATTTTCGTATATATATATATATATATATATATATATATATATATATATATATATGTATATATACATATATATATATGTATATATATATATTTGATATATATATATATATTTGAAATATATATGTGTGTGTGTGTATGTATGTGTGTGTAAAAGAGAGATGGAGAGAGTGATAGAATAAGGAACAATTGCGAAACATTTATATATATATTTAATATGTTTTGCATTTATCTAAGCTTTATCAGTATTTTGCTAAGTTTAAAACAAATTCTGATGAATCATTTTGATTCCAATTCATATATATATATATGCATGTGTGTGTGTGTGTATGCGTGTGTGTGTGTGAGAGAGAGAGAGAGAGAGACTACTCGTTTTCGGGCACACCTATCCGCTAGGGTGGTTATGCAATCCCTGTTACAAACTCCTTCTCAGGCGCGTTTGTGTTTGGTAAACACCCCCAGATCTCACTTCTTGGCTAATACTGCAACTATATTGAGCAGGCCTTAGTTACAGTTACTTGGAGAGAGCACTTAATCTGATGAGATCAGCAGTTTGAACAAGGCCAACACACTCAAACTCTCGGTCACCATCGAAGACCTAAGAACAGTTCTGTCTAACTCATTTTGCTAACAAGGACTAGGTCAACCCGTGAAACGTTTTTCAGGCACTTTGCACTTTGCGATCGACTCCCATGTCCATCAAGATCATCATCATAAAAAAATTGGCCCTGATGAGATTCGAAAATGTCTCATAATCTGAAATATTATATTTAGTGGATAAATGTCTTTTAGTAGATATCCTAATTTTTTTTAAGTGCAAATTTATATCTACCGCTCTATGTATTAGAAAGTCTTAAATAATTTTTGCCGTCACAGTAAAATCTAGGTATCTGGCTAACTTCCAAATATTCAAAATGGACGACGCCCGTTTTAAAACATCAGTGGGCTTATTTTAATGCATTTTTACTCCTGGACGTAAGGAATCATGGTTCGCCATACCTTCATTTCTGTTAACATCTTTGAATAAACATGAATTCTTGGAAAATACACAAAGCGGATTTCAGTTGACTTCTCCATGGTTTTAAATTTAGAATTGTCTTTCTTCCAGACTAGCTGACAGCCAAGGCTAGTGCACCCAATCTTTCTTGAGATTTCACCAATTCGTGCGTAGACATGATGTAACTGAGCAATAAATTAGAGTGGGTAGCTTACTGCGCAGGCGTAAACAGCCATTTTGTCATAGTTGGCAGCCAGACGTCATTGTGTCTGCTTGTTTATCGCATTACCACCACGTTCACAATGATCACACGAATAGACCTTTCATGTTTGGTGCACTTTTAATTCTCGAAAGAAAACAACAACTAGGGTTGTTAGGATTGCTATAATACGATACACAGGCATGGTGGCGTAATTGATAACGGATCGGATTGACGAATCAGAGACCTGAGTACGAATTCCAGTCTTACTTCCCAATACCTTTGGGAAAGGTATGAATCGTCTTCTTGTCCCCTAGCTATGGGTAAATAACAGGGCAGACCAGGTTCTGTAACCTTGGATGGTAACTGGTCTACCGCAAAAAAATGGCAGCCTACAAGAAAAACTCTGCCTCGTCAGTCATGTATCGGAAAGTATATCCTAAGCGTGTAGAACACATAACTGACTGATAATAAAATTTTGGCCTTCTCCAAAGCCGAAATCAAGGTTCAAATTTCGTTAAGCGATCTCGTCTCGGAGTTCAGTTTCTTCTACGTGCCGTGTCCATTCAGGACGTTGGCGATCATGGCTCTCCGCAATTTCTTGTCCTTTTTAGTTCTTACTAACTTTTGTCATTTTACCATTCTCTCCCAAGTCCTGTTCCGCTATCCATTCTCCCGGCAAGCAGATAATGCGTTCTTTTCTTCTAGACTGCTCACCTTCAAATTGTTCGGTGAGTATTAAATTTTCCAAGCCCTCTTTCCTCATTATGTCCTGGTAGGACTTGTAGTGAAGAAAAGCTAGAGGAAAGGATTAAACACCAATTGTAAGAAGGAAGAATGCATGGTTGTCAGCAAAAGGAAAAACCCAACATGAAAATTAGATTGAAGAGGCCAAAATCAAACAGGTGCAATATCTGGGAAGCATATTTTTAGAGAAAGAAAAGTGCGACGCTGATATCCAAAGACGAGTTAGAATAACCGAAGATGCACTCCAAAAGCTAAGCAGCGTAATAAGAGACAGAAAAATTTCGTTAGAAACAACGAAATGAGTACTGAGGTGTTAAATGATATCTGACACGTGACTATATGGCAGTGAATGCCGGACAGTCCCCGTCAAAGACTAGCAGAAATGTGGTTCTACAAAGGGTACTAAGAATATCATTGACCGAATATGTGAGCAACATCGAAGTTCTCAAAGTCCTGATAAACTACATCCGACAGCGAGGTCAGCGATCCTGAGATTGTAGGGTTTTAAAGAACGCGGAACCATTGTTTAATTGTCGTTGTTTCCAGCTTCACCATCACCCCGTGCTCTTACGTATTAACTCGCGGCGTGGCATGTCTTATACGGGATACCAAGTTAAAGTCTCACGCCGACAGCAGGACATATTGAACGAAATCTTGGTATTAATTCTTATCTTCGTGCTGGTTAGTAGAAAAAACTGATGTCCCTTGATCCTGAAGATTTGAACTCTCGAGCAGCACTTTCCAATTTCGCTAAAGTGGAGTGTCGGGGCTCACTCTGACGCATATACGGCTTATCTTCAAGGGAATTGAACTATTTTTGCCGCCTGCGCAGCGATTTCTTACAGTAAACTGATATTGAGTTACTTTTGCCCTTGAGAGAAAGAGAATAAATATTAATTTTTAATTAAACGCATTCTCTGATATTTTGTCCTCTTTTCTTTCTTTCTTTCTTTCTTTCTTTCTTTCTTTCTTTCCTTCTTTCTTTCTTATTTACTTTATTTTTCCTTACTTTTTATCATTTTAGTTTATTTTTTCTTTCTTTTATCTTACTGTTTATTATCCTTTCTTTTTATTTCATAGCCGTGGAACCATTTTTTAATTGTTGTTCTTTCTTTCTTTCTTTCTTTCTTTCTTTCTTTCTTTCTTTCTTTCTTTAGAGAAAAAGAATAAGTATTGATTTTTAATTAAACGCGTTCACTGATATTTTGTCCTCCCTTTTCTTTCTTTCTTTCTTTCTTTCTTTCTTTGTCTTCCTTACTTTTTAGTTCACTTCATTTTTCTTTCCCTTTTCTGTTTTTTCCTTTCTTTTCACTTTATGTCCTTTTTCTTTCTTTTTAAAAATTATCTCTGATTCATTGTCTTTCTTTCTTTCATTTACTCTGCTTAATACCAACTCTCTCACTCTCTCTTCCTGTTTTTTACATACGTTTTATATTTCCGTTTCCCTTTTTATATTTCATTTTCTTTCTTCCTTTCCTTCTTTCTTTCTTTCTTTCTTTACATAGGCTTTATGTTTCATTCTTTTTAATTTCTTTCTTTCTCTCTCCTACTTTCTTTTTACTTTCTTTCCTTCTTTTTCCTTCCTTCCTTCTTGTTTTTTCTTTCTTTCTTTCTTTCTTTCTTTCTTTCTTTCTTTCTTTACATAGGCTTTATATTTCATTCTTTTTACTTTCTTTCTTTCTCTCTTCTACTTTCTTTTTACTTTCTTTCCTTCTTGCTTTTTCTTTCTTTCTTTACATAGGCTTTATGTTTCATTCTTTTTACTGTTCAACTTTCTTTCTTTATCTCTTCTACTTTCTTTTTACTTTCTTTCCTTCTTTTTCTTTCCTTCCTTCTTGCTTTTTCTTTCTTTCTTTCTTTCTTTCTTTCTTTCTTTCTTTCTTTACATAGGCTTTATATTTCATTCTTTTTACTTTCTTTCTTTCTCTCTTCTACTTTCTTTTTACTTTCTTTCCTTCTTTTTCCTTCCTTCCTTCTTGCTTTTTCTTTCTTTCTTTACATAGGCTTTATGTTTCATTCTTTTTACTGTTCAACTTTCTTTCTTTATCTCTTCTACTTTCTTTTTACTTTCTTTCCTTCTTTTTCTTTCCTTCCTTCTTGCTTTTTCTTTCTTTCTTTCTTTCTTTCTTTCTTTACATAGGCCTTATGTTTCTTTCTTTTTACTTTCTTTCTCTCTTCTACTTTCTTTTTACTTTCTTTCTTTCTTTCTTTACGTAGGCCTTATGTTTCTTTCTTTTTACTTTCTTTCTCTCTCTCTTCTACTTTCTTTTTACTTTCCTTCCTTCTTTTTCCTTCCTTTCTTGCCTTTTCTTTCTTTCTTTCTTTCTTTCTTTCTAAGAATCTGTTTATATATTCATAATATTAGCTTCTATCAAACATTTCTACTCAACTACCCACCCCAGACCAATTTCGGTCGGCGCAACATATTTACCTACATGTTACTTAAATTAACCTTCATTTCTGAAATCGTCCTTCCCGTCTTGACAACCCCGTCCATCGACACCACTCTGCCACTAAAACGCCGCACCCCCAGACCAACGCTCATTTGCACTCTCAACACCAACCTATACCCATTTTAATTTCCTGAGTAAATATCTTGCACTTCCCATTCTCATTACAATAATAATTAAGCACTAACCCCCCACCCCAAATCGTCATTCACATTCGCCCTACTCATCAGCACCTTTTTCTTCTTCCGGAGTGAGGTTTACGTCTCGTCAGGGGAAAAAAAAAACATTATTTTTTCTTCTATCAAGACCTTTTCTTTTATAATCTTTTTCGACATTATTGTTTTAATTCACGATGCTTTAAGGTACCCGGGACCATCCAGGTTCAAATTAGAAAAAAAATGGCTTATAAACCAGATGAAAATAATGTTCAAGTGATGTCATTTACAAACCGTTTTAAAATTTATTTTGACGACGAGAAGTTAACAGAAAATGGGAATTTCTTCTACTTTTCTTTAATTTTTTTTAATTAAAGTTAAATAAACTGATTGTATTTATAAATTATTTGTTTATTTAGAGATTTCTGATAAAAATCAAAAAATCTGCAATGCAGTCGGTCCTGGCCTGGCATCTCGGTTACAGTGACTTTCCCACCGCCTTAACGTAGCTTCAGTGTATAATGAATATTTCCATGGTAATTGTTCTAATGAGATTTCCTCTTTGTCACCTGGACTTTAAGCGCAGTACTAGCGCTGAGATCCGAAAGCCTATTGTGATGGCGAAAGTGCATTTGAAATACAAGATCAGGGTATTACGAAACAGGAGGGTATCCTTGCTAACAAAGAAAAGAGTATTGAACTGCTACGTGTTATCTGTCTTCCTTTACGGCGGCGAATGTTGGACGGTCTCCTCAAAGAGGCAACGGAGGTATGGTTCTACAAAAGGATGCTATGTATGTGCGTGGAAAAATCAAAAAAATCAAATCCTTCCCTTGTCCTATGTTAATGCTTATGACCCGGCATATGATTATAAATCTAAAGCAGATCAAAAGGTCAATATATAATAATAATAATAATAATAATAATAATAATAATAAAATAATAATAATAATAATAATAATAATAATAATCATAATAATAATCATAATAATAATAATAATAATAACTAGGAATTATCAAGCACATATACTAAAATATTGTGTCAGCCCAAAATGCAGATTCTGTGATAAATATCCAGAAACGATTAATCATCTTGCATCAGGTTGCACGATGTTGGCACCCACTGAATATAAAACCCGACATGACAGAGTGGGCCAATATTTGCACTGGAAAATCTGCAACTTCTACGGGAAGGAAACTGGTATGAACACCACCCAGACCCGGTTACGGAGATAGGACCTGTTACAATTCTATGGGACTACACAATACACACTGAAAGAACAGTCAAGGCCAACCGCCCAGATATTGTTATTAAAGACCACAAACAAAAACGTTGCCTCCTTATTGATATGGCAGTCCCTGCTGACTGCAATGTATCTTTGAAGATATTCAAAAAGCTGTCAAAATATTGACCTTGAAATAGAAATCTCGAAAATGTGGCATATGGGAACATCAACAATCCCTGTTGTAGTTGGAGCCCCAGGACTGGTTGGAAAAGATTGCAGTAGACTAATTGAAGGGATTCCTGGAAGTCCATGCCTCAAGGAGATACAAAAAATTGTTCTGACAAATAGAGCCCACAATTTACGAAGGGCTTTATCTATGTATTTTTTTTTTTTTTTTTTTGTCAATGGAAAGTGTCATGATGCCATTTCTAACCTTAGGTCCCTGGGCGGGACCCGGAAAGAAATGTGTAAACGCCAGAAATCAAAGAAAATAAATAATAATAATAATAATAATAATAATAATAATAATAATAATAATAATAATAATAATAATTACCTTAAATTATAATAATAATCTAATATAATAACAAAAATCTATCAAAGTACATTGAAAGTGAAATCGAAATCTCAAAAATGTGGCATGTGAAAACATAAAAATTCCAGTAGAAGTTAAAGACCTCGGTTTGATTGAAAAAGATTCCGATATACTCATTGAAGGGATCCCTGGTAGCCCATGCCTTAAAGAAATATAAAAAAATGTACTGACATATACAGCTCGCTTCTTTAGAAGTGCTTTATCTATGATTCGTTTTGTTTTTATGCTTTTGTTTTGACAGGTAGTTTTCCTCTTTCGTCGGTCATCACTAAGGAAAGACGTCAAAACTTGTTAATACAGATCAAAGTCCTATAGGCTAACCTAGAAGCAAATTGAGGCTGGTAAGATTAGTCGTTTGATCGGATTATCAGATACCTTAGGTTGTTTTTTGCTTCTTCTTTTTTTTTTTTTTTTTTCTATGTTCATTGTACAATGTCATGATGCCATTGCTGACTTTAGGTCTCTGGGTGGGCCCCAGAAAGAAATGACTATACAACAGAAATCAAAGGAAATATAATAATAATAATAATAAGAAGAAGAAGAAGAAGAAGAAGAAGAAGAAGAAGAAGAAGAAGAAGCGACACTGAAATAAATTTATTTATTTTTTTCTTGGTACGGTACTGAACTGTTTTTATGTCCAGTTATCAACATTGACAACCATCTCATACATACTCTACCACGCCCATCGATCTCTCGGGGTATCTCTTCAGCCTACAACATCATTGCGCTGACTTGACAAATGCCAGACATTCTCTACTGCTAGTGGCCCTTACTGTGACCCTATTTCTTCATATGGAAATGAGGGTGAATATTACATATACACATTTTATGTTTCCAGACGTCGTTACCCACTAGTAATACAGTAGTCACCCCATAATCGCGGGAAGTGTGTTCTAAGAAATCCAGCGGATACCTAAGACCGCGGATAGTGCTAAATACTAAATACCTCCACACAGACATAGATAGATAGATAGATAGATAGATAGATAGATAGATAGATAGATAGATAGATATTAAATGTTTCTCATTTCTATAAATACATTATTATGATAATCTTTAGTTCATAAATTAAGTACACAATAAGATATCAACAACAATAACAAATAATAAAATATAGCACTTATTAAAAATAGACTGTAATAAAAGTTGTGGCGGACAGAAGTTTCATTGCTACCGTAGATATTATTAGGCACGATAAGAGCTTATAATAAATAATAAAATACAGAAATTACTAACAATAGACTGTAATAAGTTACTTGACGAATCGAAGTTCCGTTTACATAACTGATTTTAACAATGGATATATTGAGCATTTTACTCTTTTAGTTCAGAATTTATACCTTTCTAACGTAAAGAAGACACTTTACAGCTTCTTTTTGGTATATCCAAATTGCTACCAGAACTATTCCTTCAGTTTTTAACGTGAGGTTAGGTTAGTGAGGTTACTTAACGATCAGTAATGAGAATAATGCTCAGTGTGTACTACATGCAAAATTCATTATTAAATGCCCCAGTCAGGGTTGAAATGTTGTCAAATCCACCGACCTAAACTGCTTTATTTTGAGGATTGACTGAAGAAAAATAAAATCTCTGGCGGGAACCTGCAGATAAGCGGCTTGTTGTATAGATATTTCTCTCTCTCTCTTTTTCTCTCTCTCTCCCTCTCCTCGCATTTTTGGCCGTACAAATCATCTTTGCTAGGAGGGTGTGATTGTTTCTTGAATGGCATATATTGTCTTAAAAGATCTGAGGCAGACAAACATTGGGGTTAATGATCAAGTTTAAAGAATTTGAAGAGGTGAATTTGTTTGGTTCTGATGATTTTCGTTTTGGCCTGGAGGTTTCATCTTTTATAGGTCATCACTAAGGAAAAACGTAAGCAAAACGCTTAAATCGGGTTTCTTATTACTACAGATCGAAGTCCTATAAGCTGACCTAGAAGCAAACTGAGGCTGGTAAGATTAGTCGGTTGATCGGATTATCAGATACCTTAGGTCAGGCGCACCATAGCTTGATAGATTCATTCTAAAGTTACCAGCGTTATTTATTTTACAGTCTTAGGGAAATCAGAGAAGCGTTTTTAAAGGTTTTTAAACATCAGCGTTTTATTATTATTATTAACTCTCCCAAAATATTTAGATTCTTACTTCAATGACTGATTAGTTCCCTTTATATTTTATTAACACAGCACGGTCCAAAATGGACAAACAAAACAGAAGGCAAAAGATATAACAAGGAACAACTGCAATATGCAGAAAAAAAGCCTTAATCAAAACGAATTAGAAAAGAAAATCATAATCAAAACGAATTAGAAAAATGTTTAAGAGAGTGGAAGAAGCGCATTGTACACAAGTACAGTTACCATCTGCCAATATCATCAAAATATATTTGGTCTTCTTTTTGAAGACGTCTAAAATCTAGACATTGATTGTCGAAAGAGAAACAGTGTTCTGCTCATTACCTACACGCTGTAAAAAATTAATATTTTCGTATGTTCAGACGATTGGGCAACTGTTGGATTTTCAGTGGATGTCCTCTATTGGTATTTATACTGACTTTTAATAAAGATATTTCTAAAAAATCTCATAGCCGAGTAGTAATAATATCAGTCGGCAACGATGTACAAAGCCGAAAACGTATTAGTCTACAGTGCAATATAGTTTCACCCGGAAGCCTAGGGGTTCTGCAAGAAACAGTGAAAATAGGCTAATGCATTTTTGAGTAATTTTTGTTTAATTTAATATTCGTAATTTTACCATACACGTACGGCATATTTTTGGAAAATTCTTGTTTATTATTGTGGAGTGAGTAGCCATGTTCAAATGCAAAATAAGTAACTGAATTGCCCAACAAAAAGAATTGACAAAGTTTGTAATAAACAATAACAAAGAAAAGAAGAGGAAAAAATAATATAAAGCAAGCAAACAATATATGCAAGTCAAATTAAAAGTCATAAGGCAAAGTAGCAATAATAAGGCAAAGTAGCAGTAATAAGGAAAAAAGTTTACAAAATCAGAATTGGCGTCAATCCACATAAAGCATGTTCGGACAAGAAGACGTTGCGTTCTGACTTCAACCGAGAACCGGCATATTTTATTGGCTAGGAAAAATCCCAGCGTGCATTTGTGTGCGTCTGTCTATGAAAGGGCAGGAAAAGTGTTTTGCAGTTCTTCCTACACAGTTTGAAACCAACAATTATAATAAACCATGGTTTTATCGTAGTTCATATGATAAGCATAATATATTTTTCGGATAACTGATTTAAGGAAAAAAATGGCACTATTTCCGTCAAATTTATTGACATGGAAAAACTCATATTGAAAAATTATGTTCATTTTTGTGTGTGTTTAAAGATATATTTGTCAATGAAAAACCTTAGTGTAAGGTCTCATAAGTGAGCAATCCGATATTTTTTCATTGCAAATAAATTTGGCAAAAAAGGGTTCATTTCTTCCTTAAATTAGTTATCCGAAAAACATAATGTGTTTACCATGTGAACTACGATAAAATATAAAAGAGTAGATATTAATAATTGTATATAATTTTTATGCAGCGGTTCCTTGAGATACGAGAACTATTTCAAGGTCTTCACAGGGGTAAAAAGATTGAGCAACGCTGCTATAGTGGGTTCAAATGCAACTGAATCTCAACCACTGTCATTTCTATCTCCGCAAAAATAATCATCTTACGATATATCTAATCTGAAGAGGCGGCCTAGCATAAAACTAAATATGATACGAGCGCCGTTAATAAATAACGAGAACTGACAACAAATGCCCAACAGCAGCAGCAGTTACCGAAGAAGAGAGAAACCTCAATGCGTGTAGTTAAGCGTGACTTACACCAGTAGCAGTTTGATCAGCTTTCTACACTCGGGTTTGTTCCACAGTACAATAACCTAATGGATTAAAGCAGTTGTTCGTGAATTTGGTGAGATAGTGACGTTGTAGTTCTACCCCTGGGTCGTGCAGTGCGTACTTCATGGAAGCAATTATTATTTGTTTATATATATATATATATATATATATATATATATATATATATATATATATATATATTGTTATTTCTAACAAATGTCGATGAAATCTTCATTACCGGAGAGAACTGATTTTTTCATATGATGAAAATTTCTCACTACTTACAAAAATGAGTGTCTCAGTAAGCAAACATCAGAATACCGATTTTGAGAAGTAGGTCTGACCGAGAACTTTTCAGCAACGTATCTTACATAAACAATGAGAAGAAAATAAAAGTAAAAAATGTCTTGTGCATTCATACTCTATCTCATTAATTTAATAATTCGTCTGTTTTTATTTATTTATTAATTTTAATCCGTCTCACACCAAGCAAGGTCACTAGGACACAAGGGGTTACAGGCTATGGAAGAATTAGGAACAGAAACTTCAATAATGAGCAAAAAGATAAGAGAGTTATCAAGAAGACAATAGAGAACGATTGGCATTGCATTTAAATTTTTGCAGATTAAAGTTGGATTCAAAGCATGGAGCCGGAAGGGAGTTCCACAAACGAGAATACGAGAGAAGAAACTGTTAGCATAGAACTTACAGCTACATCCAGCTCAACTCTAAATTGATGAGATCTCAACGACAGTTTGGTGTTGCGCTTAAATTCAAAGATTCTCGTTACCGTAGCAAATAATTACTAGCGAAACGACATCGAGAGGCAACCTTACGGCAGCGAGAAAGTTACCAGAACCGAACCACCAGATCAGGACCAATAATTTTGCAGATTCTTCCTTGGATCTTATCGAGAAGCACAAAGTAAATATCAGGGGTACCGTACCATATGTGGCAGCAATATTCTAAGCATGGACGAATGATAGATTTATCGATATGCAATATTTATTTATCTATCTAAATAACTATCTTTAAGCAGTCCTCTCTCTCTTTCTCTAAGTACCTGATGAAGTCACAACAGTCGAAACGTTATGATAATAACAACAAAGATTCAGATATTAGTCCATGTGTAAATAATGTAAATAAAATGGATTCGACTTATTTGTTTAATAAAACCTACCTGTGGTATCATAGCTTATTTAAAGTTAATAGTCAATCCGAGAGCATCATACCTGAGTGTGAACACTGACTCTTGGTCCGGAGGGATATACATATTAATCAAATTAAGTACGCTATCTTTTCATCAAATTATGTTCTATTTGCTTCTAATAGTATTTCCCAAAGGGTTTGTAATGAAAATATGAAAATATGGCGCCTTTATTAAACAAGCTACTTAGAGTTACTGAGATTTTACTGTGCAATGTCGAGAAATGACATCATCGCTATGGGACCCCTGTCTTCATACATTATTTCGCAGCAGATGTAAGCATTTAGCAACGCTTCAAAACTGAACGAGAAAATTCCTCAACGGCGGTATTAATTTACAGAGAAAAAAAAACTCGAATTCTTAACTTCATTTCGAAGCATTAGTTATTTTTTCTTTTCTTTTTTGTCTTTTTTTAAATTTTGGCAACGTTGAGAATCTTAGCCCTTCTCACTGGGACGTGTTCGGTCTTTTTTTCATTTCATTCCTTCCTGGGCGTCTTTATGCTAATCCTGAACAACGTCATGTTCTATAAAGTACTTTACTTTTCCCTGATACTTTAATCTCATGAACAGTCCTGGGTATGACGATAAACTACGTCCAGCATCAAGGCCTCTACTCGGGAAAGCGGAGTGTTTGAGGATCGTGGAGCCAACTCTTAATTGATGTCGTTCCCAGGTCCACCCTGACCCGGGGTCCTAGCAACTGTTAGAGTCCCTGGTAAATAGCGAACCCTCAGACAAAAACAAAACACTATGAAAATATAAAAATACATTTTTATAACAAAACAAAAAGAAACAACAATACATTTTGATATCGTAACATTACCGACAATACCTATTTAGTAAAATGACCAGCAATATATTTTATCGCAAAATGGCCAATAATGCATTTCACAGTAGAATTATCCCCAATACACCTTATAGCAAACTGACCAACAATACATTTAATCTGTAATTGAAGGCCTACAATTGTATTCAAATTTTATTTCGATGAAGCCATAAAATTCTGTTTAAAATATTTAGGTTTCGGCATTAAGTAACCCATTGAGGTTGATATGCCGCTAAACAAAGTCAAAAAAAACAACCAGCATGAATGACACCTTGAGAAACACTTGGGCACTCTCAGCCTTGGCGTTTGCAACATCACAGACCTTCGTTTTGTAGACGACATACGTGATGTAGCTGGTGAAGAAAAGAAACTCGATCGTCTATTGAAGAACCTAGATGAAACACCTTCCAAATGTGGAGATTAATACTGAAAAAAGAAACGGTCAATAAGAAAGATCTTTAAACCAAGATAAAAGTAGGCCATCAGGAATTTAAAGAAGGGGGCTAATTGAAATAATTTCAAGAGAATTAAAAACATGAACATCTGTAGCAAAACTAAGTGTCATCAGAAAAGACTGCTTTAAACCAAAGATCAGACTATTGCTCTCAATAACTTTATTAAGCTTTCTCTAAGGCTTCGAATCTTGGACATTAACGAGAGAACTACAGAGAAGAATCCAAGCATTCGAAACAAGATTCTGAAAAAACACTCATAGTTGATGTGAATGATTAATTGTTACTTCTGTCCGTCTCTTCTTTTACCTAAGGTGGTACCTTATAGCAAAGCAGTGGAAATATTGTTGATTTTTCTGAAGTCTCCATACTATTTTCTCTTCCTTTTTTTGACGGTGGTTATAAAACCTTCCGACAAGCCTTGTTCTTCTTTGGTGTCTCGTACTGCGTCATTTGTGACATGATCGATATAGGGGAGGGTGAACTGGGGTAGAGGTTTATCATTTGTTTCCTGCTTAGGATTAGGTTTCCGGTTCCTTCTAATGTCTATTTTCGCTCCATATTCCTAACCGTTGTCCTTTCCTACGCTAATATGACTCCACATTGTAACACTCTACCTTGAGTAGCTCTTGAGCCTTGTATTGGGGGAACATTAGTTAAATAAAAAAAAACGAAAACATTCTCGTCGTCCCTTACATAGACCAGTGCGAGACACCAAATAATCGATTGGTACACAACCAACAGAGAGGTGGGGGTTAGATTCTCAACTACACAGTGATCCGACGACCACACATTGGACTGATGATCCTGATGATTTAACTGTCACTTACTTCTCTATTCACTTCTCTATCTCTCTGTTTCTGTCTGTGTGTCTCTCTCTTTCTCTCTCTCTCTCTCACACACACACACACACAGATGTGTTCTCTCCGGCGCTTTGTTATTGGTTTTGTTGCGCCTAGGTGCACATTATTTTTAACTGACTCTTAATTTATCAGAACTAACTCTCCGCCAACAGAATGTTCGCCTTGACAAAGCATTTTGAAGCTCTCAATAGCTTCAAAGAAATCTGGTTTAGGCACGTTGGTCGAATATATCAGCCGCGCTAAATATCGTAAAGTCCTTCCAACACGATTACTACAAAATCTCGGGAAATAACTGAACACAAACAGACAGCATGAGGCCCTATTGCCATGTTTACTCGCTTGCCATGTTTTCTCGGTAGGCCTAGTAACAGGGAACGTATTTACGTTGAACGTTACAGTATTAGAATTCATCCCGTGAAAGACTCAAGAGCCACTCAAGTTACTGAGTTACTCTTACAAAAATAATCATGGATGAGTTGTGAGAGATCAGTGAAAGTGAAAATAGTAGAAAGTGAAGATAATTATAAGGAAAATTGATAAGAATTGATACTTAAATTGAAGAGGTCGCGACACTTCCTGCATGCGTGTGTGTGGGTGTTTTTATACGTAAGCAAATAATTATTCTGATATATTTATGTTGGCCACACTACGACCATGTTGTCACGACGGCTGAGTTTACATTTGAATGATATGTCTACCATTTACAACAGCATGCCTGTCCACATTCACAATTCAGAAAATCTTTTTTGGAAATATAGCTATACATTTTCATGAAAGTAATAAATATAAACTAAAATATTCTTGAAGCTATTTTAATAAAAAATATTGAAGCCAAACCTTAATAGAATTAATTATGAATACTACATTTTTTAAATGTCTACACATAGATAGTTGAAAATATCGAAATTTGTCCCAATAGTTCTTAATATATTTTTTAAAGCTCTTGACACATCATAACTTAGTTACTTCCTCTGAAGTGTTACTTAGCTAACTGTACTAAACTCAGCGCTCTTCTCTTCACCAGTAAAAATTTTAACTTTCAGATGAACTCAGCAAATTTGTTTTTGTAAATGACGGAAACTACTATATTTGTCTTGAAAAAGCAACAGCCTGATGATGACATTGTGCTATGTCGAAATTACTCGGAATAAAATAATATGTATCAACACGGTAATTTTTTCTCTTTCTTTAATAATGACAACAAAAGGCTTGTCCTTGAAAGGATCCAAATGAAAATAGAGAGAACTTGTCTAAATTCTTCAATGACACATCTCTCTCTCTCTCTCTCTCTCTCTATATATATATATATATATATATATATATATATATATATATATATATATATATGGACAATCGTATATTCTTAGAACTATCATATATATATATATATATATATATATATATATATATATATATATATATATATATATTAAATAAAAACATACCACTTTAAGGTTCCATGTAATAAATTATTTCACCACAGCCCTTTTAAAGGACTGCCGATCATCAGACTTTACTTCCAAAGGTTAAAACGAAAAAAAAGAAAAAAAATTTTTTTTTTTCGTTTCAAATTTTTTCGTTTCAATTTTTATTTTTTTTCGTTTCAACCTTTATAAGTAAAGTGTGATGATCCGCAGTCCTTTAAAAGGGCTGTGGTGAAATAATTTATTACATGGAGCCTTAGTGGTCTGTTTTTATTTAAATTATTTGCTCTGGATTTACATTGAGCTCTCTGGATTTTATCCTCCTTTGGTCTACCCATACGGATTACCTAGTTTTCCATAAACTATATATATATACATATATATATATTCTGTCTATCTATCTATCTATCTATATATATATATATATATATATATATATATATATATATATATATATATACCGCTAATTATTTCTGAATATGTCCTAAATCATTTTTTAAACCAACTTTTTTTCATCGCCAAAAAAGGCAACACGTTCTCATACTAATTTATGGTTCCCCCGTTGACGCCAGAGGAACAAGAATATTTTTGCAAAGTTTCAAAGATTCCAAAAAAGATTAAAAATCATTTTTACGACAAAATCTTCTTCACTCTTCCCTGATAAAAATAACACCATGCTTTTGACGAATAAATTTTTGTTTTTATTAAGTTTTGGTCATTTTTCCCAGTTTATTCTAATTTTTTAGCGATTCTGTGTAAAATGCATATATATATATATATATATATATATATATATATATATATATATTGAATTGCACCACATATTTGATTTAAAAAAACTGATCCGACGTGCAAATAGTTTAGATAACAGCTGAGACATTCCTCTATTTATTGAAAAATTTAGTTCATGCAACATTGACTGATAAACTCATACAACAAAAAAAATTCTCAAAATGCCATATTAGTAAAACAAAAAAACGCACTCTTATTTTTTTTAAATATTCAACCTTAGCATTGCGACGGCACGCTTCAAAAGTCTGTATCCGTTAAAAATAACACATTTTTTTTTATAAAAAAAATAAACATATTTCAATTCGCAACAAACATGAATGACACCTTGAGATACGTATGGACACTCTCATCCTTGGCGTTTGCAACATCACAGACCTTCGTTTTATAGAGGGCATACGTGATATAGATGGTGAAGAAAAGAAACTCGTTCGTCTATTGAAGAACCTAGATGATTTCCATGCCTAAAGATGACTGTATGTACAGTTGAAAGTACTTGCGTATTAAAGAAAGACATTATGCAGCTTATAACTTTTAATAAGAAGTATAATAGCATTCATCGAGTGATTTGTAAGTTAATGCACCTTTAAAATTTTGTTTGCGAAGGGATTTCCCAATTTTATGTCATTAACTTTACAAATTTAATTTCTGTATGAATGATTCATTGTAATATAAATTGAACTTCACTACATATTTGATAGATAGATAGATAGATAGATAGATAATGAAAAGACCAAGATAGATAGATAGATAGATAGATAGATAGATAGATAGAAAGATAGATAATGAAAAGACCAAGATAGATAGGTAGATAGATAGATAGATAGATAGATAGATAGATAGATAATGAAAAGACCAAGATAGATAGATAGATAGATAGATAGATAGATAGATAGATAATGAAAAGACCAAGATAGATAGATAGATAGATAGATAGATAGATAATGAAAAGACCAAGATAGATAGATAGATAGATAGATAGATAGATAATGAAAAGACCAAGATAGATAGATAGATAGATAGATAGATAGATAGATAGATAGATAGATAATGAAAAGACCAAGATAGATAGATAGATAGATAGATAGATAGATAGATAGATAGATAGATAGATAATGAAAAGACCAAGATAGATAGATAGATAGATAGATAGATAGATAGATAATGAAAAGACCAAGATAGATAGATAGATAGATAGATAGATAGATAGATAGATAGATAGATAGATAGATAGATAGATACTCTTGTATTTGCAGCTATTTAAATTATATTTATTCTGGTACCCTCTTTGCTATTTGAATTAACTTAATTCTTTAAGTTCATGACGACCGACTTTTATCGTGGTTGAAACGCATAATGAAATCTATTTACAATCAAATTTATTTTCATGAAACGTTTCCATTTGTCAAAGACTTTGTTGGGATTTCTATATCCCAATTTAAAAACATATTTGCACAATGAAATTCATAAATATTCAATTAATTTTATATAGGATATCAAGTATATACCTGGGAATATATATACGAAACAATTCGACAAATATACAATATCTGTATAAATATTTTCGACTTTAGCGTCGATATTTAAATGCATGAACCGATATATGTGTTCGTGTGTCAATTTAAATAGGTGGTAGAGATCATGTGCATAAAGTGTATAACTCTGTGTGTGCATATATATATATATATATATATATATAAGGTTGGTGCAAAAATAATGTCGTTTTATCACGTAGTAACATATGTGAGAAAACGACATTATTTTGCACCAACCTTATATATATATATATATATATATAATATATATATATATATAAAGATATGAGGGAGAGTTTTCAGGGACATAAAAAATTAAGCCTTTTTGAGTTTCTCTTATTTTATATACTTTTATTTATTTGTGTATTTATTTATTTCTCATTCCCAGTGTAAGGTTTTTTTTTCTTTCTTCTTGAAGTATACTTTGTTATGTTTTCTTCATCCCTCCAAACGGTTTCACCCACGAACCACCGCCTTCTTGTCGCTATTCTCTGTATTCCACCGTGTGTAAATCTTAAAGCAAGCCTGATGAACCAGAAAAAAGGGGGCAGAGGACAGACACACACACAGACACACATATATATACACACACACATATATGTGTGTGCGTGTTTATGTTTGTGTGTATGTGTGTGTAGAGACAAAATAATACACATATGTGTTTGTCTGTTTATGTTGGTATGGGTCGTTCTTTTTAATCTGACCTAAAAAAAAAAAACAACTCATGATTCGAGGTTATCACTGAATGAATGTTTAACAAATGCAAAAATAATAACACGACTTTTTCATTGTGTCTACCTTTTCTCTATTTTCTCATTTTTTTTTTCTTTTTGTAATTCAATGTACCATTATCTACCGTTACAATTCTATCGTTATATCCATACGACTAGCTTTTGTTACCTTTTTATTTTATTTTATTTATTTATCCTGCTTCAGTTTTGTTTCTTGATTTCCTTAGACAGACACAGAATCAACCTTGTATTTATTTGCGCATGCGTGTCGATAATCGATATCTGATTCATTTCCGGTTGTATACCAGGCCTCGATTCACTCACCTACTCACTTAATCACATTATATATCTATGTATAGACACACACACACTGGTATATGTATATATGTATGCATGCATAGAGAATCATTTTTGCACACACACACACAAACATATACACGCATACATGCGTACACAGACACAAAGATAGACACACAAACACACACGCACACACACACACATATATATATATATATATATATATATATATATATATGCATATATATATATGCATACGTAGGCAGAGGAGGATTTTCCTTTTTTCTCAAAAATAATAATTGATATTTTAACGTTTGATTCTATTTAGAAAATAGATAGAGTATCCCCATTTTGCCGTCGCCTCCCTCTGTCTTTTCTACAAATACTTTCACGGCAACTGCTCTGAGGAACTACTATCGCAAGTTCCCAGACTGCATGAATTTAAGCGTGCTACTAGGCTGGCATCTCGGTCCCGCCCTTTCAATGTCAAAACGGTTAAATGTAGCCCTCTCTTCTACTCCAATAGCTTCATATCTCGCACCTCCCGTCTGTGGAATTCATTTCCTATTACTTGTTTCCCTGATAGCTGTAATCTCCAACTATTCAAATATAATGTCAATCGACATCTCCAGATGCCTTGAACTACGCCCTGCCCTTCTCTTCATCCTTTCCTCCGTCACACCTCTTTACTCTCGCTCCCACTCTGAAACCCCCTGCGTACTAGTGGCATCCCTCCTTACTTGAGGTGAAATGCTTAATACATCTATATATATATATATATATATATATATATATATATATAGAGAGAGAGAGAGAGAGAAAGAGAGAGAGAGAGAGGCCCAGTGCAACTACCACCGGCCCTCCGAAAGGTGGGAGAGCAAGACATATTAGGGTTCCCATGTAGTTCTTTCTGATACTAGCTATCTTACCGACATTGTCTTTTTTCTACCTATATTTATATACATTACAGATTAAACTGAGCACAACTAATTGCTAAAAGACGAAATATATTCTCGGATTTCTGCGTGATTCAGAGTTTTTTTCCGAAAATCCGTGAATTTGTTTTATTCGTGCTAAGTCTTGAAAGATACTATGCAAAATTCACTATCCTATCCATAATGCTGAATGCTTTAAAGTATTAAACTTTTTGACAAGAAAAATCTCAATTTCATATTAAATGATATATATATATATATATATATATAAGTGTCTCTTATTTTGCATCTAGGAACATTGTATATATTTTCATTTTTTCTACAGGTACGAAACTGAAGCTTAGCATATATAGATTTATAGAATTCCCCACGAGTAAAAACATACCTGCCTTAAGAAGTAATTTAGCCTTTGCGCTCTCTGGCTCAGGGGTCGAGGTAGGCTTTGGCTTAAGATATAGATTTCTTGTGGTGCAAAAGAGATGACGGAGGAAGGGCTTTTCTTTAGGGGTACATCACAAATTAGGCCGGTTGTTATTAATTAAAACACAGGGATAACAACTCATTTAGAGTAAACACACACACATACATATATAATGATTCAATTTTATATAATTATGATACAGTTATATAAGTACTTATATATATATATATATATATATATATATATATATATATATATATATATATATATATATATATATATAGTTAAATTCCCCGATCAATTCTGGGGACAAGACAGATTGGTATAAATAAAATGACAATTGGAAAAAAGATCTTAGATTTTGCCGAAACGCCTTGTCATTTTATTCATATATATATATATATATATATATATATATATATATATATATATATATTAAGAGCTATAAATCCTTTGGTTTCTATTCCCCATATGAGGTAATTTAGGATTTTATTGTGTACTACTATATATATATATATATATATATATATATATATATATATATATAGTCAAACATGAAGAGAAATAAAAAAAACAAAAAAATATCCCCAAAGACCCCTCGACAAAAATGGCTAAAGTGTTTGAAAGCGCTTGGGGCAATGGATTATACGGACACTATTTGCTCTCCATTAATCCAAGCCAACGGAAAATAGTAAGAATGCTGGGAAAACTAAATAAAAAAAAATAATTCAATTTTCCTTGAGTCTCATATTCAACGAAACATTGAATATTCTTGATACAATAAAAATTGCTCTAAAGATCCACTGAACACTCTATTGAAAAAAATTATGTTCACCTTGACCATCGTTAAATTATATAATCTTTCGTAAATGAACTGGTGTTATTACTTTTATTTCAAACACACACGCACAGACACAGGCACACACACACATACATATATATACATACATAATTATCCATTTTTTTAATATAATTCTTTCGAACTGATCTTTTATCTACATACATATATAAAAGTTCAAATATAAATAAAATATACCTGCTAGAAGAAAATATGAATGAAGATAAAAGGAAAACTTTTCTTTACCAACGCGTTTTGTCCTCGGATGGTCATTATCAAGAGTATTTCTCATTTGCCTTTATATTTTTCTCTTCTCTTTATACATAACTCTCTCTCTCTCTTTCTCTGTCTGTCTGTCTGTCTGTCTGTCTGTCTGTCTCTCTTTCTCTCTATGAGTGACAGAAAAATTGCAAAAATGTTCGTCTACGAAACTCTAGAATTAGTGTGCTGAATATAACATCAATCAGATAAGTGACAAAATTAATATTTGTATTACCCCCCCATATATATATATATATATATATATATATATATATATATATATATATATATACACTTTTTTATTATAGGATATTACATTCGAACATATATGTAAAACCGCTACATAAACGCATTCATGTTTCGATGCATATCATCGCATCTCATCAGGTAGAGTTAAAAGAGGGTTATAGACATTTTTAATATTTACTTATATACTATCTATTTTCTTGCGAAAAAAAGAAAAAGGAAAATAACATGATCAACTGCGAAAGAATTTTTCAAGTAATCCGGTGCCACCAGAAGCATCTGAGCAAAAATGAATTTTGACGAAAGAACGTTTTTACGTTGTTATTTTTTTAAATTCTATCTTTATAGAAATCAATTAACAAATGTGAATATATGTTTTTAATTATCCGACGTCGTATTCCTACGCGCAAGAAATGTGAATATTTTTAAACAATATGGCCGTATATTAATCGGGGGCAAACGTACAGATCATGACATTTACAATGCTTTTTCCTTTGAATAAACTATATTTATTTGTTCTAAAACATGCGCTTTTCAGATTGATCTTCTGATCACGAAGTTTCCGGTGGCATCCAAGTGCATTGAATGTCTAGTCTAATTTTAAATCCAATTTATGTTCAGATGTTCTTTCTTTAAATCTCAGGAAGTTTCGCCAATTTATTTTTCAGGGCATTCTATATATTCTCGTTGCTAAACTCCCGCTCCTGATGTGAAATTAACTCAGTTTTACATTGACAGACCGCGACATCTAACAGGGAGATGAAGTTTTTTTTTTAATTATTATTGCATTATTCTAAAATTTTAACACACCAGCAGATAGCTATTAACGTCAACAACTGATCACAAATAATTATTAATTAAAAAAATTAGTAATTAATGTATAACATTATCCATAACTACATATACAAGAATGTCGTTTTTGATAAAAGTTAAAAAATAAACATATATGCGTAAAAATGCGTATATTGTCGAAAATTCATTTTTCCACAATATAGCGATTTGTGCTATCTTATAATAATTATTACCTATACAATAATAATACTGTATATTTTTTAAACATTAAAGTATATTTAATCCCATCTCCCTAGACAGCTGTCGCGTAAATTCCTCACTTTTTGCAAGTATTTGTGAGCATGTTAATATTGAATTACATTAATTGATTAATTTTCTACAGCATATCAACACTTTCTACGTTATTTAAAGCCAGAATTTTTTTTTCGGATTGTAAGAATATTTTTGGTGGGGTATAATAATGGTTTAGCGATACAAGTGTTACTAATTAACCCATAGATAGAGGGAGAAGAGGTGGATTTATACATTCCCCAAGAGCGTAAGTGAATATAAGGAACCCAACTGGAATACGAACTCGGATCTCCGATTAAAAACTCCGGGCCGTTAACCATTGCACCATCCGCAGATTCAAGTTTACAGCACCTGGTATACCTAAACGGTCACTCATCTAGATACTGAACAGGGTCGACATTGCTTAACTTCGGTGATCGTACGTGAACCGGTGTTTCAACGTGATATGGCAGAAAGCCGAAAAGCAAAGAAATAAAGTGTTGAATTTCTGTGAAATATCAATTATTTGGCAAGAAATTGAATGCCGGACAATTCACATCTAAGCTTAGTGACCAAACTCGACGTTGCTTAACTTCAGGGATCATATGGGAACCGGTGTTTCAACGTGGTTTGGCCGTAACCAGTAACAGTTGAAAGAGAGGGAACAAAGGAATGATTTCTATGAATTAAAGGTCTATTGTAAGTCTCACTAACTTACAGTGAACTTTTAAACAGGTATCAGTTGGGACTGGTAAATATTAAGAAAAGGTAACAT
>OZ010593.1:52757764-52777764 GCA_963932145.1 Acanthosepion lycidas
ATCTTGCATCGTGTAATAGTATAAAGTAGATCTGGAGCATTTTTAATATCAGAATTCATGTGTGAACTGAGCTCCAACTTTGCAGTTATTCATGTAGATTCTATAATATAAGTTTTAGGTATTATGTTTGGCTAACTCTTCAAATGTTGAATGTATAACTATTTCTATTTTCTCATCTTTACACTATATTAATTGTATCTCATAGATTGTCCCCTGTTCTGTCACCCATGAAAAAAAGAATAATTGTTTGTACGAAAAATAAGGATCTACGTACATTAAATCGTCTTTAAGTGGCAGCAGAAGAATTATCGTTGAATTTTTAAAAGGTAAGCTTAAACATTAATCCAATACTTAAATGCAGCGATCAATTTTTAGTTCTTCTATTGCTTGTTGATGCCTATCGTATCTACTCCTCCCTAGCTATTGTGATGATGGCCAAACCAAGAGTCCTCCACAGGACCTAGATTAAATTCCGCCCGATAGGGCGGCTTTCAAGCTAGTTGAAAATAAAACGTGCACTGTAACTTTGGATACAAAAGGAAAATAAGAATTACTCCCCATGAACCATGAAAGCAACGATAATGACTAGTATAATATATTAATATATATTTTTAACATCGCATAATCTGGCAACCCTGAATCTAAGCTCAACGAATATCGTTCCTTGCGCCTAACTTTTCTAGGGCTTTTGAATGAGCTATGAATCATTGAAATCGGACCAGTGGGAGCGGAGGAGTTGCTTGGACACACACACACGCACACATACACAGTAATAGGAAACATAGGATAAACATCTACTCCTGTTCAAAAGATTTGAGAGGAGTTCGTTACCTTAACAGGAAAATGGATAATAAATTCCTGGAAGAACGTGCATTCTTCGTCTAAATAGGTGATCCTCAATTTTATACCTTCTCTAAATTATCTATCTATCTATCTATATATATATATATATATATATATATATATATATATATATATATATATAGAGAGAGAGAGAGAGAGAGAGAGAGAGGAGAGAGAGAGAAGGGGAGAGAGAGAGTGATAAATAAAGATAGGGATAAATTTTTGTATACATAGAAATTAACAATGCATTGTAACTCAGTTTCATGCCTCAAACCATCTTTCAACCATGTACAAGATGGCCTGTTCCGTTCATTGCAATCTCCTGCATCAAATTGAAATTCACGTTTCGTTATTTGTTTCTGACAATAACAAAAATCTTTTGTGTTGTTAAAATGACGTTATTAAAGTTGCATCAATTGAGGAAAGCGATTTCAAGCGCACTGCTCGTATTGTAGATGAATGTTTTTTGTCAATCATAACGTTCCCTTCTTGATCGTTAAAAAAAAAACTTCTACACTCAGGATCAAATTGAGAAGATTTCAATAAATAGATCGGTTCTGTGAATAGCAAAGACATTCAGAAGAAAATTGTCTCGCAGCAAAGTTGTTATAAATATATCAAACCCGAGAGGGAATATTTTAATTGTATAACAACAACAACAATAATAATAATAATAATAATAATAATAAGAAGAAGAAGAAGAAGAAGAAGAAGAAAGACTTGTTTCTGTCTCCTAAAGCAAATTCGAGAAAGAGAGGAACTGCCGTTGAAAGAAAGGGAGAAAGAAATAACGGAATTACAGTAGAAAAAAAAAGCAGTATAAGCAAAATTAAATTTTAAAAAATGAACGCGAAATTAAAACAATGAAAGGAAGAACGACGGCAGAAAGACACTTGAGTGGAAACAAAAGAAAGAAAAATACAGAGGAAGGAAAGGAAGAAAGAATGAAGTAAAAGAAAGAAAGCGAGAACAAAGGAAAGAAATGAGAGTGAAAATAAGAAAAAAATGAAAGAAAGAAAGTAAGAAAGAAAGGAAGAAAGAGAGAGAGAGAGAGAGAAAGAAATGACAAACAAAGAAAACAATTAATGGAAAGAAAAATAAAAAGAAAGCAATAAATTACAGCAGAAAGAAAGAAACAATGAACGAATGAAAGAAAGAAAGAAAGAAAGAAAGAAATGAGAGTGAATATAAGAAAGGAAGAAAGAAAGAAATTACAAAAAAGGAAGCAATTACAGCGAAAAAAAAGGAAGAAAAAGAAAGGATGAATGAAAGAAAGAAAGAAAGAAAGAAAGGAAGAACGTGATAACGAAAGAAAGAAATGAGTGAAAATAAGAAAGGAAATTACAAAGAAAGCCATTACTGCGAAAAATAGAAAGAAAGAAAGGAATAATGAAAAAAGAAAGAAAGAAAAGAAGGAAAAAAAGAAAGAAAGAAAGAAAGAGAAACTACAGTGGAAAGAAAGAAAGTGTCAAGTAGAGAGAGAATGAAAAAAGGCGGTAGAGATAAGTAACACTAACGATACTACGGAAAAAAAATGAGTCGGGGAAACTGAGGGAGAGTGCGACAAAAGAAAAGAAGGTGACGACGTCCGGGAGGAAAACACAAGAGAGAAGGAAAGGAAAGCATAAAGTAGAAAAAGAGAAAAAGAAATGGACAAGATAGAAGGCGAAATAATAAGATATTGAGGCACATACACACCGATATATATATATATATATATATATATATATATATATATATATATATATATATATATATATATATATATTCTGTTTATACGTTATTTTACAGAAAGAATTTATTTAAGTAAATGCTGGTTTTAATTAAATTTTAATTAAATAGTATCAATTATATTTACCGTAATTGTCGGACTTAATCCATTTCATTTTTAAATTAAGATACGTTTCATGAGCAGAAATGATCGATCGAGAAAAATTGAAAAAGAATGTGCGTTTATAAACAGTATTTCGGACTTTGCTAACCAGTTACTTCTCCGTAGCTGAATGGTACAGCATATCAGGTCAGTTTCCGTATAGGAATATAGGTTCGATCCCTGTCGGCGAACCCATATTTTCTACGAAATTGCTCGAATATTCAGGCCGGTAAATATAATTAATGCTGTTTAATTACAAAAAAAATGTAATTACTTAAATAAAATGTATCTGTAAAATAACAGCTATTCACATATATACAAATATATATATGTGTGTGTGTGTGTGTGTGTGTGTTATTTTTAATTTATTTTGTTTAAACCTGTTATATATATATATATATATATATATATATATATATATATATATATATATATATATGTGTATATGAAGTGATTAAACAGAGCGCGGTAAAAGATTGCAAAAAAAAGGACATGATTGACAAAGGGAAGAAGAGAAAGATAGAGAGAAGAGTTAAAGAGAGAGAGAAGAAATAAAATGGCGACAGAGAACCCAAGAAAAGCGTACAAATGGAAAATAAGAGACTAGAGCAATAAAGAATGTCTGGAATGAACTTCCAGAGCAAAGAACCGCGAAAAGTCTACGAACCAGCTCCCCCGTCCCCAACTCTTTCAACCCCCTCCCTTCAAACCTTCAAACACTGGTCGTGATGGAATTTTTAGGGAAAGCCTTCTTATTTCGTCTATCTCGCTACGAGAGAAGAAGCAGTCTGTAGAATGGAGTCGAACATGCTAGGGATCGAGGTCGACGGTTGGAGGAGTGTGAAGGAGATAGGAGTTTGTTTTGATAAAAGTGGCAGGTCGTTGGTGGGGTGAGGAGAAATGTAGGCGGAAGAGAAAGAAACAGAGAGAAAAAGAGATAGAGAGAGAGAGAGAGAGAGAGAGAGAGAGAGAGAGAGAGAGAGTGGATCATAACGGGGGGAAGGTTGTTATAGTGTTAGATATTTCGACAAGGTCTGTTTTCTAATTATCTACTTATAAAAAGGCACCAGTCAAAACGAGAATGTTACGAGAAACAATAAGAAAGAAAAACGAACAATGAGGAATTTGGTTGTGTGAGGTTGGAATTTTCGAATACTTTAATTGCTGCGATAGAAAATGGTAAAAAGTAATATGAGAAAGCATGGCCAATCTTCCATTTCTACTTTCTGTCAATCTTCATACTATATATATATATATATATATATATATATATATATATATATATATATATATACATATATATATATATATATATATATATATATATATATATATATATATATATGCTAAAGATTAATGGATAGCTAAAAATCATATAAAAAAGACGTTCACGTTATATTCACTCTGTTATGTGCCATGCGTGATACACGCTTAATCAGTTATGTATCTTTCGATACATGAATGACGAGGCAGATTTTTTCCCGCAGTAGGTTGCCACCTTCTTTCTGCGGTATTCCAGTTACCATCCAAGGCTATGGAACTGCTGTTTGCCCGTAGAAAAAATACTTGATAAACATTCAGTTGTCAATCTCTCAATAGAGCTGTCAACACATGATCAAAGCACCTACCTAGGTGTTAAAAATGAATTTCTGTGATATTTTAAACGAAAAGTAATTAATATTTGTTTCAAATCAAATTGATAGAAGAAGAAGAGTATTAGCACGTAACTGAATATAATGGACTTGACTAGAACTCGGATCTCCGATTCCTCAGTCCGAGGTGCCATTCCTTACTCCACCGTTCCTCCTATGACAGTGCTATATTAATGCAGTAATTTTTATAGATATGTCTCCCGTAGAAAAATACTAAAACTTTCAGCTGTCAATCTATCAATAGAGCTGTCAATCTATCAACAGAGCTGTCAACACCTAATCAAAACCACTACCTCGGTGTTAAAAAATGCATTTCTGCGATAATTAAAACTAAAAGAAATTTTGTTTCAAATCCAATTGATGAAATTTTAAATCAGTTAATATTCCTTAAGTAAAGTTTCAGAAAAGGTTTAATAAAGAGAATTACATTGTACTGATACATGGCTAAAAATGGCTAAAATCTGGGATTTAATCCAGTTAATTTAAATTAGTTTTGAAGTATTTTGCTTATTGGAAATATTAAATTCAATCTTTTAACTTAAAATTAAAACAAAATTACCAAGAAAGATTTTTCATTTTTAAATGTTCATTTTGTATATATATATATATATATATATATATATATATATATATATATATATATATATATATATATATATATATAAAATAAAAAGGCTTAAACACTAATATTCCATGGTCATAATTTATTACATTGGAATCGTAAATACGATCCCATTCATCAGACCTACAAATTCAAAATTTGAATTGTATTATATCCTTACTCTGTCCTGGACATTGAGTTCTACCTGGATTCTATCCTCTCGGAATTTTTTATTCAAAAAATATACATGTATGTGTATGCACCTATGTATATATATTTATATATTTTGCATATGTATGTGTATATTTACTACTAATATATATATATATATATATATATATATATATATATATATATATATATATATGGCCGAGTGGTTAGAATGCTCACATTCGGACCATGAAACTCGGATTCGAATCTCATTGTGTTCGATTTGTCAGTAAAGAGACTTCCTGATGTTATCGGATTGGAGAAAGTGCCTGAAAACCATACTACGGTTTGACCTAAACCTTGTGAGTGAAATTAGGTAGACGGAACCTTTGGAAGCCGTCAATAGCTGTGCTAGCACAAAATAACAAGTCATCGTGGCTGAGGACATGAACGTGCTAGCCTTGTTCAAATTGTTGATCACGCTAGATGAGTGCTTAGAACGTTCGCTTTCTGTTCATGGTCGATTTGTCAGGTCTGGATATTGGTCTGGAGGGTGGACAATCCTAGCGTGCTGCACCTTTGGAAAGTGCCTGAAAACCATACCACCGTATAAACCACGGGTTCACCGGTTGGGTGAAATTGGGTAGACGGAACACTTGGGGCCGTCGATAGCTGTCATCGCGACCGAATCATCGTGACTGAGAGTTTGAACGTTCTGGTGTTGATCATTCTAGATAACACGCTCTCTCCCAGAAACTGTAACTTGGCTCTGTGGGTGTTGAACAAATAAAAATGTGCCTGAATGAGAGTCTGCAACAGGGATTGGCTAGCCGCCTTAGTAGACGGGCATCTTCGAATACGAGTGGCCAGCTATTATTATTATTATTATCATGTATATGGTATATTTCGGCGATAAGTATTTGTTATGGAGAAACACATCTATTCTATAGTTAATAGAATCTCCCACCTAATATAAGTAGGAGTAGTAAGAGAAACGAGGGTCAGTCGATGTCGGACGACCGGCTGAAACGGTTGAACTCTCTGGCTTCGGGCGGCGAGGAACCCGAACGGGGCTACGCTGAAGGGCGGAGTCTCGTTCGGGGAGGTAAACCGACCCTGAACCCGTTTATACGGGTTCAATGGGCATATTTTTGGCCGAGCCCACGGGCTCGGAGATCCCACGTAAAACCGGCCTTGTGCCACATGATACCCACGTGGGGGGTGACTAAATACTAGTCGATGTCGGTCGACCGGCTGAAACGGTTGAACTCTCTGGCTTCGGGCGGGGAGGAACCCGAACGAGGCTATGCCGAAGGGCGGAGTCTCTTTCGGGGAGGTAAACCGACCCTGAACCCGTTTATACGGGTTCAAAGGTTATATTTTTGGCCGAGCCAACGGGCTTGGAGATCCCACGTTAAACCGGTCTTGTGTCACATGATGCCCTCGTGGGTGGGTGACTAAATACTAGTCTATGTCGGACGACAGCAGTCGAATACGAAAGTAATCAGCGACCACAACAAGATTACTCTGCGTAATACCTATTATATCAAGTTCCTAACGTTTTGTACTTCGAACTGTTTAGGACCGATTTAGTACAAATACAAGCCTCCACTGCGAAATTACTCCACAACAACTTTGGCGACGAGGATTCGTACTCATACGGAGGAAGAAAAAATTCGCTCGCCACAATAGTATTCATACACGCAAATTTGTAATCAAATTTTTGTTATTTTTGTTCAAGTACTTTCGACTTTCGCAGTCATAACTATCGGCATAAGAAAAATAATAATGGCTAACAACAAAATAATATACACCACAAGGTAAGACTCACAACTCAAGAAACTATCATTATACAAAATTATTAGTCCATATTAAATAAAATGTCATTCACCAGAGCAGATGGTATCTTGAAGTATATTTGAATTAATGTACGTACATATTATATTAGTATAAAAATAAATAATTTATTAATAAATAAAATAAACAAACCACCTTCTTTTTGTGTTGCCTCGTTCTAGATAACCGTTACGTATGACGTCATTCTAGACCATTTCAAACGTCCAGCTTCCCAAAGAATACCAGGATACAGATAAAGGAATTCTAATTACCACAGAGACACTACATTGGTTCTAGATAATGACTGCGAAAGTAAATAATTATTTGAACAAAAATAATAGAATATAAACTTCAGACATTTTACCAACAACTCTGAGCAAAATACTTAACAACTTATCCGAAAATTAGAAAAATATAATAAAAACTTAGGTAGATCTTGTTGGTTCATTCTAATCAATCTTGCTTGGATATATGTTTGCATGCGTGTGTGTGTATGTGTGTGTGCGCTTGTTGATAGATATAATAGCCAAAGATTGGTTTATATATGAACAAAAGATCCTAGCACCTTTCTGAATAGAGAAAAAAAAAAAAAAAAGAACTTCCTACAACGCTACCACCAGCCACAACAATATTCAAAATAACCGAATAAAAACTCATAGCCTAAATCAAATAAAATGTAATGACAAAATAAAACAAACAAATAAGCAAATTAAATAAGCGAATTAAAAGTCAGGATTTTAAAGAACATTCATAACCTAAAGAATTAGCCCTACAAAAAAAAAAAAAAGGAAAAAAAATTGACGGGGACGAGATGTTCCTTCCTTCTCCCACAACCGTTAATGCCACAGTGACATATATAAAGATTTTGGGAAAAGAACAGGGACAAGTAATTTAAAGATCACTCGAGGTGTGAAATTGAGTTTCCTTGCTATATTGATTCCTATATTCTCACTTCACACTCACCTACACACACGCACACATGTGCGTATATATATATATATATATATATATATATATATATATATATATATATATATACTATTTGTGCCTGATGACTTGGGTAACCATGAAACTCTGAGTTGCACTAAAAACGTAGGTATATATATATATATATATATATATATAGTGATTTTCTAAGCGTAGTTAAATGTGGCAAAAGGCCTAACACATGGAGCACTCAATGATGATCGAAATAATTACTGAGCCATATCTGTACTAATAAGACAAGGTTGCCAACCATTACACCACATCAATGTGCCCCACTTAAAATTTTCATTTATTGGATCCCGTATTTGAGTAGAATCTCGGTTTATTTATTAAATGGTATATATATTTATTTTTAATTAACGATATATTATATAGATATTCGAGAAATTTCAATAAGGAAAAAGATGCGCCCTCTGGCAGGATTTCAAACGATGAAGTCTGTCGGGTAAATAAATAAAAATCCATTACTTCCATAGAAAAAAAAAAAAAAATATATATATATATGCATTTTCCTGTGTGGGTGTCTGTATGTATATGAACACTGAGGTCAACATCGAGCTTCGACCGTCTGTTTCATATGTGAATGCCATCTTCAGGCCATGAAGATTGCGTTCAAGCATGAAACAGACAAGCTGAAGTCAATATCTTGGTGTTGACATCAGCCTTCCTATTCATAAAATAGTTACCTTTACATACGCTCTATTTGTGCTATTGAGCAGTTTTACTCATAGATATAGCAAACTATATTTTAATTACATATATGTGTGTTTGTGTGCGTATGTGCGTGCGCGCGCGTGTGTGTGTTTGTTTGCGTGCGTGTATTCATAACTTAAACTCAAAGTTTCATGATTGACCAATTTATCAGGCACAAATAGTAAACGTACTATTTAATACGGTAGTTTATCTTTTTTTAACTCTAGTTTTCATGGGAGGAACGTTATATCTATCTATCTCAGCCTGCTTATTTCATCCATGTATCTATCTATCTATCTATCTATCTGTTGATATCTATCTATCTATCTTTGTGGTTCTGTTTATCTATCTATCTAGATAGATAGATAGATAGATATCTCTGTTCATATCTATCTAACTTGGGCATTTCAAGTGGTGTAATAGTTAGAATGGTTGTATCAATAGAGAAATTACCACTGAATAGAGATTTTGGTCCATATATATATATATATATATATATATATATATATATATATATATATATATATATATATATATATATATATTCACATCGAATCTCGAAACTCATTTGGGAGCACATCTATGTGGTATAATGTTTATCAATGCTGTCTCTCTAGATCAACTATGAATGGTGATTCTGATCCTCACTCAATGTTCCATAATACGTTTAGAAATCCCCTTCTATCTCTCTCTCTCTCTCTCTCTCTCTATATATATATATATATATATATATATATATATATATATATATATATATATATATATATACCATATGTTCATATCTATATCCGTTTATATCTATCTATATATCTATCTATCTCTGTTCATGTCTGTCTATCGATCTCTGTTCATATCTATCTATCCGTCTATGTTCATATCTATCCATCTATCAATCTCTGTTAATATTTGTCTATCAATCTCTGTTCATATCTATCTATCTATCTAGCTAGCTAGCTAGCTAGCTATGTTCATATATGTCTATCGATCTCTGTTCATATCTATCTATCTATCTATCTATCTATCTATCTATCTATCTATCTATCTATGTTCATATCAAACTCTCCATTGATCTTGGTCTGTTCACATCACCGTATTTTGTCTCATCTTCTCTTTCTTCTCATATAACAGAAACTGTTTAATGTTTCATCCGGCGCGCCATTCCATAACGCCACACCCCTATTTTTCCCGACCCTCTTTCCCCATCTCTCTTCCCGCAACATCTCGCCTGACTCCTGAAAGCCACCGACTTGGATAATAACTGTGTCATTCTTACTAACACAAAAGCGCATCAAAATGTTTCTACTTGATTTTTTCCCCTTTCGTATTCTTTGTAAACCTGGCATATTTGTGGCATACTCTGCATGCCTTTGCATCTGAATCTGATATATAAATAGAATTTTCTGCCTACCAAAGTGTATATGTCCCTGTTTCAAGCTATAAGATCTTGGCCAATTTCTGTTGTTACTTTTTGCAAGTTGCACACTTAAATTCCATATCATATTGTTTCTTTAGAAATATGTTAAGCTTCTGTTGTGTGAGTTTATTGATTTGTTGCTTTTTTTACGGTTTATCAACCTTTTGCAAGTTATTTAGTTTCAGAAAATATTTTTCGAATGTAAGGATCTTTTGGAGTGTCATATAGGAAGAAAATGAGTAACTACCGACACCGGCGTTCGAACCTGTCACTCTGGACTTATCAATGTTTTCCGCCAACTGTATAAATAGCGGTGCCAGGCTACTGACTGCACTGATTATTGAATGACTATTGAGTGGAACTATTCAGTCGAATTAGTGTGAATTAATGTGCGCCGAGGATTTTGGTTAAGGATATATTGGACGTTAAACCGAGCCGCTCTACTAACAATGTATTCATTAAAAATGGTTAATTATCTTTGGCTGTATTTTACTTCTTTGTCCTTGTTAAGTATTTATTTGTGGTGTTAATTAAATACTGTTTTAGCTTAACATTGAAGTCTTGAGTCATACTTGATTATTAACGGTCACTGCACGTCACAAAATGGATATAATATGAATTTTCTGCTACAATTAATTAACCCATAGCTGGGGAGAGATGAGGGGGATCCATACTTTTCCCAAGACTATTGGCGCGAAAGTAAATATAACGAACCCAGCAGGAATTGGAATTCGGACATCCTTCTTCCGATTCCGAGCCGTTAACCATTAAACCACTGGCATATCCAAGTTTACAGCGCCTGGTATTTCCAAGCTACCCATCGAGGTACTGGCCCGGTTCAATGTTGCTTAACTTTGGTGATCATGAAGATGAAGTCATGACCGGGAGATTGCGTTGAAGTATAAATCAAGACGCTGCTTGGTGTTGACCTCAGTTTACAATTTCACATTTATATACGCTCTATCTCTGATGCACTTTAACCGCTAAATATAGCATACATTAAAACTATATATGTGTGTGTGTATGTGTATATATATATATATATATATATATATATATATATATACACACATATTTATATATATATATATATATATATATATATATATATATATATATACATATATATATATATATACATATATATATATCAGCGTCCATGGATGATTCTATGTTTATATCCATATTATTTATATATCTATTCATGTCTATCCAGTTCATATATATTTATCTGTTCAATTGCTTTTTCTGTCTCATTGTTTTTCTATTAGTATTTAACATCTATCTATCTATCTATCTATTTCAGCCTGTTCACATCTATCTATCTATCTATCTATCTCAACCTGTTCATATCTATCTATCTATCTATCTCAGTCTGCCCATATCTATCTATCTATCTATCTATCTATCTATCTATCTGTCAGTCTGTGTATCTCTTTGTCTATCTCATTATGTCCGTATCTATCTATCTATCTATATGTAATATGTAATATTAAGCAATATAAGACTGAACTGTGAATCGATCCACAGTAGTGATTTTCCAAGCGTAGCTCAGATGTGGCGAAAGTATGGGGTACCCAGTGAGGATCGAACTCACTCGTAACAGTTCTAGCGAGACAAGCTTGCTAACCATTACACCACCTCGAGGTGCCCAAATCGATCGACAGTAAGTTCTGAATAGAAACAACAGTAATAAGATGGAAGGAAATTAGTAATAAACTAATAAATGTAAAGAAAAGATTATTGAAAAAATGTTGGGATGAAAATAATAAAATTAGTAATAATAATAAAATGTCAAAACCTTTTTGAAACCACATCTTCTGATAAATGTTGAAGCCCAGCCGACAAAAGACATCTTTGAAATCGTTTGAGAAAGTAAGTAAATACAAGGACATCGAGAAAGAAATCAGTTGAACGTAGCAACTCAGAACAACACTATATGTTGTTTTGTGGGGCGTTGGGCATGATCCCAAAAGGAGCAAACAAATATATGGATCAAATTCTTTGTAGTCGGAAAATGAGCGATTTGTAAAAAAAAAAAAAAAAAAAAGAAGTCTACTTAGATTCTCAGATCTTTCGTAGATTTCTCTCCGTGAAGTCACTGGCTGAGACATTGAGACATCACGCACCACACAAAGCAAAGGTGAATAATAATAATAATAATAATAATAATAATAATAATAATAATAATAATAATAATAATAATAATAACAACAACAACAACAACAACTTAAGATGACACATATGTAAAGCTCTTCGTAAGGTACAGCTCACGCATTACGAAGACGATTATTTATGTAAAATGTATGTGATCTTCGGTTGTTTTTTCTGTTATTTTTTTCTTACCAAAGTGATCAATAGAAATTTTCAAATAAAAAAATAACATTAAAAAAATTGTGATTGTAAAAATCCAAGCCTTAAATCCATTTACGGGAAAAAAACACGTTTTCATTTCAAACGAATCTCATCCAAAATCATGTACAATTTTTGAATTTTTTTGCCCTGTTTCTCTGCCTAAAATCAAAATATTCTTAAACTTCTTTCTATTCTATACCTTCAAGACGTTATCGATCATAACTTTCCACAATTTCTCGTCCTTTTTAGCTCTTAATAAATTGTATCTTCTTGATATCTCTTCTGAATCATATTACACCATCCATTTACTCAAGTTTATTACGTATGTTATGCGTTGTTTTCTACTATCCCCCCCTCTTGCCTTTAATCTCTCCTGTGAGTATCGAATTTTCCGAGGCATCTTTTTTCATTTGTGCCCTAAAAATTTCATTTCCCGATATTAAATATAAGGATCTATTTTGTTTCACTTTATTCTAAAATTTCGTCGTTGCTCACATGTTCGGTTCATGGTATCCTCAGCATCCTTCTGTAGAATCACATTTCTCTTGTTTCAAGTTTCTTCCTTATCCATGAGGAAAATGTCCAGCATTCAAAGTCATATAGAAGCAGAAGATATAGCGTAACAGTTTAGTAATATTTTCTTTGATTATAACCATTTTTTTTTTGTTTTTTAATACTCTGCTTAGCTTTTGGAAAGCATATTCTTATAAAATATAATGATATGATGAAAATGCTTACAACTGCTGTGGATGCATTTATACCTCATTCAGTTGCAGTGATTCACTCAAGGCATGTGTTGGACAACTGAAAAGCGATAATATCACAATCTTTGTAGCGATGAATTCAATTCATTTTATTTTATACAAGTTAATTTGAAGAATAAAGATATTTTAAAAGCATTTCACCATAGGCAAGGCAGGAGCACCACTAGCATGCAAGGGGTTACAGAGGCTGAAGAGTAAAGAGGGGTGTTTGAGGAAAGGATAAAGAGAAGGACGAGGATCAAGATCAAGGCATGAGAAGATGTCAATTGACATTACATTTGAATATCTGAATATTATAGTTATCAAGGAAGCGAATAAATGGGAGTTTCACTGTCCAGATAAGAAGCTGTTGGAGTAGAAGAGACAGCTACATTTAACTGTTTCGACAGTGAAAGGTTGGAACAGAGACGCCAACCTAGTAGATCGCTTAAATTCATGCAAGTGGGGCGCCAGTGAAAATAGCTTGTCAGAGCACTTGCCATGAAAATATTTGTAGAAAGACAGATAAAAACCTTCTGGCGCGACAAAGAGAACCAACTTTTCTTGCGGTAGATGAAGCTATTGATTCAATGTAGTTGTTCCACCTCAGGTCAGTGAAAAAACAGAGACGAAGAAGATGCAGAGAAACGCTATCGTATTTAAATTGCTTACCAGCGACACAAAAACGTTTATACAAAGATATTATTAACAAATAATTAAAATAAGTTTGCTTCATTTTATGTTTCTTTTATTTACAGCGAGTTTATTATCTCCAATATTTAAGCAAAGAAAATTTCGAATATCTCGTATCAGGCGAATTAGGAGGACGAGACACATGTAACGAGTCTTAAATTATATTATTATTTTTTTTTTTTAATGCTTATCAGTAATTTCCTTTTCTTTTTTTTTTTATTTCCTATTTAAATGTCCAAGTCAATAATCAAATTTCTTGGCATTTGAATGCTTGCAATCTACTGGCATACAAGAGAGAAGTGGACTGATTCTATATTTAGCCCAAAACAGAATTGGAAATATGAATGGTAAGATATTAAATTCTATACGATATTTCAGACATTTTTTCTCTTATACAAATGCAGATCTGTTCAAGAAATGTATTTTTGGATCAGATTAAAGCCCATCAAAAAGAGAAAGAATAAATCCGAAGAATTTTCCGATAATATAATAATCAAAATGAAATCCATCGCATTGAATATTTCTCGTCTTCAAGATTCGTTATGTTTTACTTCTAGCGTTCACACAAGGAGCGTGTCTAGCACCCCAAAGCACGGAAAACCAGTGTAATAAAATCTTGGAAAGGTTTAAAACCCACTGTTCTAACTTATTAAAGCTATCTTGAAAACTAATAAAGAGTTCAAATAAAGAATTCCTCAACTAGATAGATTCTCTAATAAGAATCATTTGGCATGATTTAAATATCAAAGAATTAGATTAGCAAATAAAAATCGATTATAAAGCAGGATTATTCCTTTAAAATTTCGGAAAATAATTTGGCACATTTTGACGCGAGTGTGATATCGTTCGCAACGAGTGAGAAATTCCTTTCTATATCCAAACGTATACGCCTTAATTCGTAATTGAGAGGTTGCAATGTTCACTTCCTGACCATTATTCCTGGTTTCGATTTGTCAGGAAGATTTCTCAGGAAGATCTGGAGAGGCGATTCCAGCGCGCAGCAATTGCGAAGAGTCACTAGTCATCGGGACCGAGGCTATGAGCGTACTGGCGTTGTTCAAATTGCTAATTATGATATATTATACGCTCTTTCATAGAAACTATGAATAAGTACGATTTGCATACTAACAGTATAAACCACAGTTGAACACTGTAGGTATTTAACAAAACTTAAATGTGCCTGAATAAGTGTCTGCAACAAGGATTGCCTTTTGCGAGTAGACCGGTGTGCTAATATATATATATATATATATATATATATATATATATATATATATATATATATATATATATTCACTTACGTGCTAATACCCTTGGGAAAGGTATGAATCCTCTTCTCCCTCCAGGTATGAGTAAAATGGCAGGACAGACTGGGTTCTATAGACTTGGATGGCAACTGGTCTAGGAGAAGGACAACTCTGAATTCAAAACCTGCGGAGGGTTGTTTGGGAACCTTGTGGCATTCGGTGCACCAGGTCTCTGTATTCGTCCCTCCAAAAAGTACGGATGGTCCTGCACGAGGCCTTCACCACTATAATCAAATCTCATGCGCCGGTGTCGGGCTGTCGGTTTCCTGGAAACTGATCTGCTTGACCCTCATACGTCGAATCTCGACGGGAGAGTCGATCGATCATATATATATATATATATATATATATATATATATATATATATATATATATATATATATAATTGATGATGTGTTGAATAAATACAAGGTTCAGTCTAGGACCTGTGTTCTTCGTCTCGAATCTAAGTGTCGATTTCCAGCAATCTTTCTTGGGATCAAAATGTAGTATCTGTGCACCCTATGGAAAGTGATACACATATAAACTTATCCTTATTCATAGTTTAATCTTACCGTAAAAAAAGGTGCTTGAAGTTAAGAAATGTAACATCTCTATAGAAGCAGATAGAGTCGCCTATCGCCCGGTATACACTCCTCCCGGTCTTTAGAACGTGAGTAGCCCAAAAGCAGAGCATTATCTACCATATCTACTCTTGTTCAAAGGTCCGTTGGATGCATGACGTCTGTACGAGAGTCAAGACCTGACGAGGTTGTTTAAGATAATGACTTGCATTCTTAGCTTAATGTTTGGGATTTGTAGCAACTTACTGTGTTAGACAAAACTATCCCTAATTCAGGCTATGTTACATTAAAGTTTCTATATAAAACTGATTCAGACAGCGAGATTTTTGAAGAATTTAAAATTTTTTTTAGACCTTTCGTTGCGTGGTGCGAAAGACCTTTCCAAGTCCCTTCCTTTTAGACTCCACCAACATTCTGAGCCCATGCAACAGGAGGGAAGACCTTTACAAATTTCTTCCTTTTGGACCTCACCAACAATTTGAGATCATGGAACCGGGGTTGGTGAGACCTTTACAAGTTTCTTCCTTTTGGAGTTAACCAACAATATGAGATAATGCAACATACGGAAAAGAGCTTTACAAGTCTCTTCATTTTGGACCTCACCAACAACCTGGGACCATGCAACGAGGTGAGGTAGACCTTTATAATCTCTTCCTTTTGGATCTCACAAACAAGCTGAATCCATGCAATTTGCGGGCAAGAGCTTTACAATTCTCTTTCTTTTTGGAACTCACCAACAACCATGCAAGGGGATTGGTGGGAGGAAACTTTACAAGTCTCTTCCTTTTAGAACGCACCAACTATCTGAGACCATGCAACAGTCGGGAATGACCTTTACAAATTTCTCCCTTTTGCACGTCACCAACAAACTGGGACCATGCAATGAATGGCCAAAAGTGCTCAATATCAGAGCGAATACAAATATAAAGGTGAACACTGAGGTCAACAGCAAGTAGTCGATAATCTGTTCCATGCTTAAATACAATCTTCAGGCCAAATGTAGTGTCTTGCCTCGACTATAAGTATATGCTGGTCAATTGTGAATTATGGTAGCAATGATTCTAGACGCTATTCAGTAGGTATCTTGAATCCGAATGTAGTATATATATATATATATATATATATATATATATATATATATATATATTAACGGAAAATTATATATATATATATATATATATATATATATATATAATTTTCCGTTAATATATATATATATATATATATATATATATATATATATATATATAATATATATATAATTTTCCGTTAATATATATATATATATATATATATATATATATATATATATATATATTCTTTATTTGTTTTATAATCATCGTCGTAGTAGTGGTTGAATTAAAAAATTGTGTCAATATTAATAACAGTAGTTTCGCGTGACTTTACCAAGACGCAACAGCCTTTTTTTTTATTTTAATGTCATTGCCAGAAGCAAAGGGAGAGAATCATGGTGTCGACGTATCACGAAAAGCAATTACGATAAACTATATTAAAAATATAATTTTGTTTATTCTAGCGCCAAAAGAATAGTTTTACCATGAGTCACAGACTTTATCAATAAAATGATCTACCTTGTAGCTGAAAAACCTGAAAATTAATATTTGTATGCACGTCTATTGCTAAAGTTCCATTATGTGCGTATGTGCAGTTGCATGTTTATTCGTGTGTGTGTCGACATGTGTACATGTGACTGTATTCCGCTAAGTGTTTGCGTGTATGTCAGTATGCTCTAGATGGTGTGTATAGATATATAAGAGTTTGGCACATGCCTGTATGTATACAGGTAATGGTCTGCTCTGAAAAGGAGTAAATTAGAGATTAGAATATAAGTGAGATAAAAGTGATAGGCAACTGCTACAGAAAACTAACATGCCGTATATACACGTATCTACTTCATGGATTAGGTTGGTGCAAAAATAATGTCGTTTTTTGACGATTTTTTTGATTATCGTTCACCCATTTATCCAACTTTTTTGACTTCCCTGTTTGCTTTAAATGGCGAACGACTGTTGAGTGGTCGACCTCCAGTTCAACAGCAACTACTCGTGTGGTTTTTTCGAGTGATCGGCTTCAATTAAGGCTTTCAAATTTTCGTTATCAACCGCAGTCGGCCGGCCGCGACCGTCTTCATCTTCGAGGCTCTCGTCACCATTGCGAAATTTCTTGAACCACCGTTGTGCCACACGTTCGTTAGTGGTTCCTGGGCCAAACGCATCATTGATATCACGAGCTGTCTCGGCAGCTTTTCGGCCTAGTTTGAAAATCGTGCGGATTTGAATTTTGTCCATGCTGTCGAAAAGCCTGCAAAAAAATGAATGAAGAGATTGAGAACGGTAACGAATAACACGATTCGATAGAGCGAAAAACGCGCTTCAAAATGATATATAACATGGCTATATATATCAATGGATTAATTCAGAAATCATATATAAAAGTAACATATGTGAGAAAACGACATTATTTTTGCACCAACCTAATATAATGCGACCCCCGCTTTTTTTACGGGGAAACCTGATTTGTTCATATATCTCGTCTATAATCCAAACCTAGCTTTAGGCCAACCTTTGTCAAATAGGAAAAATAGTGGGCGTGATCCTGGACATATTTTATAGCTAACAAACAGTTTTCATTCTTTTTTTTTTTTTGTACAAAGCCACCAGAAAAAAGGTAAGAAACACTTACCCTAATACATCTAATGCAAAGATTTAAATATCGTACTTTTGATATAATGAGACATATAAATGTAAATTATTGGCTCCCTGTGGAGCGCCAGGAAATTTTTATCGCCAGAGTCGATCCTTCAAATCTACAAATCAACCATTCGCCCTTGCATGGAGGATTGCTGCCATATATGGTCTGGAGCCGCTTCTGTTTGTCTCAAGGTCCTTGATAAAATCCAAAGACGGATATGCAATGTAACTGGCCCTGATCTGGCATCTCGTCTGCAGTCGCTCTCTCACAGGCATGCCGTCGACTCCCTCTGTCTTTTTTACAAATACTTTCGCAGTAACTGCTCCGATGAGCTGCTTTCGCTGGTTCCCACACATCATGAATTTAAGCGTTCAACTCGGCTGGCATCTCGCTCTCACCCTTTCACTGTCGAAAGTGTAAAGTAGCTGTCTCTTCTACTCCAAAAGCTTCATGTCTCGCACTTCTTGCCTGTAGAACTCTCTCCCCATTTCTTGTTTCCCTGGTAGCTATAATCTCCAACTATTCAAATGTAATGTCAATCGACGTCTCTAGATGCCTTGATCTATCCTCTATCCTTCTCTTCATTCTTTCCTTTATCACTCCTCTTTCCTCTCGTTCCAACTCTCTGTAGCCCCTTACGTGCTGGCGGCCTCCCGCTTTGCTTGGGGTGAAATGCTTAAAAAAAATAAAAATAAAAATAATTGTTACGAAGTGTGATTTTGTAGTTTATCAGCCCAACATTACTCGTTTATCTCGTATACCGAGAGTTAATCTATCTTTATTGTTTGTGCATTTATATAGTCCAGGTATGCGTAATCTTTTTTCGAGCAGTAGGCCACATGATCTATGTCTCACCAGAAGGTGGACCGGACTAATAAAAAGATTCAAGCTAATTTTTCGTTGTAGGTACCTCAGCTATTTTCACTACAGAAGACCATATGCGTAAGAAATGAAAGACCATATATAAAATGAAAGACCATATGAGTAAGAAATGATAGGAAAATTTTAATTTTTGAGAATATTTTTTATAATTAAAAATTGAAATCTTGGTACAATATTATCATTGATAACATTGTGATTTTCATTTGAAAATGAAAACAATTCTCCTATAGAGAAAAAAGTTATCATGAACAACTTCTTTAGAACCACAAGGAAACCTGTTTCAAAGCAAATGATATTTACACGTATGATCTCCCTTGGTAAAAATTGCTAATGGTTTAAAATTGTGACAACGTTTTCCCCGAAATTTAAAAAAATTCAAGAAACCTTGTACTTAATCATTGTCTATGTATGTGGTTATGTATGAGAGATTGTGTGTGTGAACAAGTGAGAATGAAAGAAAATAACATTTTTAGAAACGTTGTTTAATGTTAAGACAGATAAAGGCCGTTCCACCCCATGGCCTTTTGCCACATTTTGTATCATTATGCAAACTTACCTCTATAGTCCCTAGACTTTATGAACAGTACTAGATTGACGGCAATTTCTCATCAATTTGTAGTTGAAATGGCTAGATGTAACCGTAACTTCTATGCTAACAGTTCCTTCTATCGCACTTCTTGCTTATGAGACTATCTT
>OZ010593.1:52782764-52805264 GCA_963932145.1 Acanthosepion lycidas
CTCTACAAACAGATACTGAGAATATGATGGGCGGATGATGTAATCAGGGAAGAAGTTTTAAGAAAAATGAAAACTAATAGATTATTTGTATTAAAATCAGAAATAGAGAGTTCAAATATCCGAATACAAAAATACACAACAACGAAATCCTTGAAAACCCATCTACCAACTTTCAAAAGTAATCGGGATATATATATATATATTTTAAAGACATTTTTATGTTTAACGTTCTTTTTATAGATACAAGTATTTAAGTAAATGCTCTGTTTATAATAAACAGTATTAAATGACCTTTACCGGCCTGAATGTCCGAGAAATTTTAATAGGAAATATTCGTCCTTTAAAAGGATTCGAACCTGCATCCTATACGGAACCATCATTCACCTTGACGTGCCTAACCGCGCGGCCACAAAGGATCGATCGGTTGGTAAGGTCGAATTTACTGTTTATAAACTTCAATCTTCCATGAATCTCGTGCATTCATAACTGCTCATGGCGTGTCAAATGTAAACAAATGACGTCATACATTAAGAAATGGACAAAGTCCGACAATTTTTTTCTCACATATGTTACTATATGGGAAAACGACATTATTTCTGCACCAACCTAATATATATATATATATATATATATGTATATATATATATATATATATATATATATATATATATATATATATATATATATATGTATGTATATATAAATATATATATATATATATATATATATATTATATATATTTATATATATATTTATATATATATAAATATATATATATATATATATATATATATATATACATATATATATATGTGTGTGTGTGTGTGTGTGTGTGTGTGTGTGTGTGTGTGTGCTGTGAAGAAATTGCCGCCAATATCATGCAAAAAAGAAAATAACACTGGCATCTCATTTTAACAGTCATATTTACCAAAATTATGCAAAAAGATCTTGAAGTACTAAAGAACAAATTTACTGAATAAAATCGCCATTGCCTTCAACAATGGCCTTCAGACGACTTCGGAATCTCCTATATCTCTTCTGAACGATCATTTTGTTAAAGTTGGTGAATACTCTCATAATCCTTGCCTTCTGTTCATCTTTGATATTTGTTGATCTCTCGCTCAACTGTGCCCCCCCCCCACATAATAACAAAAAGTGTTGCAGTCTGCGGAGGTAGGTGACCAGATATAAGGTGTGATGACTGGTTTCTTCTGCATTTGTGATATGGGGCCGAGTCCTTTTGTCAGACATAGTGTCTTCCATTAGCCTCCCTCTTGACCAAGGAGGCACTACCACCTCAAGGCACTTAACGTAGGCCTCCGTGTGGCGTCTGAGGGCCTGTGGGATTATGAATGGAAGCATAATATTGCCATCACTAGTGATCACTCCAAATACCTTCGTAATCACCATTAGACTCATTCAAATCTTTCCGCATCCTCTGCACTGTCCTCAGATTGACAGCAAAACACTCGGGAATGTTCGTATTGGAGTTTCCGGTGCGAATGCCAAGCAGTACAGCATGCCATTTCCAAATTTCTGGCGGAGTGAATTCTGTCATGTTGCTCTTTTTCTCACAGACAGTGCCCAACTTACGCTGCTATAATATGTAGGCAAAAAAAAAAAAAAAAAAATGATACAACGTTTATGCGCGAAATTAAAAAATAAAATGGCAACAATTTACACATCGTACCATATATATATATATATATATATATATATATATATATATATATATATATATATATATTAAGAAATAAGCATAATACCTAATATTGATTTCACAACTCTGAGTTTCATGCCGACTCAATTTTCAATTGCTGGCATTTTTATTTTGCGGTAACATAGTTTTATAATTTTTCTGGCTACGCGCGATACTTTGGGATGCATTATTAACGTTGTTAAAATATTTAGATAAATTTTAGTTTAATTTTGAAATTGAATTTTGGCCCAAATCAACATTCACGATTTAAATAGCTGTGTTAATTTGCATTGATCACTGTTTTTCATAAACTATAGTGAATTACTATACGATTATTCGCTTCGTATATCTACCTATATTTACGCATTTGGTCATATATATATATATATATATATATATATATATATATATATATATATGCTAAACTACAAAGAAATCCACATAGATAGATAGATAGATAGATAGATAGATAGATAGATAGATAGATAGATAGATAGATAGATAGATAGATTCCATCCAAACGAGTAATTTTATTCAAAACGGACAGAATGCTGAGTAGAGAGTTCATCATTGCATTTAGTACAAAGAGAAGCATTCACTTGATAGAGTCAAAAATGTTTGCTCTCCCATGCGTGTTTGCCGATTGATTTGTCTATTTGCCCAATGATGAAACGCTTTATCACTTTATTTGCTATCGCCTCATATTTGCCGGCGAAAATGAGCGCATAAAGAATCTATTGTGTGGTCCAAAATGGCGATCGCAATTTAACATGAATTTAATTGGACGCACACATTTGAGTTTACCTTCTCTCTTTTTCCTTTTTTGTAATTTTTTTTCTATTTCAGTTTTAAGCAGTTTTAAGACAGATCCATTTGTATACATTTAAATTAGTTTCTGTCAATATGTGTCACTCATATTGGAAATGGAGGTTCACATGTTTAATAGCATATAAAATGAGAGTGGTGACCAGGGTTCAAATTCAGACTGTTACTTGTTTGTGTTCACCTCTTCTTTTATGCCCTCAGGAAAGGCATGATCTACATATCTTTAACTTCAAGGCATGTGTTAAATCGTAAAGTATATTGCACACTTTAGCCTTGATTGGCAACCAGATGAGGGAAAGGAAAACTCTAAATTAAGATCATAGAGAAGAAAATGTGAATCCAACCGACAATCTTACAGTTTACTAAAACTGAAGGATTTTTTTGTGAAGAAAGCATGAATGAAGAAAGAAAGAAAGAAAGAAAGAAAGAAAGAAAGAAAGAAAGAATTATGTTTATAGATGAGAAAAAGAATGAAAAGGTACAAAAAGAAAATAAGAAAAAATATAGAATAGGGAAAGAAAGAGAGAATGAAGCAAACGAGAAAGAAAGAAAGAAAGAAAGAAAGAAAGAAAGAAAGAAAGAAAGAAAAATGTAAATGGTGGAACTAAGAAAGAATAGAGATAATCGAAAGAAAGAGAGAATGAAGAAAAAGCGAAAGAAAGAAAGAATGTATTAAAAAGAAAAAAAGAAAATATGAAAGAAAGAAAGCAAATGAATGTATTGAAGGGAAAGAAAGAAACTAATAAATAAAGAAGCAAATGAGAAAGGAAGGAAGAAAAAACGAAAGAAAGAACAAATTTGATAAACACAAAATGCATAACTGAAAAGAAAGTATTAGGTTGATGCAAAAATAATGACGTAATAATGTCGTTTTTTGACGTTAAAAAATACGTCAAAAAACGACATTATTACGTCATTATTTTTGCACCAACCTAATAACAATTAAAATCAAGGAAGAAAGAAAGAAAGAAAAAAGAATCTTGATAAAAGGGAAAAAGAAAGACAAAAATAAAAAGAGAAAGAAAGTTGAAACTTGACCAGAAAGAAGAATGTGGTCTGTGGGAAAGTGACATTAAAAATGGCGTAAATGCGTCGTTGAGGAAAAGAGGAGGGGATTGATGAATAATGGAGAAAGAAAATCAACAAATAAAAACAATGTAAACAACAAAAGAAAACCAATCAAAATTGGGAGGATGCAAAATTTTTAGCACGGGATTTTTGTTTGCACAAAAGATCTTTTATTTTTTATTTTGCAATTCCGGTTTTAGATTTGAAATCTTTACCCGACAATTACTACTGTTATCTCCACTCCCGAACACTGCAGTTTTTTCCCTGAAGGCTACAAATCTCTCTTTCTCTCTCTCTCTCTCTCTCTCTCTCTCTCTCTCTTGCTGCCTCCTTCAATATTTCTCTCACTTTCGTTCGCATTCTCACTCTCTCTCTCTCGCTCTCACGCTGCCTCTTCTCTAATCTCTTTCTCACTCGCACACTCTCTCTTGCTGACTCTCTTTCAATCTCTCTCACACTCTCATTCTCACTCAATCTTACTCTCTCTCTCTCTTACACACACTACTTCTCCTCCAATCACACACACACACACTCTCTTGCTGCTTCTCCTCCAATCCTTCTCTCACTCTCACTCTCTCTCTCTTTCTCTCTCACTCTGCCGCTCATCAATCTCACTCTCACTCTCACTCTCTCTCTCTCTTGCTGCCTCTCCTCTAATCTCGCTCTCATTCTCTCAGTCTCTTTTCCTCATTCTCTCTCTCACGCTGCCTCTCCTCCAATCTCTCTCTCTCTTGCTACCTTTCCTACAATCTCTCTCACGCTCCCTCGCTCTCTCTTTCTGCCTCTCCTTCAATCTCACTCTCATTCTCCGTCTCTTTTCCTCTTTCTCTCTCCCTCACGCTGCCTCTCCTCCAATCTCTCTCTTGCTACCTTTCCTACAATCTTTCTCACGCACTCGCTCTCTCTCTCTCTTGCTGCCTCTCCTCTAATCTCACTCTCATTCTCTGTCTCCTTTTCTCTTTCTCTCTCTCTCGCACACTGTCTCTCCTCCAATCTTTCTCTCTCTCTCTCTCTTGCTACCTTTCCTACAATCTCTCTCACGCTCTCGCTCTCTCTTTCTTGCTGCCTCTCTTCCAATCACTTTCTTTCTGTCTGTCTCTATCTTTCTCTCTTGTTTCCAATCCTCCAATCTCTCTCCGTGTCGCTTTCCCTAAAGCTGGACTATTTTTTTTTAATTTGTAACGATTAAGTATGGCATGAGCTTCAATTTTTGGGGTAACTAGTTAAAATCAAACTCTTTAGCCAATCAGCATCGAAATAAATCCAAATAAATAAAAGGAATAAATAACATAAAAAATAAATTAAAAAAATTACTTGCACTGCATCTACAAAATTGCCAAAAGTCCAATACACGCGTAAAAAGCCTGAAATAGCGGCCAGATAACTTCTCACATAGCAACCAGCGCTTTTAGCGACCAATTCATTAAACGGGGCCTAGTCGTTAAGTGAGGAGTTGCTTTAACTGGTGGATCACAGCGGAGTTTTATTAACACCAAACTTCCTGAAATCAAGAATGCTGTTGCCTAGATTGTCTCGATTCTTCCTCGGACTTACAGAGTATGTGTCCCATACGTGATACACGCTTATGCGATCATGTATTTTTCGATACATGACTGACGAGGTAGGTTGTCATTTCTTTCTGCGATAGATCAGCTGCCATCCAAGATATAGAACCCGGTCTGTCCTGCTATTTACACATAGCTGGAGGGAGAAAAAGAAGTTTCATACTTTTTCTGAGGGTATTAGCACGTAAGTAAATGTAATGGATTTTGACTGGAATTCGAACTCGGCTCTCCGATTCCTCAATCCGAGACTCTAACCATTAATTCATCGTACCTTCTATATACTTATAAAAGAATGTATATACTTACAGTATATAAGTACTTTTTGACGGCTTGTTCTATTTTAGCGTTTTTCGCATTAAAGCAACAACAGTTATAATTTTTGCATTTAGTATATTTTTGGTCTTCTCTTGCCAGAGTTTGTTATTTGTTCGACTTTTTTTTCTTTTTCTTAGAACTGTGAAATCCACAATCTGACAATGTTTTCCTTTTTTTGTCTTTGCTAAAATTTTTGTAACGTTGTGTGTATAAACTAGAGAAGTATATGTTGCAAATTAGAGATAAATAATTTCCAAATTAAAAATGAGCCACACAGCTGATTCGTCAATTCACGTACCACTGAGATTCATTACCGCATTATTCATCTTTTTCCTGTTTTTATTTTTGCGGTAATTGTGATTGCCAACTGACACTATCAAATATACCACATTTGAGAAATAAGATATATTTCCAGTAACACGTGTACGCAAGATTTCCTGATAAAAAAGAAGTTTCTCTCTTCGATTTTCTTCAGTAATAATTTCCACCTCGTAATACATAGTTCTGTAAATGCCAGGATTGGTGTATTTCTCTCACTCATTACACACTCTCCCCTTACCTATTAAGTAAACAACAAAATTTTCCCACTGGGGACAATGAAAGTTGCTAATAAAGACCATATAGGCTGAGCTATTTAATACTACAAAAAACCTCCTCGTGAAAAGACGGCTGATTTGTCTTTCGGTAATAAACGAGGACAATGGTACTTTGGTGTATTGGCCTGAAAACAACCGTGGAGACTGACCTACCAGCACAAACGATTATGTTCTAATTGTAAACATGCAAAGAGGGCCCCTTCCAACTTTTTCAAGAAGGGACACGTGAAACTCGAAGTTGCTTCACTCTTTTCATTTCGTGTCCTTATGCACCAAAAACGTAGTGAACGGTCGCAATGAAGAGAAAGGTGTATATAAATGTTATGGTCCGGTTCCTTGTACCACGGTGATAGTCCAAGGTAGAACCAATAAAGAAGAACTCGAATACGGATATGGAATAACACAGATATATTAAAAACAGGAATATATACAGAGAAGGTAGAAAGTGTTAGTACGAACAATCAGGTTTAGTAGTAATTGTCTGAACGCGAATCTGTTTCGGACTGCCTCTGACTCGACTGACTGACTCCTGATGGAGTTCACTCCAGACTTCAGACTGAACTCCAGACTTCAGACGGAACCCAGACTTCAGACGGAACTCAGACTACAGACGGAACTCCGACTTCAGACTTCAGACGGAACGGTATTTAGTCACCCCACCCCCACAAGGGCATCATGTGGCACAAGGCCGGTTTCACGTGGGATCTCCGAGCCCGTGGTTTCGGCCAAAAATATGCCCTTTGAACCCGTATAAACGGGTTCAGGGTCGGTTTACCTCCCCGAAAGAGACTCCGCCCTTCGGCGTAGCCTCGTTCGGGTTCCTCCCCGCCCGAAGGCAGAGAGTTCAACCGATCAGCCGGTCAGCCGGTAGCCCGACTTCGGACTGAACGGTATTTAGTCACCCCCCCCACACACACACACGAGGGCATCATGTGGCACAAGGCCGGTTTAACGTGGGGTTTTCCGAGCCCGTGGGCTCGGGCAAAAATATGCCCTTTGAACTCGTATAAACGGGTTCAGGGTCGGTCTACCACCCCGAAAGAGACTCCGCCCTTCGGCGTAGCCTCCTTCGGGTTCCTCCCCACTCGTAGGCAGAGAGTTCAGCCGGTCGCCCGACTTCGGACTGAACTCCCTGCTTCCTCTTGAGGCGCAGTATTTATTACGTATGGAAGAGTCCATTATGTTATTATGGGTAAGGTCCCATAACAATAAACGTCACGGCGAGAAACGAAAACTTGAAACCTGTTTCAAATATATTTCGTTGTTTATTTCAGTGATCCTTTTATGCGGTCTAGGTTGGTAGATCGGTGTCACCTCTGACACTTGAAATATATTAGACTAACAAATCAGCTTTTCCTCTCAACTATCAAGAAATCTGACTTTCTTCTGCCAACTACCTGTCCATTCCTATACAACGACGCGCGGCTGGCAACGCATTCTCTCTGTGGACAACGAGCACTCATTAAAGGTCAGCTAAGCCCTCTTTCAATCCTTACTGGGACTACTAAGATAAGCCTGCTACCAGAAAGCCTCAACGCTTGGTTTGTTGTTTCTTGTACCCAGATGTTTTAATTCTAGGGCACATAATGAGGAAGGAGTGCTTGGAAAATCTGATATTCACAAGACAGTTTGATGACAAGAATTACAGTGGAAAACAGCGCATAATATACTTAATGAGCTTAAATAAATGGATGACGGAAATAACAAAAAACACAAAATATATTAAGTGATGCAAAGGACAGAAATGTGTGGAAAACAATGATCACCTGAGTCCTAAGGGACACGGTACATAGAAGAACAAGTTTAAATGTAACATACAACTGCAAATAAAGTGTTGTAGCATACGTACGGATGATAATGGGTATGTCCCCATTCACATAAATACAGTAGTAAAAACTGTATGTTGGTCTGTAGTTGGAGATTCATTGTGGAATTCACTTAACCCTCTTGTAGCAGTTGGCTACTCCTTCTACGCGCCGCTGGCGAATCATATACGTGTTTTTTTTGTTCTAAGTATTATATAATACAAAGCTTCGCGCGATTATTCTATTCAGTAACCTTCCCTAGGTTACAACAGTTTGGCGACGAGGATTAGCCATAATTATAGCATAAAGAGGTCCCTGTAAGGAACGATGTTCCAGCTCAGTCGTAATTAATCTAGCGAGATAAGCTTGTTAACCATTACAAAACGTGTGTTCCGATCGTACACTAATGTTATTTACCTATCTTTCCACGAGAGCGGGATGCGACACAATGTCGTTTTTAATGTGAGGCAGTCCAAAATTCGCCCAGGACCCGCGGCTACTGTCACGATGGCCTTGATATTACACCGACCCCACCTTTGTTTAGAGCAATGAGGAAAGTAATACCACAGGATCGACATCCTCGGGACCCAGACTCTTGCACTGTTGTTTAATGGGAACAGAGAGTATGCATTGAGATATTAGTTGTTTACTGAAGGAGTAAAGAAGAAAGGGTGACACTTTAGGGTGTGTCCTGTCGGTCAGTTTCTACTTTAGTGGGTATTCTACCACCATATTTTTATCCAACATTATTAAGGCAGTGTCCCAAATTTTTCTTCTCTATGTTAAAAGACATTCAGAATGTTATTATTTAAAGGATTCAAATATATTGTTTGATGAATTTTAGTCAAATATCTTATATTTTTTTAATTTTAAATTTTATAATACAATAATAATTGGCATCCCCACTTCCGTTTTTGCTTTCCCCCTTATATTAGATAATGTAGGATATAAATGTGGCGGTCGGATACGCTGATCTGTAGAACACTCACCAAAGAAGTCGGGGTGATTTCTTTTGAAGACTGTTTCACAGACTTTATTGCTGGCCATAAAACACGAAACAGACTGGGATAAATATCACATTGATTATGGGAAATAAATCGTGTTATCCCTTTCTATACAGGTGTCACAATTATCGTGTCACAAGATGTTACACTAGCCGTATCTACATAAAGTGATATCATGTTTCTTTTAGTGTCCCCGGACCTTCCTCAGTATTGTTGTCTTTTGGATTGTTTCTAATTCTAAGAATACATTTGAAAGGCGCTTTGAATTTGGAGCACGAAGTCTAGTTTTAATAGTCACGACTGGTATAGTCATAATCCATAACTATTTTCGTTCGTTCTGAAAAGTGAGGCTGATTTTTGTTTTTGTTTTTTGGGTTTTTTTTTTTAAAACACACTTTTAGACTTACCCGGTTTTGTGTTTTATTAACACATTTTAGCAGTATTATTTTAATAGTGGGAAAATTAGCGCACACTGTCTGAAAGGTGTTTTTTTTTTTCTTTTCTATTTTTTGATTTCCGATTAAGAGCTCTGTTCTGCTAACCTAGATCGGCTTGAATTATTAATGATATTAAAATTATTAGGACTTTGCTTGACATCAGTCCTCCATTATTTTTTACATTTTTATTATTTTAATTTTTGTTATTATCATAATCATTATTATTATTATTGATTTCCGTTACTTCTTGTTAATGATTTTCGTATCAACCTCCTCGTCCACTTCTTTTCCTCTTCTTCTCATTAATAATAATAATAATAATAATAATAATAATAATAATAATAATATTGATTCTTATTGATTACCATTATAATGATGTTTTTCTTATTTTACTTTACATTAATATTATTTTTATTAAGTCTGCCACGTTCTTACTCTTATTCACCTGATTATTATTGATTATTATTACTTTCCTTTTTATCTTTTTTTCTTCTTTTTTTTCTTTTTTTCATTTACGTTTTTATCATGCACGTCGACATCTTCTCCTTCTTCTTCCGTTACCGGTGTTGGCGGTTGTGAATCTGTTCCTCGTCTATTTCCAATTCATTAAAAGTCGCCTCATTCAAAGAAGCGGGAGATCGGTCCGAGTCGATGGAAACCCTGGGGATGCTCCGTCTTTCCTGTTGGTTTGCCAATGCCGATCAATGAACATTTTCATGAAGACTCACTACAGGAAACGCTATACGATGATACCAATAATAATAATAATAATAATAATAATAATGACAATAATATCTCATACAAAATTTACTGAAGCTAATAGTACATGTTTCTCTCTCTTCTGCTGTTAATAATAATCTACATTCTAATTCGCCGTCCGTCACACTTTTTGTTCGCGCGATTATGTAATATATATGCTTCTGCAGTGCATGAGTGTCCTACAGGTGACTGAGCCACTGGATGTTCACGCAAGTACGTACACACAATATGCATGAGCTTGAAATAATACTGTGGAAACGTATTATGTTTCCACTCAGTCTGTACAACATCTACATCGAATCATAAAGATGAAGACGGATTTTTTTTCATTTTTTTTTTTTCAATCATTTCACTCAAAGCAAGACGGGAGTGTCAATAGTACGCGGGGGTGGGGGAGGTTACAGGGAGTGAAAAAGAAAGAGAAGACTGAGAATAGAGTGGATTGAGGAGAGGACAAAAGACGAACGGGATTCAAGAAATTACCATGCTGATACATATTCATTTATTGCGAGTACTTTCGTCATTGGCACAATCTCATAATCAGTGTGTAGTTTTTCCTAAGACAAAAATGGTGGTGATCACTTTTCTAAGAGAAAATTCTTATGCTCAAGTGAAAGTTATCTTCTTTTTATTTACCTGTGAAGTGAAAAAAGCTAAGGTTATGTACTGTACGATGTACATTTCAGGATGTAAACGTCAGGGGAGATAACTATGTTATGAAGATTGTTATTTTTAAATAAGTAAATTTATAATATTGATGCTCTATAGATTTGCATTGAGCACTGTTTTATAAAAAAAAAAATATTAATAAGAACACCGGATTACATATCTTACTGTTCATTCTCTTTATTATAATATATATATATATATATATATATATATATATATATATATATATATATATATATATATATATATTATTTATTTTCGCTAGTAAAGCCAGTCTGATCCTCACTTTCTGTTTCCTCATACATTAAATACCAGAATCCTAAATTTCGATTTCCAAAGAAAGCCGACAAATTCATTTCAATCGTAACAGTCAGAAGCAAAGTAAATTATTCGTTGTTTGGTCTAAATCTCAGAGGATCTGCAGGAGTCCACCTCTGTCACTGTGGCTTTTTGAAGTAAACCCATTGAAATATGCTGGGGTTTCTCTTTCTTCCTGATTGTCTGTCTGTCTGAGGGGAAATTTAGTTGAGAATCATGCAAATTTGAAGGAATTAAGGGGAGGGAACAAAGAACAGACCAATCTACCAAGAGTTGTTAATCGACAGGAATTAGGAGTGTTAGTATATCCATATGATTTGTTGAACGAGTAGAATTGATTACAATAGAATCCCAAGCTATGGAGTTGACAGAGGTCAAAATGAGAGAAAGGGGCTTAGATGTAACAGAAGCAATTTTCAATCCGCCACTTTAGTTTGCCGTCCATATCTTTCTGTATAGTTTTCTCCATCCAATTCATATTTTACGCAAGTGAAGCATCTGCTGATTTTACAAAAAAAGAAAAAAAAACCGCTTGATAAAGGCACTTTGACGTAGACAAGTGATCTCATTATGTCAATTAGTGCCTGAGAAGAGAGTTCGATTCACACTAGGTGCCCCATACCAAAGAACTATTCTGTAGCTAAGCTATGCTTAGTAATCGATATATATATATATATATATATATATATATATATATTAGGTTGGAGCAAAAAATAATGACGTTTTTTGACGTTAAAAACGTCATTATTTTTGCACCAACCTAATATGTACATATATATATATATATATATATATATATATATATATATATACACACACACACACACATATATATATATATTTATATATATATATATATATATATATATATATATATATATATATATATATAGAGAGAGAGAGAGAGAGATAATATCAAATCTGTAAGTGGAAAGGATAATATATATATATATATATATATATACAAATATAGGTAACTATTTCCCTGACGATCCGTTAGGTGAAACCTGGGTAGGTTTGTCTGGCTCACGGGGCTTATCTATCTATCAATCTATCTATCCATCTATCTATCTATCTATATATATGAAGTCTTATGGTATGCTATATTTATGGGATAATGTGCTCAAAATCAGTGATAGAGCGTGTGTAAATATAAAAGTGAATATTGAAGTCAACACTTAGAGGCTCTAAGTGTTGACTTCAATTTTCACTTATATATATATATATATATATATATATATATATATATATATATATATATATTACTTTGAACATTATTTTTCGTGGACACACGTGTTTGAATAGACGCCCAGGTTTCTGAAACAGTTTTTTATTGTACTCTGACATATTTATCTGCGTGTTACTGTGTATGTCGGATAGAGGGTGGATGAATGCTTTCAGCAAGGTCCAACAGGTTTTTACTGAACAAGGCGATTATTTGAAGTGCTCAATTTCCTGTACACTGTGATGCACAATCATAGCACCAACATTGTTTGGCAAAAAGGCGGATACACTTCTAATATTAGCCAACGTCTGATATGCTGTAGCTAAAAAATGCAAAACCCCTATGCAAAAAAGCCTGCAATTGTAACATCATTTCACATGTGGCATACAGTGCACCAGTATATATATATATATATATATATATATATATATATATATATATATATATATATATGTATGTATATATATATTTTGAGGGATTGTTCAATGTTTCCTTTTAAAACGAAATAATAAGAAAAGATTCAAACACGGATCTTCTGAAGCCTTTCAGCCTGCTGAGTGAAACGTGTTGTCATGACAACTCAAAAGAGACTTTTGATATCCCCCTTCTACCACAACACTTCTCTTTTTGCTCCTAAGACACTCTCTTCTCTTTCTTCCTCCCGTTTCACGCACTCTCTTTTATAAACTACTTCCACTCTTCTTCATTATTTCCTCCCCTTCACTCACGCCCCCAAGCGTTCTACTATTTTTCTCTTGGCGTTTTTTTAAGTTTTTATTTTTTCATATATATATATATATATATATATATATATACTGAAAGCTTTCAAATATCGAACACAATGCGATATATTGTTTTTTCTTCATCGACTTTCGCTTCGCTCGTGCACACACACTCACACACATATTCTCAATTATCAGTAAATATTTGACTTGTTTTTATTATTTTTTGTTTAAAGCAAACATGTTTATATATATATATATATATATATATATATATATATATATATATATATATGTGTGTGTGTGTGTGTGTGTGTGTGTGTGTGTGTGTGTGTGTGTGTGTACGTACAGACATATGCAAGAATATATGAATACACACATGCATATATACACACGCCGGGTAATACAAGAGATAGGAAGCTCTGAAATTTTCTCGGGTCGTCCTACTTAAAATTTTAACAAATGCTAAAATCCTCTATTGTTCGGGTCGAAAGATTTTCACCACTTCCTTCGCAAACAAACCCACACACACAAACACACACGGAGATAGAGTTTTAATGTATATTATATTTATAGGGTAAAAGGTCTCAATATTTGGGATAGAGTTTATGTAAACATAAGCAGTTTGTACTGAGTTCCACGCCGAATGGTTTCATGCTGGAAAGCAATTTTTGCTTAGTTTTCTGCTTTGGGCTGGGAACATTCGTAAACACTTAGGGGGAACTTCCCTTTGAAACACTCGTCTGAAGAGCTATATATCTCAAATGTATTCAAATATTTTCGGAAAATGCTACTTTCTCGGCTTGAAAACTTCGTACAGCCCTGTAGTGTATATATATATATATATATATATATATATATATATATATATATATATATATATATATATATATGTGTGTGTGTGTGTATATATATATATATATATATATATATATATATATATAATTTATTTGAAAATTATAACAATAACCTGTTATAAAATCTCTATAAAAACAGACATTTTGTTTCAACACTACTAATGTCATTCCTGATGTTTTATCCAGCACCATCACTTGATAAGACACCGAGGGTGTTGAAACAAAATGGCTATTTTTGTAGTGATTTTATAAAATATTTATGTTATAATTTTCGAATAAATGATTATATTTGCTCTACTCTATATTGAGCACTCTTATAAGAATAGTATTTTTTGTTTATTAGAATTTATTACTTATACACCAATTTACAAGCTATTTCTATTTACTGCTTTATATGTATACGAAAGTTTTTATAGAAAAGGCATATAAAGATATATTACGGCGGTGAGATGCCAGGTGAAGACCAATAACACAGCAAACTCTTTGCATTTTATCAAGAATCTCTAAATATACAACAGAAGCGCCAGACTTTATGTGGCAAGAATATTAAATGCATAGACGAATGGTAGACTTACAATTTTGTAAGATTGATTCTGGAGAGAAAAATTGTCCCTCACGACATAATCAACTCATCAAAAGCAAGACTCAATGTGCGATCTTATATATATATATATATATATATATATATATATATATATATATATATATTAGTAAACTATAAAATCCCAAATTATCTCATATGGTGTATAGACCTAGTTCTATACGCCGATTATAAGGTAATTTGGGATTTTGCTCTGTATAAGAAATATATTGAGCTCTTTTTTGGGATCAGTTTTAATATTTTGTGCTGCTAGGAACCACTTGGATTATATACCAACGTATTTATTGCCTTTACTATATATATATATATATATATATATATATATATATATATATAAATTCTCTCTATATTTTATATATATGCAGGGCTTCTTGAAAAGCGCTCAATATCAGTGATAGAGATAACATTTTGTTGAATCCATGTGAATTTGTCATGATCAGTTTGACGCTTATGCGATCCTCAGACAAGTCATATCCATTCAACTAAATACATATATCCATTCATATCAATATCTATCTATCTATCTATCTATCTATATATATATATATATATCCATTCAGATCCATATATATATGTATATGGCACTGATGGATATATATGGATCTGAATGGATATATATATATATATATATATATATATATATATATATATATATATATATATATATATATATCCTTTCATATACATTCAACTATGTATATATATGTGTGTGTGCTTAGGTGTCTTACATATGTGCGCATCTTTGTGTGTTATTTGTTATAGTTTTTACTTTTCCCACAGTGTGTCTGTATTATTTAAGTGTATATATACGTGTATTTTTCGCCCTGTGTGAGATACGTCTGTTTATTTCTCTTGTGGTACTTTTTTTAATTTAATCCGATATGTGTGTGTGTGTCTGTGTGTGTGTCACGTGAAACAAAGTGATTCTTTCTTTCCTCCTTACACTAGTATGTCTCTCGCTTTTTTCATTTTGATTTGCTTTGTTATTTTTCAAAGCATCTCGTTCAGATTGCCTTCTATTTGATGACAACAAGGAAGGCCTCAGCTGAGATTCTCTTGTTAAATGATGCTGGCGGGATACCTTCGGGAATTCCTACCTCTTACAACCTCCCCAACTCTCTTTGCCAGATTGTTGCACCAAACTCACCATTTTCTATCGTTCTATCTTTTTCTCTCTTTCGTTTTGCTTCTTCCCCCTACTCTGTCTGTCTGTCTGTCTCTCTCTCTCTCTCTCTGTCTTTTTCTCCTTTCATTTAATTTTTTTTCGTTTCATTTCCATCAAACTTTTATTATTTCTGGGGGTTTTGGGGTTTTTTTTTTCTTCTTTTCGTTTACCGACATTTTTCCCTCCTTTATTTTATTCATTTCTACTTCTTTCTTCCTCCCTTTATTAATTCATTCATTTCTTCTCTCTTTCTTACATTTTCTTTTCCTTTCTTTTCTTTCTTTCTTATTACAGTTATCCTTTCTTCTATCTTTCATTTCATTTCTTCTTCTCACTTTCTTTCCTTTTTTTTTTATTTGTTATTCTCTCCCTTCTTCTACCCCTTTGTTAATTTCTTTATTTCTTTCCTTCATTTTTCTTTCCTTCTTTCTTTCATTTTTTTCTTCTCGACATTTCCCGTCCTGTTTACCTACCGTAACTTCTATCATTTCTCTTTCTTTCTTCATTTCTTTCGAACTATATTTCTCTTCGGTCACATCTACCTTTCCTTCTTTCCTTCCTTCCTTCCTTCCTTCCTTCCTTCCTTCCTTCCTTCCTTCCTTCCTTTTCTTTTGTAAAAGTTTTTATTTCGTTATTTGTTTCATTATAACACTCATTTCTTCTTTTTCGATCTTATTACAGATTTTTAGTCTTTTTTCATTTTAAATTTTTTTCTTTCTTTCTTCATATGAACGTATTTCTTTTCATTTAACCGAATCTTTCTTACTTGGATTTTCTTTTTTTTCTTTTTCACTGTTTCCTTCCCTTTATTTAAACATCCTTTTTCTTTCTCAATTTCATTTATTCGTTCATTCTTTCCTTCTTATTCATAGTCTTTTTTGTAAATTTTCTTTCCTTAACCCTCGTATTTCTTTTTTCATTCTTTTACTCCGTCATCAAGTCGTCCATTTTTCTTCCTCTTTTCAGTGCTTCCAGATATTCTGTCTTTCTTTGTCATTATTCTTAAGTACCAAATACCAGAGTCGGCACAATTAAATTATTTTCTTCAATCTTTAAAACCCACCTCGACATGCTGCTTACTCGATACTAGAGGCCAGTTAGTACTACCCCTGACCACCCGCCTCGGACGAGGGACATTGGCAAGATTGACTGGGGGTCCCGTGTATTACTTTGTAACTCTAGCTATCTTATCGACACTGGCTTTTTTCTACGTACATTTATTTAAGTTACAAATTAAACTAAGCAATTAAAGAAGGAAAATCTTTCGAGGATTTTGATGTCTTTCTGGGTTCATTTTTTGGGGGGTCAAAATCCGTGAATTTGTTTTGCTTATCTCGAAATAAAAAGCAATATAAAATTCACTATCTTTTTTTTTTATCCATAGTGCTCAATATGTTGAAATTATTCGACTTTTTAACAAGAAAACTCTCAAGTTGATGTAAAAAAAATTAACGCAAAGCATTGTCGATTTATTTCAGATATTATGACACGTCTCTAATTTGTATTTAGATAAATATTTTCAATTTTTCTCGTTGAATTGTTCACCTATATTGCATAGGATCTATTATTGTACAAGGTGGGGTCCGAAAATTTTGTCACCTCCCACCAAAACGTAATGAGAGCAATAGAAGTATAAGTAATGCAGTAATACATAGCACATGTACTGGATTCAGTTTATTCAGTTTAATTGACGAATAGATTAAATATTTTTTGAGGTCGGACAAAATTGCATATTTAAAAGATGTTGGTTCTTGATTATTAAACAGAATTAGGATCTTTTAAAATTTCAGACGTTTTTTGTTTTGTTTTTTTTAATCATTTCACCCCAAAGAAGACGGCACTGCCACTAGTACCCCGGGGGTTGAGAGGAGAGGGGTTGTCGAGGCAGGGAAAGTGAGAATGTTTTAGAAGATTTAAAATGGAGACGACTGAGGAAAGGGCAAAAAAGGAACATGGTTCACAAAGAAAGAAGATGGCGAATGACGTTGCATTTAAACTTTTGAATATTTTAGTTATCGGGGAAGCAATGATCGAAACGGAGTTCCACGGGCAGGAAGTGCGAGAAAAAGAACTGTTAGAGTAGAAGAGGCCTAGCTAGTTCAAAAGTAAACAGCGAAACCTAGTTGCCAATTTACGTTCACTCCATATTGATGCATTAGTAAAAGGCATGAATCCACTTCTCCCTTTAGCTTTCATTCTGTCCATTTTCCTGGGTTTTTTTTTTCTGTACCACTCTCTATATTTTCTTCGCTTTCTCTTTCTCCATCCCACTTTCTCCGGTTCCATTTTACCAAACGCTCTTTTTCTTTCTCTCATATTGTTCAAGCATTTCCTTCTCTGTTTATCTTTCTCACTTTCGTTAATACTTTTTTTCTCTATTTCTTTACCTGACCTCTCTCCTTTTCTTCATCTCCCCACACTTTCTTGTTCCATCCTTTAATTTATCCCTTTAAATTACTTCTTCGCCAGCCTATGCCTCCTTGTCAGTCCCCTCTCTCCGATCACTTTTCTTTTTCTTTCTCCTTATTTTCGCGGGAGATTGTGTCGGCACAAATCATAGGGTCATTGTCGTTTTTTTCAAATCAAACAGACATGAAAGCTTTAAGTTTGAAGCAACAAATAAAGACAGTGACTCATTTGAGTCTGATTATCACCTAACCATCCACCCATATATTCCCCCTGAAAGAAACGAGCAAAACACCAGTTAGATTTTGTTCCTCATTTCCCGCCATTTCTCGCTTGCATTGACACACATTCGCGCTAGATTTTCTTTGCAGTTCGACCTGAAAGACAAATTAGAAAACGAAAGAAACGATAAAGAATCAACAATCAAACAAAAACAAACAGCAACAACAAAAAACGTCAAATGCGTTTTGCCTTATTCCTTCTCTGCTGATTACAAACGCTCAAGTGATTAGAGAAATATTTACGGTACAAAAGGGTTGCCGACGAGCGGGCGGTGTCCGGGCGGAAACCGTGTAAATAGCGCTAAAATAAAATATGATTAAGGCTGACTGAATTCATAAAGAATGTAGATATTTGTTGAATACATCACACATTTAACGATATTCATTCAAATCCAACCAGCCACCACGTACATAGACAGATAAGAATAGAATGCATTAACAAATATAGATACACGCACGCACAGACACGCACGCACACACACACACACACACACACGCACACATAGACATAAACAGACAGACACACAAACACACACATACATATATATATATATATAGAGAGAGAGAGATGAATACGTGTTTCATATATATATATATAAAGTACATATGGATAGATTTATTGATTGATAAAGAAGCAAATGTATTATATATATATATATATATATATATATATATATATATATATATATATATATATAGAGATATATATATATATATATATATATATATAGAGAGAGAGAGAGAGAGATTGTAACCATCTCTGTCTGTCTGTCTCTCTCTCTCACTCTCTCTCTATATATATACATATAGAAAGAGAGATTAATACAATCTGTTATATATATATATATATATATATATATATATATATATATATATATAGATAGATAGATAGATAGATAGATAGATAGATAGATAGATAGATTGTAACCATCTCTCTTTGTCTCTGTCTGTCTGTCTCTATATATATATATACATATAGAAAGAGAGATTAATACAATCTGTTTTATATATATATATATATATATATATATATATATATATATATATATATATATATATATATATATATATATATATATATATATATATATATATATATATATAAAGAGAAAGAGATTTATTAATTGCGAAAGAAACGAATGTGTTCATTATTCGGACTATTTTCCTCATCTTTGTCGCGATATTTATCAACGTTTCGGTCGTTGTACGTTCCGGCCTTCTTCAGATTGTTGGAATGTCGAACTGAATCCTTTATTTCGCTCACTGGGGTAGACTTTTCTAGTTCTATGTGCCATGTTAAATGGATATCAGTTATCAGTTATCTCCTGCTAATTCCCCTTTCCAAGTTCTCCGCTATCTTAACCGGGTACTGAACTCACACTCAAAGACACATGGCACATTTGATAAAAGCGTTGCTCAGATCTAGTGACACGACCCATTGTACTAGAGAGAGGAATCTGTGCTCGACGGTTGCGGGGTCTACGGGCATTTTTTTTTTTTTTTTTTGCATGGCCCGGGTGTACGCGCTTGGGTCCCGACCTGAAAAAAGACCTTGTGTTACAACTCATCTTAGGGAGACAGTAAAATTCCTAGGTTATTTAATGCCGAAATCCAAATATTTTGAACATAGTTTGATGGATTCACCTACAGATAAAATACATTGTTGGTCATTTTGCTATAAAATTTCTTATTAGTAATTCTGGTTTCAAGATGTATTGTTGGTAATTCTAATATAAATATGAATGGCCAATTTTTTAATATAAGAATGTATTGTTGGTATTTTTACTAAAAAAAAAAAAATAACAATGTATTTTTATACTTTCATAGTGTTTGGGGTTTCACTCTTTGCCCATAGCTGGGACCCTAACAGGTGCTACAAACACCAGATCAGAATGAAACTGGAAAGAACAGCAATTAAAAGGGGGTTCCATGCTCCGCAAAACCACCAATCTCCCGTTCATAGGCCTTGCTGTTGGATGTAATTTATCGTCGTACCCAGGATCTACATTATTAAGGAACGATAGCAATAAAAGAAGAATAATCAAGAAGACAGTTGATAACGATTGATACATATGTTTCTAGAAAAAGAGCGCAAAAAAGGAATTACAAATTGGAGATAAAATTAAACAAGTCGAAAAATTTAAATATCTAGGATGTGTTTTAACCGAAGATGGAAAATGTGACACCAAATCCGAAGGCACATTGGGACAGTGAAAGATGCCTTCCAAAAGATAAGCTAAGTATTTAGAAACAGGAAAATGTCATGTGAAACAAAGAAAGTTTTACTGAACAGTTATGTACTATCGGCACTCCTATATGGCAGTGAATACTGGTCCATCTCCTCAAGGATGAAGAAGAGACTTGAGGCAACAAATACGTGGCTCTGCAGATGCTGAGAATAATATGGTCTGAGCACGTGAACTAGGGCGAAACTTTCGAGAAAATATAGACAAAAAGGACACCTATACGTTGTTGCAGTTTTTTTTTGTGTGTATATATATATATACTAGTGAGTTATCCCAAATGACTTGACTCACTTCATAGTCACCAATAGAAGGTTAACCAATCAGAAGACGTAGAACATTCAATCCGTCGTGTATAAAGGCGGCCATTTTGTCTACTCTACCCGAATGTCCAGTCCAGCTTGTCAGGAGAAGAGAAACAGAAGGACGAACTACACTCTGCTACTTTTACCAAAATATCCACTGCTAACCTGAACAACGCTTTCCTACTATCTTCAAAATATTCACTGCTAACCTCTGGATTCTATACTCGAAGACGACCGTCATCATGAACAACATATGTGGCACTAGAAGGAGACAGTTGAAATCTCTAAGGCACATGATGAGGAAAGACGGCTTCGAATATTCGACACTCTTAGGGCATACTGAAGGGGAGAAGGTCAGAGGAAGCTAGCGCATAAATAATTAAGAAGCTTATACAACTGGTTGGGAGGGCAGTGGTTAGGATTTATAGCAAAAAGACAAATTTTAGTAAGGGTTACAAATGACAAGAAGTTGTGTAGAGACCTACCATCGTCTTGAAGGGATACGATATATATAAAAAAAGATGTTCTTAAAGTGTCACCCACCTAAATTTTCACCACTTTGACGCTGCTTAACTGTTGGGGGGGGGGGGGTCAAAGACGAACTGAAGGTGTTAGCATGCTTTAACTTTAAGCTATTTGTTCTAACGAAGGGACAAATACACAGCGGGCGACGTAATTTTTCAGTGTCTCTTTGTCGCTACCGAATATGACACAAGGTCGAGGTTTAATGCGAGTTTCTGCAGTTTTGTGGAAAAATTGCTCAGACCCCATCGGCAGTTCCCCTGTTTGGGGACGCCTCAGGCATCGAGTAATGACCCAAGATCTCTCCCGAAGAAGAAGTATAAGGGACATATACAAACGTTTGTTGTATATATAACAAATAAACAATTCCTTTTTCTCTGTTCTCTTTTACTTGCTAATCGATTTGTTTAACCTTCAAATGTCTGAAAGCGAAATCATTACGTATTATAATTATTACACTGAGTGATGTTAGTGGCTGTTACTGGGGTCAGCGACGGAATCTAGCAGTTACAGGTTGTACAGGTGTCAGAGTCGGCTCAAAACAAGGAAAGAGTTCAAATGAACGCGTGGAATGCTAAGAGCTTGCATATGGTTATTGATTAGTCATGAAAAGCATTTGAAGATTGCCTGGAGTGTTTAAACGCACGCCTATAACCGGTGGGAAAGGAGAGGGTGAAGAAAAAAAAGAAATGGAACAGAGAGAGAGAGAGAGGTGTAGAGAAGAGGAGTGCACAAGATAAGAGAGAAGAAAAGAAGAGATCGTTTGCAAAGAGCGAAAGAGAAAAGCAAGAAAATAGAAATAACAAAGAATTTATTTGCTTGTTTTTGACGGCTTATCTACCGTTTGGAATTAAACGATATATATTCAACTGGAACAAGATTGTCAACAACGGTTTGTTTTATTTTATTATTTTATTTTCAGTTTTTCTTTGCGGTATATGAACCCTTTTCAGGTTATTTAAAGCCCTGAAATTATTTTTAGATTGTAAGAATGTTTCGAGATAATAATGATTCACTGATACAAGTCTTACTAATTAACCCATAGCTGGGGTAGAAGAGGTGGATTTACAAGTAAATGTAACCAACTGGAACTGAAACTGGAACTCGGCTCTC
>OZ010593.1:52810264-52825264 GCA_963932145.1 Acanthosepion lycidas
CAAGGCCTTATTTATTTGCATGCTTGCGGAATGAAGAGCTTTTTCTTTAAGGTTATGTTGATAACGAGTGGATAATGGACAGTAATGTTTGAAGATGGGAAAGAAGTTCTGTTATGTGCGTATCCCTCAGTGCAAAGAAGGCACTGGGACAGTCAGAATTATTGCTATTTGCTTATACTTAATGTCAGAGAAAGAAGTGAAATAGTTTATTAAGACTTCGTCAAATCAAGCTTGGTGCACACATTCTACGGTTTAAAGTGTAAGGATAGACTTATTGTCAATCGCTTGTGACATCAAATTCTTAGTGCTTGAGGAATTTATTTTTTTATCGTTGAAACAAGTGTCTGAACATGCACAGCTATCAACAAGATCTGATAAATAGATAATAAAGTGATTGAGAAAGAAAGAAAGAAAGAAGAAAGAAAGAAAGAAAGAAAGAAAGAAAGAAAGTAATATAAGGAGGAAGGAGTAATAGGATATACTGTTTAAAGAAAGAACGAAAGAAAGAAACAAAGAAACAAAGAAAGAAAGAAAGAAAGAAACAAACAAACAAACAGAAAAATGAATGAAATAAATTATACGAAAGAAAGATAAACAAAAGAAAGAAGAACCAAGGAACATTTTAAGGGAAATAAAGAGATAAAATAAAACACTATGATAGATAGATAGATAGATAGATAGATAGATAGATAGATAGATAGATAGATAGATAGATATGAACAAACGTAGATAGATAGATAGATAGATAGATAGATAGATAGATAGATAGATAGATAGAAATGAACAAACGTAGATAGATACATACATTTGAACAGAGTGAGATAGATATGAACAGACGTAGATAGATAGATAGATAGATAGATAGATACATACATACATACATAAATACATATGAACAAAGTGAGATAGATAGATAGATAGATAGATAGATAGATAGATAGATAGATAGATAGAATGTGTGTAAGAGTAGGAAGATAAAACAAAGTGAATGAGAGAAAGAGAAAAGTTGAAAGATAAAACGATAAGAAAATGTCAGACAGTTTTCAGATGAAAGGCAGACCTAAATAGGAGAGAAAGGAAAAAATAAAATAATAATAATAATGATAATAATAATAATAATACAAGGACCTTGAAATTGCCTATTGCCTTAAAGAAATATAAAAAAAAATTATACTCACAAGTACAGCCCGCACCATACGAAGGGCTTATTTTATGTAAAATATGTCTGTTTTTTTTTTGTTGTTGTTTTTTGTTGGTGTTGTTTTTTTTATTTTGAAAATGCTCAGTGGAAAATGTATGATGACTTTTTTGTACCTTCGGTCTCTGGTTGGTACCCGAAAAGAAATGTGTATCAAAGGAATAATAATAATAATAATAATAATAATAATAATAATAATAATAATAAATGAATAAATAAATAAATAATCAGACAAAGAAAGAAAGAAAGAAAGAAAGAAAGAAAGAAAGAAAGAAAGAAAGGTAGGGTGGAGGAAAAGAAAGAAAGAAAGAAAGAAAGAAAGAAAGAAAGAAAGAAAGAAAGAAAGAAAGAAAGAAAGGTAGGGTGGAGGAAAAGAAAGAAAGAAAGAAAGAAAGAAAGAAAGAAAGAAAGAAAGAAAGAACGGAGACTGATAGAGAAAGCCTTCAATGATGTTGGTATGATTTCGTCTTTTCTTTACCCGATAGCTACCCACTTACCCTCCTCTAACCAGACACCTCGGAAAGATAAATTTCACCCAGATGTCAGATGTCAGTAATATCGCAATTACTTAGTGCAAACCTTCTTTGACTCCACCTCTTTAAATAATAAAACAGTACACAATAACACCTTAATACCCTGGGCGCCAGAGGATAACAGTTAACGAGCTAGTTTACTAGGCAATAACTACTGTGTTGTGATAGTGAGCCTCATATAAAGTAACTCACAGTAGAGTGATGGTTAACGAGTAGACCATTACTAACGTGCAGTTAATTCGATCCACGCTGGATAATAAAAAGTTATGGATATGTGACAGACTCAGTTAAGCGTTGTGCGAAGTGCGTTACCATTTGGTAATGGTTAACGAGCTAGTATTGCTGGTTATTGCGAATGAATGGAATTTAATCTTCCTTCTATCCGAGTTATTTTGTATCGGATTCTGCTGTGTAGGATATTGGTTAACGTATCAATCTGTCCGGAATGTATCTAATGACTGACTGTGCGGCCCTAATGCGAATGCTGTGATCGACACTCTTTCGTGTGGTTACGCAGTCGACTAGGTTTTGTCATTAGGTTTGTGCAGTACGTGAGGGTCACATTCAAAATGACTGATTCTTTACAGCCTGACTTTTCTCTCTGCAATCCAAATGTAGCTTCCTGTAACTTTTGTCATCGATTCTAAAGAAGGAGGCGATTTCAGACAATCGACTAAGTTAAAGACAACGAAAATAAGCAGATGATGCTGTCGTAAGTGTCATTTTTAAACTGTTTCGAGGATTAGAAAGGAGCTATTGAACTAGTATGTTATTTTCCAATGCGACTATTTGAAGTGGACTAAAAATACTCTTGTCGTAGTTTACGCTGTTTCTTTTTTCGTTAATATTATATCGGTGGATCATTTTCGGACAGGCCTCGTATTTTCATTTGACCTGATTTGTGAATAAAAAGTTTACAATAATAGCTGCACTCTATGTTATGATCGTGTACAGACAATGAACAATAAAGTATTATATTCTTTTTCTTTCTTTCATTCTCTCTCTCTCTCTCTCTCTCTCTTTCTCTCTCGCTCTCTTTTTTTTTTTTTTTTTTTTTGCTTTGCCCGAAGTGAAGAATAAACATTCCAGGTATGAATCATAAATTAAATCTCGTATACACGACTGGCGTTAAGATATAATGGACAATAGCCTCTTTTTCGCTATTCTTCTGCCCATGCGCAAAGCTTCTTCAAATTACGTAATTTTTATATCAAACCGAAGACTTACAGTTTGCATGTATTACCCTGCGCCTGATAATAAAACCGATCCTTTCCTGCTGCCATGGTGTTTGCATGCAACTTTTGATAGAATCCAAATTTATTTACAATTCTGCATTTAGTTTTTCTCTTATTTGATGCGAGTTGTCTATCATATCAAAATTCAATTTGTTTCTCCGTCAGTTAGAAAGTTAACAATCGTGTTTTACGTCTTGATATTGCATTATATAAATAATTGACTATTCCGCTTTTATTTTCTTTTACAAACGTAAAAAGAAATATCTTAGTCACTGTTGCGTTTTCATGAGAAAAAGTTAGCAAAAGAAAGAAAGAAAGAAAGAAAGAAAGAAAGAAAAGAAAAAGAAAGAAAGAAAGAAAGAAAGAAAGAAAGAAAGAAAGAAAGAAAAAGGAAAGAAAGAAAGAAAAAGGAAAGAAAAGAAAGAAAGAAATAAAGAAAGAAAAGGAAAGAAAAGAAAGCAAGGAAAAAGGAAAAAGAAGCTACGATAAAGCCTACTTCGTTGAAATGGAAAATATCGACAAATTTGAAGCTTTTCATTTGTACCCTCTTACTTCTTTAATCAATGCCCAGTATTCATGTGTACGATCATTATTTTCAATATTTTGCTAAAGTTGTTTAGCTCAAATATTTTAACATGGCAGTCAGGGAAATTCCATGAGTAGTTTATAGTCATGGAACTTGTAAGTGTCGTATCTCACTCGTAACTTAAGAATTAAAATTCATTAGAAATTTAAAATTTGAAAATCGTAAAATTTTCTCGAGTACCACCTGTACAATTTGTTCAACTTTTGATGGGTGGCTGATTCATTCGCGAAAAATGGATCGCCTATACCAAGTTCGAAGCCGCAGACAGGTTGGAAAAAATTATTCCGAAAAATGGATTTTTCCTCTTCGATTGTCCCAAATAATAGAAATAATAACTGAAAGACTAACAACAAAGAATAATAATAATAATAATAATAATAATAATAATAATAATAATAATAATAATAAACTCTTCTTGTTTCAAACTAGACGGTATTGCATGAACATTACTGGGACGCAAACAATTTCATCTGTTGGGAGTACGTAAGTATTACTTCCGAGCGGTCAACCTAAAAACATTCAAACCTATCTTGATCTCTAATTTCAGAAAGCAAAATTAGATTTTACCAATAAAAAAACAAAACTGCAAGAAACAAAAGGATTTAAAAAAAAAAAAAAAAAAAAAGGACAACTCTGAAAATGTTACTCTAAAAATTTTTACTTCGCATTCATAAGAGTTATTTCCAACGGAGGTATGAATTTAGACCAAGATTAACCTATTACCAGCCAGTGTTTCATTTGTTAAAAAAAGAAAAAAGTAATCGAATCTGTTATCAAAAATGACCAGAAAGGATAAAACGATTTTCAAAACAAATGCGAACTGAACAGGAAGTGTCTTCACTGAGGACCACTTTTAGCGGAAAAAGCAAACTCGGTGAAATGACCGACGCTTAATAGTTAACCGTTTAACCGCTACTTATGGACTGGAAGACCAGGATAAGAAGCTTGAACCGGAAGTCAATCTCCGGGAGAGTTGACAGCTCTGATATTACGTACAAAAAGTCGATTTTTTGATCGAATTTCATGAAGGGTTCTGGCGAAAAATCATTGAAATTATTACAAGTCTTTCAAAGTAGCTGCCCTTTGAATGGGCTCTTTGGCATTGTTACAACGATCCCTGTAACTGGCTGACAAGGAAACAATCAGAAGACCACATAGTGAAGCTGCTTCGTCCCGATCTGCATGTTTGAATCTTTTTTTTCTTTTTCTCAAATTTGGCTTTCAACGAATAGCACGTACAAAAAGAGCTCCCGAAAAAAAAAAAAAAAAAAAAAAAACTTCAACAAATTTGTGGAACCTGGGATTGTAGCGCCTACTCTGCATAAAGAAATATTTTCTCAATCCTCAGGAAGTCCGTAGGTCGAGACATTTGCCACCGACAGAACAACACGAAATCACAAGACCTCAAAGAACTGTTAACAGGACGTTTCTTTTCTGGGAAAAGATAAGGCCTTTAACTCTCCCTCTCTCTTTTTTAAATGTACTTTTTATCACATAAAATTTGGGGAGATGCGGGTAGATTTTCATTCTGAAAATGTGGCATAGAGAAAATATTTTTGGGGACCATTGGTCTACGAGGGTAGATTTGCCAGATCAACGCCCAATGTCACAAAAGCAGAAAAACCCGCCCATATCGGTTAGTCACTTTCTGGGGTCTACATCAACGCTTATATCTGGCCACCTAACTCTTCAGTCTGTAAACTCCTTGATTATTATGTGTGAGGCGCAGTTGATTATGGAAGCATTTACCATCTTAAACAAGGAGACCATCCAGAAGAGTTGCAGGAGATTCCGAAGTCGTCTGGAAGTTGTGGTTGAAGAAAATGACAATTTTATTGAATAAATTTGCTCTTTATTATTTCAAGATATTTTTGTGTAATTTTAGTAAATATATTTGTTAAAATGAGACGTCGGTGTTACTTTCATTTTTTGCGTAATTTAGACGACAATTTACAAATCGCACCCTGTACACAATATTTTCATTTTCTCGGTAGAGTTCTGACGAAAGAGGAGTGATAACCGGTTAACACATTCTTGTTAGATTAAAAAATTATTAAATTTTGCACTTTTAATAAGATCTTCAAAATTGGTCTTTGTTTGTGGTTCCTGGTCATTCGTGTACGGCTATCAGTAACCCGTATAATAATTAATTGTTGTGATGCCACTCCAAATTTTCTAAAAGGTGCAAGCTTATGAAGCGCAAATGCTGACGGCACAATGTAATCTGTAGACAATCAATAACGAGTTTTAGGAGTGACTCGTTTTTGTTTTGTTTTTTGTATCGTATTTGTTTCCGAAGGTAAACTAGTTTGAATTTAAATAACAAAACTGATCTTTTTTTCTATCAAGTACTTAAATTCAATCTATTAGAGTGGTGCAAAAATAATGTCGTTTTCTCTCATAGAAACATATGTGAGAAAACGACATTATTTTTGCACCAACCTAATACTAACACTAATTTTAATTGATTATTGGTATTTCACCCGTTTAAGCTTGTTCGAAAAAATGCCCACGTTAAAAAGGCCTTGTGCCACATGACACCCTCGGGGAGGGGGGGTGACTGAATATCGTTAAAGGGCGATAACCGTGGATTCGAAGTCAGAACATTATCATTGATAACTCTCTCATCCAATTTGCGGATCCTAGTTACTATATTCTTAATATTTGATATAATGCAAAAATATCGCAGTGATAAGATCGGTCAATAACTAAATATAATGAGATTCATGCGTGCAATAAGAAGTAATCCATAGTAATATTTTAAATTTCAAAATCGGATTTATTTTTGGCATATGAATATTTTAATTCTGTTTCTAAATCAGTATCTGTTTATATTTCTGAGATGAGATATTATGTACATTATTTACATTATTCGGACTCAACTTTGTCGCCATATTTATTACAACGTTTCGGCCGTTGTACGCTCCGGCCTTCTTCAGGTGGTTGGAATGTCGAACTTAACCCTTATTTCGCTCACTGGGGTAGACTGTTCTAGTTCCACGTGCCATGTTTCCTCAATGACACATGGCACAGTGGATAAAGGCGTTGGTTAGATTTAGTCGCAGGACCCAAAAGAGTGTGAGTTCAATACCCGGTGGAGAACTGTGGAGAACTTTCAGAGGTAAATTAACAGGAGATAACTGACATCCATTAAACATGGCACGTGGAACTAGAACAGTCTACCCCATTGAGCGAAATAAAAGTTTCAGTTCGACATTCCAACCACCTGAAGTAGGCCGGAGTGTACAACGGCCGAAACGTTGTAATAAATATGGCGACAAAGATGAGGACAATAGTCCGAATAATGTAAATAATGTTTCTAAATCTTTGATTGTCTCTCCATCATTCCGCCTCACCTGCTATCCTCTTCCGTTGCACCTATGTGGCACGCTCTACCGTTTGGAAAGCACTGCCGTAGGCGAACACCAGCAGCAAGTAACCTACATAACGTGATAGTGTAAAAGGATGTCAGATTAGGGACGGGCTGTAATTGATGGGAATAAATAATGCTTAGAGATACAATATTTAGGAAATTGTGGAGAACTATTGTCTTCCATGTCCTGAAGAAACACAGCATTTAAATGATGTTTATATCATTTAAAATTGTGTACTTTCATTGTATGTTAAACAGTTGAATGCAATAATCAGAAAACATTCTGTCTATGAAAAGGACGTTTGTCCGTGGAGACATTCAATAATTCAATTAATGGATCAGTGTCTTTACTAATTGAGACACGATACCAGCTCTGAAATTGTTGTGGTGGTCAGGGAGATTGGTTTGAGATAAGGATGAAGGGTAACTCATTAACTTGGCTGACATGACAATGTTATTTCAGTTTGTTAGGTGGGGGGGGAGAACAAAAACAGTCAAAAAATTGAAAAATAACTAAAGAATAATTAAATAAGGGATGAAAAAGAAAAAAAGGAAAGATATAAAATAACAACGAAAGAAAGAATTAATGAAAGAAAGATAAAAGAAAGAAAGTTTATAGATGAGAGAAAGAATGAAAATGTACATAAAGAAAATAAGGAAAACATATAAAATTAAGGAACAAAGTGAGAATGAAGCAAGCGTGAATGAAAGAAAGAAAGAAAAAAGAAAGAAAGAAAGAATGAAGAATGATAGAAATAAAGAATGAGAGAGAGAGAATAAATTTAGAAGAACGAAAACGTTTAAAAACATATATTAAATAAATTAAGTATATAGATAAAAGAAATAAAATGAGAGACAATATAGAATGAGGAAAGAGAGAATGAAGTAAACGTGAAAGAAAGAACGAACGAAAGAAAGAAAGAAAGAAAGAAAGAAAGAAAGAAAGAAAAGGATGTGTGTTGATGAGAGAAAAAGAGAAAATGTACATAAAAATAAGATTGATTATGGAATAGGGAAGAAAAAGAGAAATAAGCAAACGTGAAAGAAAGAAAGAAAGAAAGAAAGAAAGAAAAGTAATCCAAGGAGGAAGGAGTAATAGGATAGACTGTTGAAAGAAAGAAAGAAAGAAAGAAAGAAAGAAAGAAAGAAAGAAAGAAAGAAAGAAAGAAAGAAAGAAAGAAAAGTAATCCAAGGAGGAAGGAGTAATAGGATAGACTGTTGAAAGAAAGAAAGAAAGAAAGAAAGAAAGAAAGAAAGAAAGAAAGAAAGAAAGAAAGAAAAGTAATCCAAGGAGGAAGGAGTAATAGGATAGACTTTTGAAAGAAAGAAAGAAAGAATATAAAAATAAGAAAAGATAAATAAATACATGCAAAAGAAAGGAAAACAGAAAGTAAAAACTGTTTATAGATGAAAAAAGAATGAAAATTTACAAATAGAAGATAAGCAAAAATATAAAATTCAGGAAGAAAGAGAGAATATCGCAAACGTGAAAGAAAGAAAAAAGAAAGAAAGAATAGATTTAAAAGAAAGAAAAAGAAAGACTGATAGACAAAAAGAATGATAAAAAATAGATTTAAAAGAAAGAAAAAGAAAGAATGATAGAAAGAAAGAATAGATTTTAAAAAATCGAAAAAAGATTGATAGAAAGAAAGAGGGAATAAATATAAAAGAAAGAAAAAAGAAAGAATGATAAAAATAAATAGATTTGAAAGACTGAAAAAAGTATGAAAGAAAGAAATAATAAATTTAAAAGAAAGAAAAAAGAAAAATGATCGAAAGAAAGAAAGAATAAATTTAAAGCTCTTAAAAATGAACGAACCGTTTCAAAGAAAGAAAGAAAGAAAGAAAGAAAGAAAATATGAAATAAAGTATGTATATAGATAAAAGAAAGAAAGAAAAATGTAGATTAATGAATAGAAAAAATCAAAAGGAAGAGCGAGCAACACAAAAAGCAAAATAAATAAACAAACAAATATATATATATATATATATATATATATATATATATATATATATATATATATATATATATATATATATATAAATACATGTAAAAGAAAGAAAAAAGAAAGAAGCTAATGTAAAAGAAAGAAAAAAGAAAAAAGCAAATGTAAAAGAAAGAAAGTAAATGTAGGTCAAAAAAAAAAAGAATTTAGAAAACAGAAAAAAAAAAGAATTTAGAAAACAGAAAAAAAAGAATTTAGAAAACAGAAAAAAAAAAGAATTTAGAAAACAGAAAAAAAACAAGAGAAAATATAAACTAATAAAAACAAAATTAAATAATAAAGAAGTTGTCGGTGGGTGTCATATCTGTACGATTCATTCATAAAAAATCACTTCTCACAAGAAAGAACCGATAGACCGGATGTCACGTGGTTCATCCCCGCCCTCGCTTCCGTCCTCGTATTCCCGTCCGCCTAGCGTCAATCTCCCACACATCTTTTCTTTTTCTTTTTTTCTTCACCTTTCCTTGGTGCTTACTGGCTTAGGTAAACTGTGACCCTGACATTCTATCAGGTCGAGACGTGAAGCAACACGCGATATATCCTGCAAATCTGGCCGCGGAAACCCCAGGGTCGGTGGAGTGGCGGGGTACTTAGCACTTACAGGCACACAGCGAGAGGTTTTATTCGCTTCTTACTCAACAGGTTCCAGATAAACAATTGTTATTTACATAATGGGAAAAACAATATATTATCTACGTACACAAAAGAGAAAAGAAAATTTTATTCCCGCCCCAGCAAGTAGTCAAATTTATTTTTGGCAATTACATCATAGTAGTATATTAATAATGTGTCTACCTCATCAAATGTCGCATTTTGACCGGAAAAAAAAAATAAAACACTGTTGTTAAAACCCAACTCTTGAAGTAACTTAAATTTTTTAGAAGAACCATCTATTCCAGGAATTCCGAAACTATTTTGCGTTATCACCCACTTTCAGATGGAAAAAAAAATTTCACCATCCACCTGCATAGTAAATATTAAAAGCATAACAAAATTGTTTGGTAAAAGTTTGTTACTAGTTCATAAACTAAATTCATGATGTCGTAAAAAAAGAAAAATACCAAAGTGAGGTAACAAATAATTCCGAATTACATTGCTTCTGCTACTACCGTATTATTGAAAACTATATATTTAATGATCACTGAAAACTATATATTTAATGAGCATTGAAATCTATAATTTAGTTTTATGATCAAGGTTAGTTTTATGGTTACGTTTAGCATTGAAGGTGTTGATAAAAAATCAAACGATTTTTTTTTCAGAATAATAAAATTAAAAAGTATATACAATACTAGCGACTAATAAAAATTCAGCAAATATTTTTTTTTTGTTTTGTTTTTCGTGGTCTTTGCTTATCTGTTTTATATCAGAAAAAATGTTATTTCGTCTTAAGAACTATTTGAATATTAATGATCATTATCAAAACTATAGAAAATACCAAAATATTCCTTGTCTGCGGACATATTCCAATTTAACATATCCTGCTTTCATTTTGTTTCTTTTTTTTTTTTGGAAAGGTTCTTTGTATCACCTTTGAATATTTTTTCAGGTAGCATATGTTTAAAAACATTTGTAAAACTCAGAATCCTATATCGTCCACCAAAATTTCCAGTCAACAATCATTTTCTGTTCATTTCCTCCTGCCTAGCGGGAAGCATGTTCGAAACCTGCTGCAAGGCGCGTATCTATCTTTAATAAGATTTCTCAATGGTTCAGGCTAGTAGATGACAATAAATATACTCTTATATATATATATATATATATATATATATATATATATATATATATATATATATATATATATATATAGAGTGAGAGAGGGGACAAACTCATACAAATGCTGCAAACATCCCTATAGAAGAGATCGAACTTGGTGTTGAAAACCGAGCAAATTGGAAAACCACCGAGGTATAGCTAATTTTGAAAAGGGTCACCTCAACCATCTGAGAGAATGAAGAACCAACACTAAATCACGGGCTAATACATCAACCCTTAAGCATGTCCCTCTTGTGGACTTGTTTGCAAATCTCGTGCAGGATTGGTGTCTTATCTTCGAAATATAAACATAAAAAACTGAACTGAAAGACACTCATACGTCGAAAACGACGGGAGAGTCCATGATATATATATATATATATATATATATATATATATATATAGAGAGAGAGAGAGAGAGAGAGAGAGAGAGGGGTAGGGGAGACAGAGAGAGAGAGAGATAGAGAGAGACAAATTGAGAGAGATAATGAAATCTCCTGACGATTGGACAGAACAATTACAAAAGTTCATCTCCGGAACTCAGAATGGAAGCAACATATATTCGCATTAACTAAGTAAACGAAGAGAGTCTATCTTAACCAGGGCCGGGCTGATAGGAAACCGCCCTGTTGCGTTAAAAGGGACTACAAAAAAAGAAGAAAAAACAGCAAAAACCAAGAAAGAGCATAACTAATTTGGGTGAAACCAAGAAGCGGCCTATCTTATTGGCTAGGAAGATATCCCAACAAGCATCTATATCTTTTCTCTATAAATTTGGGAGGGATATTTTTTAGTCATTCCGTTCGGATTTCAGTCAAAAATTTTGAAGAGATGCATTTTCCGGACATTACACATTTTCTGCGCAGTACATCTCAGATTACTTCTTGTTTTAATTCTCCAAGGGGAAGGCGTCATTTAGTTATTGTTATAATTTAATAGGAGTACATAGGTTCACCTATTGTCCAGATCACACTCTTCCCTAGTTTATTTTTTAAACAGATAATTAGAGGTTTATCGCTTGTTTCTTGTTTAGAACTGGGTTACCGGTTCCTTCTAAAGTCTTTTCATTCTCTTTCCCATCCAGTAGCCCCTTGCGTCTTAGTGGCATTATCGCCTTGCTTGGGATGAATTGATTAAAAAAAAAATCAACATTTTTTCCTGTTTTTTTTACGAGTGGACCAGTCAACTCAACTAGTTTCTTTCCTTCTATTTCATCTCTCTTTTTCTTCCCCAGCCCCATAACACTTTTTTTTTCTTTTTCTCCCTCCGTTCATTTCTCGTAAGGCAAACTGATGTTACACACCTAATTGCTGAAAGCGTTTCACTCCGTTTATTCATAAATCAAGCACGGCGGACGCTGGCCGGCCACGAATGTCAGGGGTGAATAAATTATCTATTGCATTTACGACGTTTCCTAAGCGGGTATCTGCATCGGACAGACGCTGTCATTAGCCCCCAAGAGAACGACCCCCAAGATCGATGACTCTTTCTCTCTCTCCCTCCTACTCCTGCTGAGATTTGCAGCAGAGGCAGGTGCTTCAGATAAAGTACTTCAAAGATGCAGGAATGCACAAACATCCCAGTCTCACATCTAACATACTGTTACCCAGTTCTGTTCGTATGCATTAGTTTGCTAATTAAATCAACAACAGAAAGTTAATAATGTTTTCTTCGGGTACCTTTGACCATCGCTTGTCATTATCAAAAATGTGAATATTAATACAGTGACGTGCCAAAGTCATCTGTTAGCCGTATATAAAGGTAATAGTAGGTGGCGCCATAGTAACTTTATATCAGGACCAGATCTATATTATTTGCTCTGACATCTGGTGAACCAATGTGAATTCCTGTTAGACCGCCAATGATAAATACATTAAAACTTTTTTTTTAGACAAGTGTTTTTACAAGAAAATCTTTCTTTTTTGAAGTGCTTTTTAAAGGTGGATTAAAAAAGTGTTTTATTTTCTTTTAGGGTAACTCTTGCAGCATACGTACGTACAGTAATGGGTATGTCTCCATTCACATAAATACAGTAGTAAATACTGTATGGTGCTCTGCAGTTGAATATTCATTGTGGAATTCACTTGACTCATTTCTAGCTGGCGGATCTTATATGTGTTGTTCTTGTCCTAAGTATTATCGTTCATTACCAGCCTGCGTTTGATTATTCTATTCAGTAAACTTCCCTAGGTTACAACAGTAAGCAAACAATATATGCAAGAAAAAAGTTGGCAAAGTAAGAGTAATATGCCAAAAAGTTTACAAACACAAAAGGGGATACAGACAAGCAATCGCAGCGTTCTGATTTTAAAACTAAGAAGACCAGAACTAAGTCGGATGAGACCGAGAAGCGGCTTATCTTACAGGCTAGGAAGAAATCCCGGCATGCATCTATTTGTATGTTTTGTTTATAACATTAAGTAGGGGGTAGCTTTTTCACATTCCCTTCGGATTAGTATGAATAATTTGTAAAAAAAAAAAAAATGCATTTTCCGGATATTACACATTTTCTTCTCGTTATATCTCAGATTACTTCTTGTTTTAATTCTCCAGATGGTGGCAATTTAGCCATGGTTATAATTTAGACAGTGGATAGGTTTGCCTTTCATTCGAATCACTCCTTTCAAAAGACGTCAGAAGGAAAGAACTCTCTTTTAAAGGTAGATTTTACGGTGTGCATCGTTTTGTTTTGTTTCATTTATTTTCTGTAAGAGATGCCTTCTATTATAAAATCGCCCATGAAAGATTCTGTCAGGAAGACTATCGTTGCCAAGACACTTTTAGAGAGAATTTAACGGCTACATTTAAGACTGAGTATCTGTCAATAGACGTGACAAATTGGTGTTTGAACGGGGTGTGTTAGTGGGTGCCAGACGGTGGGACATTCCATTTCTGAAATTGTGGAGAGATTTGATATCTCTTAATCTATAGTGTCACCTGTGTACCGGGAACACCTGATCGAGGGCGTTAACGAACAACGTGAACGGCGCACTGACCGACCACGTTTCATTAATGATTGTAACCAGAGGCGTTTGGTTAGAATAGTCTGCGGTAACATTGAAACGACACTAGATCTAACCGTATCTGCATTCAATGCAATAACGGTTCTCGCATGATCATCGAAGTTAAGCAAAGTCGAGGATGGTTTGTAACTAGATGGTTAACCTCTTGAGGATACCAGGTGCTGCAATGTTGTACTTGTGGGTGTGAATAACGGCTCGGGATTTGAAATCTGAGAGCCGAGTTCCAGTTACAATCGGATTCGTTATATTTACTTGTGCGCAAGTATCATTGGAAAAATATAAATCCATTTATTCTCCCTCCATCTATGGGTTAAATAACAGGACTTGAATCAGTAAATCATTATTACCTCAACCAATTCTTACAATCTGGTTTTTAAATAACCCGCAGAAGGTTGATAAGCTGTAAAAAAAAATCAGTCAGTAAATCAATTAACCGTTGAACATGACCTTTTCTTCCTGTTCCTATTAAGTTACATAATATCCTAAGTTGTGTATAAAAAAAATCTCGTAATGATACAAAATAATAACACGGATAAATTTAATATTTTATGGGAGAGTCGAGTTCTGAGAAATATTTTCCCACGAGATGTCGCTTATACGATATGGCCGAGTAGTTTTAAGCCCTCGCTCATATATATAAACTTCTATGTAGTTTATTAAATATGTATTCCTTTTGATATTTTTTAATTCTAAAGTGCGTCATTTGAAAGCAGGATTTAATTCCTTTTGTAGAATAAAGAAATCGACGATAACAAGGTATTTCCGTTTATTTGAAATGTAAAATGTCTAAGGAAATTTTTACGCTCTGAGTCTTTTTGAAATTGAGTCACCATTAATTTCAGTAGGTGTAAATTCCTCCACATCCTCACAAGTGGATATCTACCCGCCATTTTTCACACACCGACACGCTCGTGAGATTCGAAGGTGTGCTTTTTTTCTCTCTTTTTCTGTCTTTATCGCACTCTCCCTATTTATCTCTCCCTCTCTCTTTCTCTCTCTCTCTCTCACACACACACGCACGCACACACATACACACACTCTATGTGTGTTTATTTCTCGGAGTTATATTCAAGACCATTACTCAGATTCGTGTTGCTCCAAAGATAAATGAAGTTTCACAGCCAAGTTATGTCGGACATTTGTTGTATATTTTCTTGCGGTCAAACACCTTTACTTTTTCATTTTTTTTTTTTCTTCTCTTATTCAGTTAATATTTATTTCGTTTTCTTTTAAGGTGTTCTTTGTCCTTCTTTGTCAATTTCTTTTTGTCTTCTTCTCTCTTTCAATACTC
>OZ010593.1:52830264-52850264 GCA_963932145.1 Acanthosepion lycidas
CGCAAACACTTGGGTCACTGTGCAGGTAGCCGTTCAGATTAGATCTTTCCTGGTATAAAAAGGGTAGAGAAGACTGACCTCGTGGCCCTGTTCTTGCTAGGTTTATACTATGGGTCGGTAAGTGGTCAAGGAGTGCATTAAATGCGTGTGGGATTGCCCTTCGCTTTGGTTCTGGGTCTTTGATCTTTTGTTTTCACTTATCCAGGTATTTTGTTTCAGAAACGAAGTTAACTGATTGACCTGACCTTAAAGACACCGCTGCTCGTGTTAACGAGGTGTTAAGCCGAAGATAAGTAGATGCTTTACAGGAGATTTAAGAATTTTTTTTTTTTATTTTATTTATAAAAATTTACACACTAGTACGAACTTACTGGCTTTAAATATATGAAGAAAAAAGAAATTGTAACGATGGACAAGCAGTTTAAAGTATATTTGCGTGCTGGCGTACATAAAAGGTAACATTCGATAAAAGGATCTGGTCATAAAATGACTTCCTATAGAAAGATAAGCTTCGTGAATAGTGATAAGGAAACGACTCCATTCCCTTTTTTCACAGATAATTTAATACAGTTTACTTGATTCGCTTGAGAGCGACTATGAGAGACATAAAGAGCTACTCCCTCCAATTACATTTTTTTTTTTTTTTAAATTCAGGGAGACTTGTCAACATCATGTGTACACGTGTGAAAGATACACGAGGTGTGAGCTGAACATTCTGGAAAGATGAACGGAAAGGAGTGTTTCGCATGTCTCGCCGGATATATCAGGCATCTCCCGAAAAGACTTCCCTAGGAAACGGAGAACGTGATTTTCAATCATGTTGTCTTTCTTTCGTTCTATGAGGACGTTCTGTAATATCTTAATATCCTCCAAAGTTTTAAGCAATACGACATATTGGGTGACACAAGAATAGTAGCCATAAAAAAAAAAAAACAAAAAAAAAACGATGGAGTCATTTACACAAGAAACGACACGGAGATTGAATATTGTCCGAGTAACTGTACACCTGTCCTTGAATCAAAATATCGTCTAACAGTCATCTGACACGAATCAAAATACAATCAGGCTATTTTGAGGTGGTGTAATGGTTAACAAGCTTGCCTCGCTGGATCAATGAAAATTGAGTAATGAGTTTTGATTTTTAGTAGGTGCTCAATATTTACGACCTTGTGTCACATCTAAGTTGCGCTTAGTAAATCGTTATAAATCTACGAGAAGGATCACTTCGGCATAATGCAATGGTTGGCAAGTGTGCCCCGCTAGACCAGTTACTGAGTAGTGAGTTCGATTCTTAATAGGTGCTCCATAAATTCGGCCTTGTGCCAAATCTTAACTACATCAGTAAATAAATAAGCTCCCAATGCATGCTGTTTTCATTTAACAACAGAGCAGACGCCTGGGCCCGGGGATCCCGATCCCGCAGCAGTACTTTCCTTACTGCTCTAACAGAGGTAGAGGCGGTGTAATATCGATACCAGCGTGACAGTGGTCGTGAGTCCTGGGTAATTTTTGGACTGTCTGATGACGTCTCACATTAAAAACGAGCATGTGTCACATCCTGCTGTGAAATGTTATCTACAGATCCATGTGTTTAAATAACATTTCTTTGTCTCACGTGGTGATGTACGGCGTCATAGAACCGCATTACGAATTTAAGATCTGCGTCTGCTATTCCGTGACCGTTATCGTCGCATAGCAAACTTCTATGTAAACATAACAGGATATCATCTTTGATGGTGAACATCTCTGTCGTAAGGTCCATATAACAACTCTGATGATGGCTCATGAGCACCGAAAGCTTAGATCGAGGAACAGCATAGTATAATATATCCAAATGTTGTAAAGTGTTTGTTTTTATTTTCTCCCAAAACTAAAGTCACTATACGAAGCTTAGAACGGCTCATAATCAAATATAATGAACATGCGTTGCCTGTTATTTTTAACAATATATGATCTGGTGCCTCAATACAATATATATATATATATATATATATATATATATATATATATATATATATATAAAAGACAAAATGGAAAAAGTTTATTTGTGACGCATTGCATCTTTTAGGACTTCATCGGACTAGACTTGTTGAAGTTGTTGTGACTACACATGCTCACGAACGAGAGACGCTGGTAGTTTCAAAATTTTGGGGAATAAGTTTATGCAATCTAGCCAAATTCGTATATATTCTTTTTCTTTTTCATTCCGTCATCTTTGTTTTTAAATATCACATATTGTGATAAAATAAAATCTACCAATTATATTACACACACACACATACACACACACACACACACACACACACACATATATATATATATATATATGCTTATATATATATATATATATATATATATGCTTATATATATATATATGCTTATATATATATATATATATATGCTTACATATATATATATATATATATATATATATATATATATATATATATATATATATATATATATATATGTATATATATATATATATATATATATATATATATAGTGGCGGACTGAGTTTAAAATCATCTGTTGCCAGGAGATACAGGAGATACAATGCTGTCATTTAATTTTCCTAAAATAAAAATTGACAAAAAATACATACGGAAGAAAAGGGTACAATTAATGTTTTTGTGGAAAAAATATGTATTACTTAGTATTTCCTGTGTACAGGGTTGTCCGAAAATCTTTTCATCCCTACATAATATAATTTTAAATTTCAATGCTCTGTATTATCGAGAAGAGAGTTTCACATGAACGATACCAGAATACCCATCAGCTGAAGGACGCCGTTCGGAGAGTCATTACAACAGCTTCATAAAATATCACACAGGACATGGCGCCGCATCATTTTGTGCCTTTAAAATGATGGTGTTCATACAGACCTCCTCAATGTATGACAGCGTCAATGAAATTGAAACTGAATACAGTACATGTGCTTTGTATTACTGTATTACTTATTCTCATTATTTTTTTTTTTTTTTGGTAAGGGTGACAAGACTTTCCGACCATCCTGTACCATGGCCAAGAAATGGGGGATGTGTTTTATAGTAAAGAACAATAAAAAACTGATCTTTGACTATTTATCATCCTTTCATTTGGTCACCTAGAAGAATGTTTGTAAATTTCATTTATGCATTTACGGGTTGGTCCGAAAGTCCTGTCACGCGTACATTAGGTTGGTGCAAAAATAATTTCGTTTTCTTATATAGTAACATATGTTAGAAAACGAAATTATTTTTGCACCAACCTAATAAAATTTTTTTAATTTCTGATGACTGACACGAAAATGATGCTGTTCATATCGACCTTTCTCGATGTGTGACAGCGTCAATGAAAATGAATAAACTGAATCCAGTACATGTTATTTGTATATTACTTGTTCTCATAACTTTTTGGTAAGGAGTGACAAGACTGTCGGACCACCATGTACCTTCCCTGTACATATTACCGGCAGTAAATAAGTGTAAATACAGAATGTTATAATTGAGTTGTTTATTTATTGGTTTATATTTTTAAATAGTTTACTGCACATTAACAAATAGTTCAAAGGCACATTAGTGTATTGAATTCAGTCCACTGTATTAAGAAATCGTTTTTGTCCACTCGCTGATTGTCCGAATCTGCCAATAAATGCTTTTTGATCAAATTCATGTAACAATCCCTTTTCAATGGATAGCAACATGTACGATTCGAAATTCTCTCCGGATAAAGAATTTTTTAACCGTATTTTTGTGATTTTTGGCTTTGAAAATATCCTTTCATATTGGACTTGAGTAACTGATAGTGTGCAGATGACTTGATTTATTACTAAAAAAGTTGTTTTTTTGTTTCTTTATTGCATTTTTAGTTGATGTAAAAGATTACCTCCTGGCCAGACCACCATTCTATTGATATTTGTTCCTATCCTTTTCAAGAATTGACCGAAACAAAATGTCAAGGCATCAGAATCATACAGAAAAGGTGTTTTATTTCGGACATTTTTTTCCTGTTCCGTGCATCATTCATAGATTGTTTGAAACCTTACAATCCGAATGGATTTTGACAGCAGCAATTTGCCAGCACCACATGACATCGGGCCGTATTACGGGAAAATGTACTGGCGCATACCATAGAATGATTTCTTAATAGAATACGCATACCTACCACAGTAGGTAGAGAAAAATATGAACGTACTTTCGCACGTGGTCGGGCTACTTAACCGACATCACCAATGGAGCAATTAAAACGAAAGGGTTTTGCTTTTCTATTTTTGTTGTTTCGAATTGACTTGTTGTAACCTGTCGAAAACTCACACACACACTCTCTCTCTCTCTCTCTCTCTCTCTCTATCTCTCTCTATCTATCTATCTATCTATCTCTTTTCTGTCTGTCTGTCTCTCTGTCTGTCTCTCTGTCTCTCTCTCTCTCCCTCTCTCTCTCTCTCTCTCTCTCTCTCTCTCTCTCTATATATATATATATATATATATATATATATATATATATATATATATATATATATATATGTCACACCACAAACTCGCTTTCACGACGCTTGACACTACATCTGAATGAAAACTCTAACATTTTTAGGCATTTAAAACATCATGCCTGCCCGCACACACAATTCCGTAAAATACTTGTCGAAAACACAATTATACTTCGACATGAAAACAATAGACAAAAACTAAAAATCCTTGAAGCATTATACATCAAATAGTTGAAACCCAACCTATACAAAATCAATTATGGCATCTCTACAAATATTCTTAAATGTCTATAATTGGTAACAGAAGCCATTGGTTTATACCAACGGCTTTCGATTCATACTTCTACAATTCACTCTCGTGTGGTCATGTGTGACGTCATGAGATGCGATGCGATTTTCGCTTCTAGCGTCTTATATGCGCGTGTTTATCGTTACTTAGAAATCTTCTATGTAAACATTAACAGACTATCATCACTGTCGTGTCCGTATATTGTTTAATATGTTGTAATTGACATCTTTGATAATGGCTTAAGTAAGCCGAAAGCTTACATTGTATTAAAAAATATGGATCACTATTGTGAATTTCTTTCTTCGTTCAACGATAATGTTATTAAACTTATCAGACATTATGAAAAGAATTTACATAAAATAAATAGACAACACTTGCCTATATTATTTAATGAAACGTGTATGAATATATATATATATATATATATATATATATATATATATATATATATATATATATATATATATATATATATATAAATTACCTCAACATGTTTTCATTGATCAGTTTTAATACGTAATATTACTAGGATCCATCCGGATTATATGCCTGTACTATATCTATATATCTATATCTATATATCTATATATCTATATATATATATATATATATATATATATATATATATATATATATATATATATTAAAAATATTTTATACGTTATTTTTCATAGGTACAATTTATTTAAGTAAATGCCCCGTTTTTTGGGGATGCGAGGGGTTAAACACTATTAATTAAATTTAGCGTCCTGAATGTTGAGGGAATTTCGTAGAAAATATACATTCTCCGACAGCACTTGAACCTGTTGTCATATACGGAAACCGTCATTTGACCTGACGTGCGATACAATTCAGCTACAGAGAAGCGGGTAGTTAGCAAAGTTCAAATTATTGTTTTCAAACACACAATCTTTGACGATCATATCTGCTCACGAATCGTATTTTAACGTAAACAATGAAAACATATAATGAAAAGGATTAAGTCCGATTAAAAGATTTTTTTTCTCTCAAAATCATTCCATCACCTGTTACTTATCATCGCCTGAGGAAACAAAACATTGTGCCGAAACATGAAAGCTATCGTGTAGCGATTTCAACATCAAAAAATCATATATTGCTCAACTTTGTAATGAGCACTTTTTAAAAAGCAAATGCTACGAACAACGGAATTTTACTTCATCTCTCCTTTCTTTCATTTGAATATATATATATATATATATATATATATATATATATATATATATATATATATATACTTAATAGAAATCTTATAAGTATAAGAAACTATACTCGCGAGGAAAACCTTCGATATATTGATTTGCCAATAAACAAGCCAATACCAAAGGGAAAAATAGGTATTAAAAAAAAGGAAGGAGCCAAGAGCATGTACGTTAACCGAAAATAATCGTCCAGGATACGAGTTCAAGCCCCAAAGAAAAAAACCGATACAAGTACGCAAAACAACTAAATAAAATGCTCAATACATTAAGTAGAGCAGACCGAGTTAAACCTAGAGAGCCAAACAAACCTACCAAGGTTTCACCTAAGCGGATCGTCAGGGAATGCTGGCTAACAAAGTAAAACAAGAGAACGGAATATATAGTCAATAAACAAAAAGCCATAACCAAAAAAAAAAAAAAAAAAGAAAAAAAAGAGCAATCCATAGGGTCGGGGAATACCATTTATTCAAAATGACGAAAGATGGAAGTGGGGTTAAAAAAGAAAAACACGGATCAACAAGGGTGGTAGGTTTGTCTGGCTATCAAGGTTGGTTTAACTATATATATATATATATATATATATATATATATATATATATATATATATATATATATATATGATATAGACATAGGCATGAAAAGATTTTGAGGTAGTAGTGTGGCTGAGAACATTTCATAATGTTTATTATATATATAGTGTTTTCAGTTCTCGACTAGTTCTTTCTACTTGTATGTATGTTTCTTGTGCGAATGTTTGACCCTGCGGTCATCTAAAATAAGAGCCCCAACTCAACTTTTGCTTCTTGCAACGAGTTGCTGTTCGTTTTCTGCCTGACTGACTCCACCGATGTATCCTCTGTGTGCCGAGGCGGTGGATAGGCGGGCTCGAACAAAGCTGTTCAGCGTCTAAAATCTCTTACCTTCCCAGCGAGGAAGACATTCTTGGTCACGTGAAGCGGAAGCCTACTACGCGCATGACTGAACATTTGGCCGGAAGTTACTAAGCTAGCCAGCTCAGACAGGTTATTTGAACATCGTTTTATGATCTACTCTTTCGTTCTGTCTACGTATTTATTTATTTCACCTCCATTATGTTTAAAAATATATTAAAATATTTAAAACTCTTCCTCGATCCTCAATTCTCTGACTCTCTCTCTTTCTCTCTCTTTCTCTCTTTAACCTGTACTTTTCCTTCCAGTCAAATATCTGTTTTTTTATTCTTATTCATGTAGATTAATGTCCATATAACATTCATTCAATTTATCTATCTATCTATCTATCTATCTATCTATCTATCTATCTATCTATCTATCTATCTATCTATCTAGCTATCTATCTCTCTCTCTCTCTCTCTCTCTATCTATCTATTTATCTATCTATATGCTGCAAGTTGTTCATATGTATCTATCTATCTATCTATCTAATTCTGTTCATTATCTAATTCTATTCATTATCTATCTATCTATCTATCTATCTATCTATCTATCTATCTATCTAATTCTGTTCATTATCTATCTATCTATCGATCTACCTATCTATCTATCGTTCATCATCTAATTCTATTCATTATCTATCTATCTATCTATCTATCTCAATATATTCTTATATATATTCGTGTCGTGTCGGTTTCTATCAAAATATGAGTTTTTCAATCCCTAAATATTTTGACACTGTTTTGCTTTATCCTCATAGATCTCTCCCAATGCTTTACTAAATAAACGTATCCTGATTTCTTTGGTGTCAATTAATCACACACACACACACATACACACACGCACACACACACACACACACACACACACATATATATATATATATATATATATATATATATATATATATGTCTGTATGCGCGGTATTTAGTGGAAACTGCTCAATATCTGCGATGGAGCAAACAGAGACGGTTGCATGGATAGGAGTTTGTAACTTTCGCCATCTTCAGACACACCCTGAAGATTGCGAAAGCGTGAAAGCCGGAGTTACAAATTATTATCCATGCAACCGCCCGCATATATATATATATATATATATATATATATATATATATATATATATATATATATATATATATATATATATATATATATATATATATAATTATCGGATTGGTATAGATGGAATAAAATTCTAACCAACTATTCTCATAAGAGTGCCCAATACAGTGTAGGGCAAATATTATTTATTAAAAAACTGTAAAAAACATGTTATAACATCACTACAAAAACGCCATTTTGTTTCAACGCATCTGGTCTCTTCTCAAATGATGGTCTTCATTGCAGAGTAGCTACTTTTGTAATGATGTTATGTCATGTTTTTTATAATTTTTTAATAAATACTATATATATATATATATATATATATATATATATATATACATACATACATATATATATATATATTTCAATCTATCTTTAACCCTATCTTTTAGTTAGTAATTGTATAAATGCATTTTGGTCTATTTTTCTGTCTCTCTCATCTTTCTCTATGGCTTCGTGTTAAAACGAGCAATGTTTATTCTTCAAGGCATACCCTCTCCTCGACAGCCACCGTTAAAATGTGACAAACTTACTTAATTTTAGGCTGGCTCTGCGCACCCACTTCCGAGAGAGTAAAAAATATCATATAAATATTTTCTAACTACTCATAAAAGATCCACGTAGCTCTAAATGTAACTTCATTTTAGAACCACTCAAAGACTATATAAACCTCCATCAATTCGATTCAATTAGAAAATTCATAAGATTTACATCCAGTATTGGCACACTGAACAATATTGTGGCTATTACCAATTTTATTGTGCCATGCGCGATACATGCTTAGGCGATCATGTATCTTTCGATGCTTAACTGAGAAAGTAGATTTTTTTCCCGGAGTAGGTTACTATTTCTGTCTGCAGTTGCCATCCAAGGCTATAGAACCCGGTCTGTCCTGTTATTTACCCATAGCAACGGGGAGAAGAAGAAGATTCATACCTTTCCCAAGGGTATTAGCACATAAGTGAATGTAATGGATTCGACTGGAATTCGAACTCGGCTCTCCGATTCCTCAATCCGCTATCCATTACACCGTGCTACCGTGCTATTCGCGAGAATATTATTGATGATGGGATTGTGTACACATTAGTGGGGTGGTGTAACGGGTAGTAAGCTTGTCGCGCGAGAACAGTTACGACTGAGTAGTGAGTTCGATCCTCACTGGGTGTTCTATATTTTCGGCCTTGTGCCATATCTAAGCTACGCTTGGAAAATCACTACACATCAGAGCTTCATAGAAGAGAGTGAAAATGAATAGGCAAACAATTACAACTTATTTTATTGCTTGAGCAAACTAGAAGACAAAAAGAGTCGACTGCATGTAGAGATGTATTTTTCGTACATCTGTGTATGAAAAGTTCTGTTGAAGATGTTGAGAGATTTAAATTTGAGAAGAAAGATGTTCTGAAAGAATTATTAGATGTGTCTGTATGTAGTTAAGTAAGCTGAGGACATTTCTATGCTTTGTTATATAGTTCTCTGGAGACATAAAGGGTCCCCTGGAGAGGAAACGAAACTTGCTCTACCTCTAATGTATCATGTGACTACAAGTGAAATAAAAGAGCATAAAACTTTGTGTTCTTACATACTTGTTTTGGTAATAACATCTAATAATTGTTAGCCTAATTTTTGGGTATTTTAAGATAATATTTCTGAAATTCCCCTTTCACAGACCAAGTGTAATTCTTTCATTGATGGCACTTAAGGTTTTTAACTTTTAAGTTAATAAAAAGCAACAAAACTAAATGAAAATCCTTGTCAAAAGATCTATATAAAATATATGAAAAAAAAAGTTAATTTCAGAGCAGCTGACAGTATTAAGAGATTACAGCCATATCACCTTGAAACGACGGTTCTCGTACGATCGCCCAAGTTAAGCAACGTCGAGCCTGGTCAGTAGCTAGATGGTTCGCTATATTCACTTATTTGCAAAGATTTGAATCCACTTCATCAGCCCCCGCCAGCTCTTGATCAACTTGTAGAAGTAGATCATTATTATCTCAAAAAAATTTTACTATCTAAAAATATTTTCTCGCTTTAAATAACCTGCAAAAGATTGATAGGTTGTAAAAAAAAATAAAAATAAAAAAATAAAAAAAATAAAGCAACAACAAAAAATCAAGACAAATCAATAAAACAGTATCTACATTCCTTGGACTGTTGTCGTCATTTTTATTGTCACATTCACGACGTTTCATCCTTTGTACTCTCCGGTCTTCACCAGGTGACGTCTATTGGAGTTTTCTTATATACTGTACCTATGAACACTAATGGGTATGTCCCAATCCTGATAAATATGTTGGACACTATTGTAAGTTGGGGGTAATATGCTGTCTAAGTAGTCCACCATTAGCAGTGGTTTACCTATTCACGCCGCTGGCGAGTATTGTATTTTGTTGATGTTATAAAGATTACCATTTCATTTCCAATCTCCGTTTTGGGTATTCCTCATTCAGTAACACTTTCTTGGTTACAATAAATTTCAAACCGAATCCTTTAATTAATCCACGAGTTTATATCGTTCTAATTGAACGTACCATGCTTTTGGATATCACGGTTTTAGTTAATTCGCCTTGATAACTCTTCAATGTGTCTTTCCGCTCATATCAGGGATTGAACTCATAAATCATTCTTTGAATCAACCAACCAACGCTTTTGATCACTGCGCCATGTGTCGTTGACAATTTCTGTAAAAAGAAGAAAGAAAAATAAGTGTTGTAATCTCACAAAGGTGCCTCGCATAATTACATTCTATTTGTTTTGAAATCCACACTAAACTGTTGAAAGGATTATTTACATGTTATATTTCTTTTCTGTCCTCCATGACCGAGATGGTAAACTGCATTTTTATTTTGTTTGTTTGTTGTGAAACAGAAGATTTTGTTTCCGCTTTCACTATCAAATATTTGGAAATTTCACTTTGGATCAGCCCAGCTTGACAATTTGTTGTCGAGAGATTGCAGACACTTTGATGTGTTCCGGCATGTCTGACAGCTGATGCAACACGAGTACATGAACACTTTTTTTTTTTCTTAGATTAATATTGCCAGATGCCTGTGAGAATTTCATGTAAAATAACAAAAATAAATAAATGAATAAACGATTACTTGTTTGGTTCACAAAGAACTTTCTTGAATAACTTTTTTTCCCTAACCACTTTCAATAAAAGCCTTTACGCTTATGAAGAACGAAGGGCCGCTGAAATGATCTTGGCTTGACCCACGTCCTAAAATTTGACCAAACATTAAAAATAAGAATTCATGTTTGTATTGTGAATTTTTCAGCACCAAGAGCTCAGTCAGTTATGTGCCATGCATGATAAACGCTTAGGCGATCATATATCTTTCGATACATGACTGACGGGGCAGACTTTTTCCCGCAGTAGGTTGCCACTTTTTTCTGCGGTTGACCAGTTACCATCCAAGGCTCTAGAACACGGTCTGCCCTGCTATTTACCCATAGCTGGGGGAAGAAGAGGATTCATACATTTCCCAAGAGTATTAGCACATAAGTGAATTTCAGTCACTTATATGCCATGCGTGATAAACGCTTAGACAATCATGTATCTTTTGATACATGACTGACGAGGCAGATTTTTTTCCCGCAGTAGGTTGTCATTTTTTTCTGCGGTATACCAGTTGTCGCCCAAGGATATGTCCTACTATTTACTCATATCTAGGGGAAGGGGAGAAAAAGAGAATGAATACATTTCCCAAGGGTATTAGAACGTAAGTAAATCTAATGGATTCGACTGGAATTCGAACTCTGCTCTCCGATTCCTCAATCCGAGCCGCTATCCATCACTCCACCGTATAAATGAAAATATGCTATAGAAGACTTTTTCGTTCTCGTGGCTAGTTTTAAATTCACAGTTTTTATTCTACAAGGACGACTGGTCTCAAAATATTTTTTTTATCAATTGTGTGTACACTTGATAAAAAAGAAGATATTTCCCAAGGAAGATAATACCGTGTTTATTCACTTCTAATTACAGGATCATTTTCCTGATTTTTTTCTTAATACGAATATAAGCAGAATAACCAGAAAACAGTTCTTGACATTTCTTCAGTTTGGTTTAGTTAATGTTTTAGCAACATGCCAACACCTCTATGAGTTAATTAATGCCAAAATCTAAATATTTTGAACACAATTTTATGGTTTGAACTAAATATATTTTGAAGGCAATTGTGTGTCTTCAACTACAGATACAATGTATTGTTGGTCATTTTAATATAAAATGTATTGTTGGTAATTCTAAGGTCATTTTGCCTTAAAAATGTATTGTTGGTAATTCTAAGGTCATTTTGCCTTAAAAATGTATTGTTGGTAATTCTAAGGTCATTTTGCCTTAAAAATGTATTGTCGGTAATTTTTTATATAAAAACATATTGCTGATATTTTTACTATAAAATATATTTTATATTTTCATAGTGTTTTGTTTTGGGTTAGGTTTGCTTTGGTTTGGGTTAGGTTTGCTTTGGTTTGGGTTAGGTTTGTTTTGTTTTGGGTTAGGTTTGTTTTGGTTTGGGTTAGGTTTGTTTTGGTTTGGGTTAGGTTTGTTTTGTTTTACAGCATATCAATACCTCAATGGGTTATTTAATGTCGGCAAAATTTTTATTGTTGGTAATATTTTGTTCTGTCAAAAATCTATTTCTGGTAATAATTTTTTTCACAAAGATATTGCTGGTAATATTTTTTTCAAAAATGTATTGCTGGCAATTGTTATTTTTTTCTTCAAAAATTTATTGCTGGTAATAATTTTTTACAAAGTATTTCTGGTATTAAAACCTATTTTTACACTTTCATAGTGTTTTGTCCCTAGTTTCGGGTTTACCTATTTGACCATTGGTTGGACCCTAACAGGTACTACCATCCCGAGTCAGGGTGGACATGGGAACACCAGCAATTAAGAGGTTGTTCCATGCTCCTCAAAACCTGCTGATCAGAGGCCTTGCTGCTGGACGTAGTTTATCGTCTTACCTAGGACGCGGATTATCGTCATAACCAGGACAGATTTTGTTTTGGGGTTTACTATTTGCTGGTAGGTGGGACCCAAACAGCTACTACCACCCTACCTTTCTTCAGAGATTGTGGCATAACTGTGACGACATTTTAATAATTAATAATAATTATACACCCTCGAGATAATTAGTATTAGAAAATAGTTATAATATTCATTCTATAAAAAGGAGTGTGTTATTTACAGGACTAGAAATCTTCTTTTCTTTTTTCTCTCTCTGGTTAGATGTCATCGGATAGAAACGCAGATAAAATTGTATAAGAACGAACACCGTTAAAGCGCGGATCATCAAATCACAACAGAATAGCAAATGTCAGCGAAAGGCATACGTGTTATGTAACGCGTATCAGCGCGGAAAATGAACTTGGCGAGCTCATTTCGAATTCCAGCCTAGCCTCCTGCATTCACTTTCGCTTTGGGAAATGCATTAGTCTGTATCTTCTCAGTACATTCTGCCGTGGTAAATATTGTCTGGGTTTATGCTAGATTCAAAATTGGTTGTGATTAAACTTTAGTCCATTGGTAAACATCAGCCTTGTTTTAATCGGGTTTGTTGGGAAACGTTGGTCGCTTTTATTCTTCAGATTTTAGGCATCCACCGGGCATGTTTATATTTGAGCCTGCAAGCATCTTAACCTTTTGTAGATGCTACTGGTATATTAGTATATTCTGGTTCTTTCGTATATTCCATGCGATGCTGACATGACCGTAAAACACTGAGGAGATAGCTCGGAAGTGCTATGACATCATCTGTCTTCTAGTGACATCCATCATTTACTACTAGTGTAAATCAATAATAATTCATGCTGCTGCTGATGATTCCTGATAGCCCATGCCTTAAAGAAAAATAAAGAATTGTAATCACAAGTAAAATTCACACAGAGCTTTATCTATGTAAAATGTGTCTAATCTGATCTTAGGTTTATTTTTATTTAATTCTTGGTTTCGTTTTGTTTTGTTACAAACATAATCAGTGGAAAATGAAGCTATTTCTGACCTTAGGTCTCTGGTTGGGACCCAGAAGGAAATGTATATACAACAGAAATCAAAGAAAAAAATAACAGCAACAACAACAACAACAATAATAATAATAACATACACACTCTTAGCATGTAATTATAGGTTTTCTAGTTGGATATATACCTTTGACCTCACACTCCATTCTAATTGACGGCTGACTACAGAGATGCCCCTATTGTGGAATTCTAATGCGACAACATTCTAGGCTTTGTGATTTTGACCTTGTTATTCAAATTTATATTCTTACAGCGACTAAATATTATTTACCCTTTTCCCTAGCCTGACCTTTTCCAAAAACCCGATCACTTCCTTCCTGAACGGAATGGGCCGTCATTTGCAAACCGACGTCATCCACCAGAGACGAGATATAACCAAGGCTTCTGTTTCCTAAGTGTTACGTGAAGTGACACCCTACTTGTATACACACACACACACACAAACACACACACACACACACACATATATATATATATATATATATATATATATATATAGGTGTGGAAAAGTTCTCGGCCTAAATAATTTGACATTTTTTAGTGGGTCACAAAGCGTATCACTCTATTTCGCTCCTGCTCTCTCTTCTCTGTTTCTATTAACACGCACACACACACACACATACATACATACATACATACATATATATATATATATATATATATATATATATATATATATATATATATATATGATGTAGTACCTTGATAAAGGCGTAGCCTAATAATTAAAAATGTAAAAAAATGATCGGATATTATGCAGTGAAATTTTCAGATCCAACTAGCTAATTGATCTACTATAGTCTACACACACACACATATATGTATATAAACACATACATATATGGATATAAACACATACACACACATATATATGCGTGTGTGTAGACGATAGCAGATCAATTAGCCAGTTGGATCTGAAATTGTCACTGCATAATATCCGATTAATTTTTACATTTTTAATTATTAGGCTACGCCTTTATCAAGGTACTACATCATATATATACACATACACACTCTCACACATACACACACTCACATATATATGTGTGTGTATGTGTTTATATATATATATATATATATATATATGTGTGTGTGTGTGTGTGTGCGTGGGTGTGTGTGTTTGTGTGTATTTGTGTGTATAGGGTGGCAATAAATTCAATATACAGTTACTTGCAATAACAATTAAGACAGAGCAATTAGCAACAGCCGGAAATTTGTTATTAAAATGGTTCTGGTTAATAACTATATAATGCGATGGAAAACAATAGTAAATTAATTACCGATACTATTCAAAATGCAAGCCACTTGCTTCAGTGCTTTGCTTTTTTATTTATAAATAATTGTATCGTGACTCTCTTACCTACCCTGTATATATATATGAGCCTGAGTTGTATACCAAGCACATGCAGTACAGCCAAGTTTTTATGACATTAGCAAACATGCTTGAAGGATGGGCTTATCTGGAAATGCTTTCAGTGTGTGTAACAAAAGTTTATTCAACGATACTCCTCTCAAGTGTGTTCTTAACTATGTAGCTACATCACCCAAATATTTTGGGCTGCCTCATGCTTCAAAGTTAAAAGAACTGCCATCCGGGCACCCAACCATGATATTTTCCCAGTACCCTAACTTATGCACAGTAATGCACAGTATGTCAGCCGCTTAAGGTAAGGCAACTGGCAATCAAATCTCTCGCCATAAAGCGGATATTTCCTATGACTCATTTTAATTGACCACGATAAAAAAAAAAAAAGAAAAAGTTTGCGGTTAAAGACTCTAATCACTTAAGATCAGAAGGCATGATAACAATGCCTGGTATAGAATAAGATCATTTTATCACTATTATTATTATTATTATTATTATTATTATTATTTCTTTGATTTCTCTTGTGTACACATTTCTCTTCGGGACCCAACCAGAGACCTAAGGTCATAAATGCCATCATGGCAAATTCCACTGATCATTTTTTTGTAAAAAAAACTGACATCGCAAACATTTTACATAGATAAAGCTCTTAACAATGTGTAAGTACATTTTCTTTTCTATTTCTTTAAGGCATGGGCTATCAAGAATCCTTTCTGTGAATCTATCAGTCCATTTTCCAATCAGTCCGAGGGTTCCAACTACAACTGGAATTATTGATGCCCTCTTGTACTACATTTTAAAAATTTCCATTGTTTTTTCGAATATCTTCAAAGATACATTACAACCTGCAAGGACAACCATGTCATTATTATTATTATTATTATTATTAATATTATTATTATTATTATTATTATTATTATTATTATTATTATTTCAACCTTTAAACAGATAAGATATCTAGAAAATAATGCATGGATAGCGGGTTACAGCCAAAATCTTTAAGTAACAAGCAATTTTCCTCTGACACTTAGTGTTCATCAACTGCGGTTTAGAAAACACTTTGGTCATCAGCGAAGATTCACTGACTGACTGGGCTATTGTTGGAGATGATCCCCTCGAGGTCGCCAACATATGTTTATTTCAGTACGTGCTGGGGATGGGAGAAGGAAAAAGTAATGTAGCCACGCCTTCTCTTGCATTTGGACGGCTAGAAAGCAGTCATAACTCTGCTGCTGGAAATCGAAATCTGTGATTTTTATCAGATGTTTTTTTTTTTCAGACAGTAGGTTAAAAATAGGGATTTAGTTTTCTCTGGTTGACCAAATATTTCACATGGTGATGTTAACTTCTGCCAATAGACACATTGATTTAAACGGTGTGTGTTGCATTATAAAATCTTTTGTGCATATTTGTAAATATTGTCTGTTATTCGGTAGAAAATATACATAGAGGCTTACATTTTTACATTTTACATTTTACATTTGTTTTATTTTGATACAATTCTATGTCGGTTTCGTTAGCATTCTTTTATAATTACCGGAGTACCCTTAACACCAACCGTATTTATATGGAACCCTAAATTCTGAGGTCGTCATTCTTTTAAACTCTAAAAATATTAAATTTAGATAAGCATTTACGTAAAATAATAATCATTGCTCTTAAACGAAATTTTGTCCATTAGAATTAATTCCTTGAAAATTTAACTAGTGATTTTGATAAAAAAGTCATCTAGATAGAACATTTTTTTTTAATCAATTCATTCCCAAGTAAGGTGATAATGCCGCTAAAAATGTGTGACCGGACGATAGCGGCACGATGTAGCTAGAAAATAGCAGGCTCCCTGACGTGAAATATGAATGCAGGTTCGGTTTTGTGCGTATGAGCGTACGTGTAGAATATCGTGGTTATTCGCATTTTTCCTGTCACTTGATAATCTCCCCTTATTGGACTTATACATTTTTTATTTCTTTCAGTTGCAGCATTTTTACATCCGGTTTTCCAGACATTCATTTTTGTTAATTTTTAAAGGGTTCTAATGTTTTCTTGAGTTTCAAAAATTGTATTTCATTTGTTACATGAATATTTTTTTTAAATTTCTTTTCATTAATACTTAAATGATAAGGTAAATATTTATATATGTTTTCACTTGGCTATTGTTTCGTTTTTCTTATTTGATTTGGTGGTATTTTAAGGATTAAGGTGTTATTTATATGAGGTTAGGTTTATAATTATATTTTTATTTCTCTTTGAATTTGTATGCATATGCTTACATTCATACATTCACGATCACGCATATATATATATATATATATATATATATATATATATATATATATATATATATATATACAAACATGCATATGTGTGTGTATACATTCACGATCACGCATATATATATATTCAGCAAATTCCAATCTGCTTGTCTGAATCATCTTCAAGAAGCAAGAGCAAGATCTAAAAGGTCAGTCAATCTAACAGTAATCCCATCTCACAATCCTCACACTTGCTCCATATGTGGCCTCCTTTGTAAGTCTTAAATGCCAATTAAGTTTACCGCACAAACTTTCATAACTGAATCAATAAGCTGGCAGATCCTCATACGTCGAAACCGATGGGAGAGTTCATTATATATATATATATATATATATATATATATATATATATATATATATATATATATATATGTATGTATATGGTGTACTCTTCCATCGTATTCGACGTATGAGGGTCAAGCAACCCAGTTCTTAGGAAACGACAGCCAGACACCAACACATGATTTGATTATAGTGGTGAAGAATTTGTGCAGAACCAACCACGCTTTTTGAAGCACCGACTACAGAGGCCTGGTGCTCTACTTGCCACAATTTCCTCAAACGACCCTCGGCAGTTTTTGAATTCAGAGTTGTCCTTCTCCTAGACCAGTTGCCATCCAAGGCTATAGAACTCTGTCTGTCCTGCTATTTACCCATAGCTGGAGGGAGAAGAAGGGGATTAATACCTTTCCCAATAGTGTTAGCACGTAAGTGAATGTAATGGATTCGACCGGAATTCGAACCATATATATATATATATATATATATATATATATATATATATATATATACACGTGTGTGTGTGTGTGTGTTTATGTGTGTGTGTGCGTATTGGTTTGATTTCGTTGCTTTTACTTTTATTTATTTATTTATTTATTTATTTATTTTTGTATTACTCTTGGACCTAAAAGTGATTAAAGTAGGTAGGTGAAAAGGCTACCATTTTTTTATAAACACAATGGACATTTACTGTGAAGATGTATTTTACCTCCACGTGCCCTTTTGCCCGGGGATAAGCATTAATAGTTCGTAACAAATGTCGCTCCTTCTGGCCTGCCTATTTTGGCACTGCTGGGATCTCTCCGCCTAAATTCTTCATTATTCGCTTCTAATCATGTGGTGACACGTGTTGACACGGCTCGGTGACACCTTGACAGAGGAAACGGACGTGTAGAGCTGTGAATCAACCTTCCCATACCATTTACCGACACACACACGCACACACAGATGCACACACACGCACACACAAAGTAAACACACAAAAAAACGCACACACAAACACTCACACACGAACACACACATTCATACACATGTACACACACACACACACTCATAATCTCATAAACTTTATACATTTTGAGCGGACGAAACAAGTATAAGAATTTCTGTCCTCTCTTATCCGCGGTTTTGATTTCCGCTGTTTCAAACAACACCAGATTTTTGTTATTTTTTTTTTACTAATGGTCACTCAATACAAGGCCCAAGAGTCACTTAAGTTAGATGATTATTGCGTTTAGTTATATTAACGTAGGAACGAACAAGCGTTAGGTGTATGGTTAGGTGAATGAATATAGGTAAATGTACGAACGAGTTTATTTTTTTATTTTATATTATTCTATTTTCATTGATATGTATTATTTTTAATTTTATTTTATGCCGGCATATTTTATTATTACTGATATCTATATTGTTATTTAGTTTATTAATATTAATATCAATAATATTATTAATTACTATATTTTCAAGCGACTTTTTTATTCGTTCTTTTTATCACAACAGTGTCTCTTCAAATTAGAATTTATATTTCTTATTTCCAACCTTATTTTTTAATCTTAAATGCTAATCTGTATGTAAATTCAAATCCAAAATTAAACTACAATTCATTTAAATATTTTTACAGCAATCATAATCCACCCACAACAATAAATATCGCGCAATGAAGAGAAATATTACAGAAGCGGTGTTAACAGAAAAAATGCACCTGGCGAATGGAGAATATATGAAACTCCGGGTTGTGCAATCAATTTAAGATATTATGTATATTTCTGAATATGAATATATATATATATATATATATATATATATATATATATATATATATATATATATATATATATATATATATATATATATATATATATGAAATGGACAAAGTCTGACAATTATTTTAAGACATTTTTAAGTTTATACATTCTTTTTATCGATACAAATATTTAAGTAAATGCTCTGTTTATAATAAAACGTATTAAACAACATTTACCGGCCTAAATGTACGA